>VXBT01008205.1:1272760-1313608 GCA_013400235.1 Oriolus oriolus | reverse complement strand
AGGCCTTGTTTTTTTTTTTTTTTTTTTTAACATCCAGCTGTGAAATTTCTCTACTTGGAGATGGCTATCACTGAGAGACACTTGTTTGTACTGTGTAGGTTGATGTTAGCTGCCTGGTTGCCTCCTGACAAGCCCTTGAAGGCTGCTGCTTATTTTATTTTGCGATAAAATAAAATAAGCCACTCGAGAGGAGTACCAGCCCCACACCAAGGGTCTCTTTGCTGGGCATGTGTCTGGGTTCAGGTCTGGGAGACCTGAACTAAACTGCTTGGTCCTAGTGTGTTTTTCACCCTCACTGAGTGCCTCGTGAAAAGGGGTGGAAAATTCAATTTCTATAAAAAAATAAGCCTGAATAGTCCTGTTACATCTTTATCTTCTTTTGCCGCCTTTCCTTGCATCCCTCTGCAGCCTCACCCTGGAGCGGCAGAGCAAATTTGGCTTTCTCCACCAGGTGGTACTATTAGGCTGTCGTAGGGGGAAGATTTGCTCCCTCCATCCCAAACCCACCCAGTTATTCCCGTCAAAGCTTTTCACTCTTGGTGTACTGAAGTTAAGGAGGAGCCCCGTTTAATTGCAGCTGAGTGAGGGCATTCATGCTCTGCTCCCCTTCCCACTGCAGGTCAAATAGGATCTGTTTTTTTCCCCCCATTCCTAATGGAAGGAATGGTCTGGGATCTTCTGGCAAGCCCACACTCACTGTGTGCACTTGGGATTGTTGCTTTTATGAAGATATTTTCTATATGAGCAGTGTAACTCGCTGACAGCTGTGGAAGATGCATCAGCTTTAATGTGCCTGAGGACAGAGCAAGGTCTGGACACAAGTTTTTGTTCCTAACGTGATGTTCAGCTTTCCCTGGGTGAAGTGGATCACACGTCTGGGCTCTGCCTGCAGTGACAAGAGGGGATGCTGAGGTCCTGTTTGGGTTCCTGGGGTTCTCTCATGCAGGGCTAATGTCTGTCCATATATTCTCAGATAGCTTTTGCTCTTACCTGGAAATCTTGTCCAGGAAGACTCTTGAAGGTGTTTTTCTCTGAATTTAGTCCCTCTGATGCCTGTAATGGCCCAGTGGCTGTGTATGGGCTGCTGTATGTCCTTAGCTCCCAGGCACAGCCACAGGGCAGTGTCCTTGCACAGCTCTGTGCAAAAAGCCAGAGGCACTTGAGAAGCCTCTCTCTTGCACAATAATTCTGTCAAGTTGCAGAGATATCAGATTTAGTGTTGGTATTGTTCACCTGGGAGGGAAGAGGACACTGGTACATGGAGAGGCAGCTGCCTCACTGCTATTGAACTATTAAAATACTACAGGAGCAGTGCAGTTGCTGATGTCCCTGGAGACTCAACCCCTTAAAATCAGAGGACATTAGCATTGTCTGGTAGATACTGCACCTCTCACTTCCACAGGTAATTTGTCAGCAGTGTGCTCAGTCCACTGGGATTATTTATAGACTTGCCCAGGTAAGCATGATCCATATTTTTTTGCGCTTAGTCAAACATGAATTTGTGTATGTCTGAGCAAACACAGTCCTTATCTACTGCTGACTGTCCACATGTGCCCTTTGAGCACTTCTCTGGTCCTCTTCTTAAGAAAAGGTCTTTGCATGTGCTTTGATGGGCTGGCTGACACAGGGTTTCTGCTGTGAGGCCAGTGCTGTTTATAGAGCTGAAGGTCATGGAGCACTGGGATGATGAAAATACACTTAAGTTGGAAGATCAGGTGCTTTCCAGGGCATAACCAGCGGGTTGGCAGAACTGGGATGGTTGGAGTATTGTCAGCACTGCTTTTGGAGAGTTGCAGCTCTGGGAAGACCTTGTTTTTTGAGCCACCCACTGTCACATGATGTTTATGTCACTGTGACAGTCACAGAAAACCCCTGTGATCACACAGGCAGCATGAGGGGCTTTGAAGAACAAGCCCTGCTGTAAAGCAGGTCTGCTGGGCGTGGAAAAACTCCTCCAGATTTGGCCAAGTGGTGGCATTATGTGCTAGGTTCCAGATGCCATAACATAAATCTGTATGTCGCAGGACTGAGAAGGTGATGGTTTTTTTCTTTCATTTTATTAGCCAGGCAAATTAAAAAAGCTGCCTACAGAGCCCAGTGGACCTTTTCATAAAGCATTGAGGATGCTCTTGCATCCTTAAAATGATGAATAAGGTGAAAAGAGTCTCTTTTGTCCCCGCTCCTTCACCAAAAAAACACAGCAAGATTTAAGCTGGTGAATCAACAGAGAGGGGAATGAAAGACTTTAATGAGAGTCTCCAAATTGGTCATTTCTTCCTGCTGTCTTGGGAAATTGTGGTAATCTGTAAATGAGGCATCTGTTGCTATTTGGGTTTGAATTCTTCATTTTTGTCATTGGCATTGGTGCTGTGTGATTGTAGGACTCTGTGATGATGTTGGTCCGTGGGGGGAGGAGAGCAGGATCTGCTGCATGGGGAAGGAGCAGCGGCAATTACTGGGAATCTTTTTGCAATGCATAGATGGAGAAATCTTCCTTTCCTCTGTCCTTACGGGTTTATCAGAACTTGGTGCATCCAGCTTAATTTGGATTACATTATATTTTAATGGAGTATCCTGCTGGACTCTGAGCCCTTTCTCTGGTTCTGCACCGGGTGTGCACTCCTGAAGTGGAGCAGGGATACCTGCAGAAAGACAATTGTTGGAGGCTGAGAGCCCTCTTGGGGCAGAGAGTTCACAGCAGGAGCTGCGATGTCATCTGTAGCTGCCCATTCCTGCTTCCTCTCAATTTAATTTCTTCCTGGCTTAATTTGCTGGTGCCCTGTCCATAACCCCACTTTTCCCTGGTGTCGTTTCTCTGTGTTCCGTGCTCTGGCTGCATCTCCTCCACTGTGGACCAGCGGAACGAGTTTCACAAGTTCCGGCTGCATAATGTTGATGTGCCAAAGGGATTTGGTTCCCACGTATTGATATGTGTGTTGCAAGTGGTGGGGTCATGGGTTGTTTTTGTCTTTGGGACTCTTTTGTACCAGTCCTTTCACTCTCCTCTTAAATTTCTATTCCTTGTGATCACTGTTTTAGTAATACCCACCTGCAGTACTTCTCAACATAATCATATTTGTGGGTCTGGCTATAGTTCTTAGGGCTTAAACAGCACCAAAAAATTCCTTACAGCTGAAATGTTCCTTTTTGGTCAAAGGATCATGCTTCTTTTGCTGTGCATTTCCAACAGATATGGCAGGTGATATGTATCATCCCTTTTATCCTTTTTTTTTTCTTCCCACTTACTTTCTTAAAAATTGAAAAGAGAGCTGGTATTTCTTCAGTACAATTGCACAACAGAGGAAGGCGTTACCAGCATCACATTTGGCTTGCAGTGCTCAGAACATTGTGCAAAGCCCCAGTGGGCTCTGAGAAATGCACATCTTTAGCATCTGATTACTGGGGTTTGGTAACAAATGCACCCACATATCCCTATTGAACAGCACGTAAATTAGTGTCACAGGTATTCTCTAAATAAATACTTTTGTTTAAAGCCTTTTCCCACCTGTTGGTGAAATGGAGTCTGGTGTTTTAGGGAAGAAATACTTCACTGTGAGGGTGGTGAGGCCCTGGCACAGGTTGCCCACAGAAGTTGTTGGTGCCCCATCCTTGACAGTGTCCAAGGCCAGGATGGATGGGGCTTGGAGCAACCTGGGATACTGGAAGGTGTCCCTGCCCATGGTGGGAGGTTTGGAACTAGGTTGGTCTCTTCCAACCCAAACCATTTGTGATTCCATGATTCCAGCCTGCTCTGAAGAAACTGTACGGGAATCATTTTTACCTGGTTTGACTGGGCAAGTGCAATCACTGTTGCATCACTGCCAGTACTTCGAAATTGAGCTCATTTGCAGCCACACTGGCCTTGAACTGGTGCTGGATGGAGAGGGTGAAGGGATTAGGGGATGTGGGCAGGAAAGTTGCATGAACACCTCTGGTGCTTGGCAGACTCATGGGCGTGTCAGCCAGCACAGGGGTGGTAACTGCACAGAAGTAATGAGGTTACCCTGAAATAAATAGCCTACAGCAGATGTAGGCTCTACGAAGAAGTTACTGCAAATGCTCCTAAACTCTGTAATTCCTTATAATTTTTAGGAACTGGTTATCCTCTGCTTGCAGACAGCCTGCAGGATTGGCCACTTCCTTCACTGGAAAACAGTAAACATTTGGTATAGTAATAACTGATTTTAAATGGGGAGAGGAAGCCCACCACGTGTCTTTTGACAGTGTGGCCAGACTCCACTTCCAGAAATTGCTTGTCCACCCCTCAAAAACCATGAGCTTGTTTTTTGGGTTTTTTTCACAGATCTCATGTTTAAGCCAAATAAGTCAAAAATTTGAACTTCACAGATTGTGTCCATCAATCTGAATGGTTCTATCAATATGAGAGTTACCAGTCAACCAGCTCTATAATCTGTATGTGCCGTGCATGTATATATAGAATCATGAGACCAATAAAGTTGGAAAAGACCTCTAAGATCACTGAGTCCAGTTATTCAATTAACCTAACACTGCAAGGTCCACCATGAAACCATGTCTCCACGTAACACATCTACATTCTTTTTTGAACACTTTCAGAGGCTGTGGTCTCATCACTTCCCTGGATATACTGTCCATCAAGACAACTTCCTGTAGCTGGATGATTGCAAGCTTGCTTTATTCCATCAGAAAGTGAAAGTATCAGGCTGCTGGAGTCCTAGGGAGACCACCAAGTTTAATCTTTGAACGCAGCCTGTGCCTTCATGGTGCAGGGACCTCTACAGCCTCTCGTTCTGTAGCATACATCACCTTCTGTCCCTCAGCCTTTCTGGCAGCTGCACAACTTAACTGTAATAGCTGCTTTTCCCATATTTTTTTTCTTTCTTCGCCGCCCATCTCCCTTGCAGGGTCCTGCCTCCTCTCCTGTGGTGGGGCATTCATGCCAACAGTGAGGGTGCTACCAAGGATTGAGTGTTGGTGGTCTTGTTTTGTTTGGGTGCCCTTTGGGGGGTCTAAGGCCTGTCTCTTGTGCAGTGGGGAATATGACATTTCCCCAGTGTGGAGGGTGTCAGAAAAACTAGTTCTTTATAGGCTGTGAGCTAACAGAGTCTGCAGCAAATCTGGGGCAGTAGGAGCTTTTCCTCAGTGTCACAAACCCTCTGATCAGTTTTTTCTCCTTGAAAAAATGCTTCACGGTTCATGGAGTGTTTCCTAGAAAGTGGCTTAGAAAATCAGTTGTGCAGTTTTGAAAACGAAAACAAGTGCTTTTGTGTGAGGCTTTCCATGCCTCATTTTGGGGGATTGATATCTTGCTCACATCTAAGGAAAGTTGTACGAAATTACCGCTTCAACCCACACAAACAAAATGTTTTTGGCTTGATGGCCAAACTGGTGGATTAATGATTCTCAGTCCTACTTGTGCACTGAAAAGAGATTTATTTTTTCCCCCGCTGGATAAACCCTGTAACTGAGAGATGTGTGTGTTTTTCAAGAGTCAAACTGACTGATTGCTCATACTCTACGTGTGAGCTGTGGTCACTTGGATGAGACCTGTGGTTTTTCTCACAGTCACAGCTGATATCTGTTCTTGCATGTAGCAGTTTCAAAATCGGGTTCCTACAGAAACTTGTGCAACACACTCTTCTCAGTGCATTACATAGAGCCAGTTTGCAATAATAATAATTAAAAAATATAGGGGAGTTAGGTGTCATATGCAGATTGCTCACTGGAGGTGACTAAGTGGCCTGATGATCCCTCTCCGTTCAGTCAGAAACTCAGATCTCTGGATTGAGTCATTGCAGAAAATGGCAATATTACAGGCAACACCTGGAGAGGAGGAGGGTACTGGTTGTAGAGTGTGATTCAAATTTTTAAAAGCTTCTTTGTAATGGATAAGCTGAACAGTTTGAACTGCAACAGAGGCAAATGGAGGGTCCTGCACCTGGGGAAGAATAACTCCAGCCCAATGCAGGCTGGGGACTGACCTGCTGGAAATCAGCTGTGCAGGGAAGGACCTGGGGGTCCTGGTGGACAGCAAGCTCTCCATGAGCCAGCAGTGCCCTGGGGGGCAGGAAGGCCGATGGTGCATTAGGGGTGCATTAGGAAGAGCATTGTAAGCATGTCAAGGGAGGTGCTGCTACAGGCAGTTGTGGAGGCAGGATCAGCAGGTCCAAGGAGGAGCTGAACAGATTCATTGACAGCAGAAGGTTTCAGTGCTCACTGATGTGACAAGCACTGGCTGGAAACATGGAATATATTCCCTCTATTTATACAGCTAAAGCTTGAATGTTAGTGGAGCAGGAATCTGAAATGACAGCAAGATTGCCCAAGCTGAATTAATTCACAGCCTCCAAGGAAAATGTGTATGGAAAACATGTCAGAGCTGACCCACACCTCAGCCTCCACTCCACAAATGGGATCTTCATCCTGCCTGCAGCCTGCTGTGCTGTGGCCACCTCTGTTGGGACTTGGCTGCATTGGAGGCAGCCTATGAGCTTGCTGGAGAACTGTGGGTGCCAGGGTCTTGCCTGGCTTCCCCTGTCCTTGCTTGGTGTGGAAAAGATGTGGGTGTGGTGTGGGGAAGAATTATAAAGTGACTGGCTGCTGCTGGGGGCTTCTTTGTGCTCCTGCTATGCTGTGCTGTGGGGTACCTGCTGTGGAAAGACTGTCAAACCCAACACCAGCACCAGGGGAGAAACAACAGAGCCTATTTTTCATCTGGCTGGGGTTATTTTGGTGTCTCCAGCCCTCTCTTGTGCTCCTCTGAGTGCTGCCTAGGCATGTGCAAGCTATGGGGTGAAACTGGGGTGAGTAGACCTGGGTCTGTTCTTGAATAGCTGCAGAAAATTCCTTTGGAGGTGTTACGTGTACACAGAGGCTGTTGCAGGCTTCCTGATGGCTGTTACACCTTCCCTCCTTGATGAATCCATGGGGTTTCGCGCACTGGATTATTACAGGGTGCCCTTTTAGCCCCTTCTAACACGACACCATTTGCATTTGTTCTCCCTCTGGAGAGCAGGAGGGAAAGAACAGTGAGATATTCAGGGACTTAAAACCCCTGCACTTAACAAAAATGAAATGGGATCTCATGCCAACTGTGTGATTCGCACTTTCCTTGCTTTGTGTGCAGTGTTGGGGCTCTCCCCCCGTTCTCTTTTAGGTGATTAATTCCACCTCCTGCTAAATAAATTTACAATTAAAATGGGCTTATTTGTAACAGCCACTGCATTTCCACTCTTTTTTTTTTTTTTTTTTTCAATATATAATTGAAAACACACCCAAACTCTAGTCGCCTGTAAGTATTAATTTTCATTTCCACAGAATGCTCTGTCTCCGGGGCAAGGAAGGAAATTCCAGAGAGTTAGCCAAGACAATCAGGGTTAATGTGCTCTTTGAAAAGTGTGGTGCAAGCAGGACCCTTGCTTTCTCATCCAAAGGTCAGGCCTGCTGCTGGGACAGTGGTCTGGGTATAGGATGGAGAGGCATGGGTCTGGCCCAATGTGTGTTTTGCCCGGGATACAGTTTGGGACACCATGTGCAGCAACCATGGGAATGGTGATATAAATTTTCAGCAAGGCTGTGGATTGCTGAGGGGGAACACGTGCTCCTTCACAGAGGAACAAAGGCTGTTTTCAGTTGTGCGGGGGATGCCTGACTTCATAGCACGAGGGGTGTTGTACATCCACAAATGTAGGAAGCACTTATGGGGCTGGTGCTTTTTGGTTGTGCCTTCTTGACAACCAGAAGAATAAGTGTAGGCTCTGGCCTTACCACCTTGCCAGTCTAAGTGTTTTGGATCACTCCATGAACACCCATTTACAGAATCACAGAATAAGCTGAGTTGGAAAGGACCCACAAGGACTGTCAAATCCAACTCCTGGCCCTGCACAGCACCATCCCCCAGAGTCACACCATGTGCCCAAGAGCATTGTACAAACAATTCTTGAGCTCTGTCAGGGTTGGTGCTGTGACCACTGCCCTGGGGAGCCTCTTCCAGTGCCCAACCTCCCTCTGGGGAAAGAACCTTTCTCTAATATCCGACCTAAACCCCCCCTGACACAACTTCAGGCCATTCCCTTGGGTCCTGTCACTGTCACCACAGAGCAGAGATCAGTGTCTGCCCCTCCTCTTCCCCTCACCAGGAATTTGTAACTGCAGTGAGGTCTCCCCTCAGTCTCCTCTTCTCCAGGCCGAACAGGCCGAGTGCCCTCAGCCTCTCCTCACACGGCTTGCCCTCAAGGCTCTTCACCATCCTTGTGGCCTCCTGTGGGCACTCTCTAATAGTTTTATGTCTTTTTTATATTGTGGTGCCCAAAGCTGCCCCCAGGACTGGAGGTGAGGCCGCCCCAGCCCAGAGCAGAGCAGGACAATCCCTCCCTTGCCCGGCTGGCGATGCTGTGCCTGATGCCCCCAGGACAGGGATGTCCCTCCTGGCTGCCAGGGCACTGCTGGCTCAGATCCAACTTTCCATCGACCTGGACCCCCAGGTCCCTTTCCCCAGAGCTGCTTTCCAGCCTCTCATCCCCAGCCTCTCTGTACATCCAGGGCTGCCCCAGCCCAGGTGCAGAATCCGGCACTTTCCCTTGTTGAACTTCACATGGTCGGTGATTGCCCGGCCCTCTCGTTTGTCGAAGTCTCTCTGCAGGGCCTCCCTGCCTTCAAGGGAGTCTATAGCTCCTCCCAGTTCTCTGTGATCTGTGACTTGCTCAGTGTCCCTTCCAGTCCTCATCCAAGAGGTGGCCAAGGGCATCTCAGTGCTCTGGATACAAGCAGGGCTCTTCACTCTGGGATGCCCATGGGTTCATCTTGCTTTGATACTGTGGGATCCAAAGAAGTCATCCATGTGCATTACGGACCCTTTCCCCTGCAAACATGTTCTTGCAGTGTTCTATGAACGTTCAGTGCCTTCTGCTCCTCCATCCCCATCATGCCAGTAAGATGTGATTTCCTCTCCACCTGGAGATCACACTGTCAGAACTGTGTTTTGAAGAGCACAAGGCCTTCTTTAAAATAAAGCTTCAATAAATATTTTTAATGAAAAGAGCCCCCTCTTCCTTCCCACAGCTACTTTAGGCCTGGAAACCTAAATACAAATGTGTTTTTGTGCATTGACAAAAAACCCTCAAAGTGAGACTAACTTGCTGGTTTTCCTTCTCTTCAGTTAATCAAATTTGGTTTGTGTGTTTTTTAGGTCTCGCTCTGTTTCCTGGCTGGCTCCCCTCTCCCCCTTTGGAAATGGGTAGGAACACCAAGTTCTGATTGCGCGATAAGTTTCATGGTCGTTCACCCACATTCATTTTCTTCTCCTGATCCCAACAGCCAAACTGCAGAGCAGTGCCAGGGCTCATAAGGACATTTTCAGCTTCCCTGCAAGTATCCAAGCCAGCAGCATGAGGGCTGCAATAGAGTAACGAGGGTCCTTGTTTCCTCCCTGCCTGTTACCTCCTGTTGGCAAAGAGGATAAGAAATGGTTTTGATCAATTACTAAATATTTTTCCCTGATGAAAAGCTGCAGTAATACTTAGGTTGAGATTAAATCAAAATTTGACTTACCCCATATCCCTCCATGGTGTGGGGTAGCAGTTCTTTGGAAATACCCTGCCTTAACAACAACACAAAGTATTTTTGGGGAGTTTTGTAACAGTTTGGGGAGATGTCCAGCAGTGCTGATGCCTACCTGAATGTCCTCCACTGCTCCCACATCCTGTGGACAAAGAGCAGCTTTAGGGAATGGGAACTTTTTCAAAGACATACTGCTGTGAAAGCCTTCCAAAATAATTTTTTCCTCATTCCAATTTTTCTTTTGGACAGACCTGCAGGCCCAAGGCTTAGATAAGCTGTTGCTCATGAGGCCTCTGCTGCTCCCTTGATCTTAAATGTCATCTTCATAGAATCACAGAATGTCTTGAGTGTGAAATGGGGACAACACGTGGGAGGATGATCAGGAATAAAAGGAGCAGCTTTTGTTTGAAAAGAGGAGTTGAAGAGGTGGGGAAAAGCAGCTGACTCTTGCTGTTCAGCAGGGTCATATGCAAAATCTGCCTCCCTGGGCTCTTACTGGAAGTGACACTGCTAGGGATACAACTGGTAAAGCTGGTTTTATGCAGTTGCTGTGAGGCTGGTCCGGTGGCTTGACAATTAATAATCTAATTTAGAAACACTTTATCTCTTGGAGAACTGGGAAAGAATGGAGCAGCATGGCAAGTTGCTTCCTTTATTGTCATGGTCTTAAAAAAAAAAAGGAATTCGTAATTGATCCAGACATTGATCTCTTGACCCCAAATATTTTTTTACATAAAAATTAGACTTTGTTCCTCTATGAAAATGCAAATGGAAGCCTTCACTAATCTCTGAAAAAAATCTTGTTTCTCAGTGCTTGCTTTTCCTTGAAATGCTCCAGGCTGTTTGGATTGATAGCATGTTGTCTGCGTGAGATCTTAAGACTACGTACACCTTTGACCAAAAAATAGCGTATAAATCAAGAGTCTGTGCAATTATTACATTGAGTAATTTTATTTCTTTTAATATGCAAACACATGTAAACAGTAGTATGAAAGTGGGTTCGGTTTCTTTCCCTGAGTCCAGTGATCCCTTCTAGGCAGATTTTTTATTCGTAAGTGAAAGGCTGAAGTCCTACTGGTGGCAAAAGAAAGAACAGACATGCACACAACCTTTGAGAAACGGGCTGTGAGAGGGGAATCTCTGGAGAGAGAATGATAGAATGGTTTGGGTTGGAAGGGACCTTAAAGGTTATCTAGTTCCAGTCCCCCAACTAGATCCTCTAGTCAAACTTCCTACCCAGATCTCAAAGCATCAACCTTGAATTTGTCAGGATAGAATTGACTGCATCAACAGGTCTGTTACTTGTTACAGCAAGTACAAAGCAGCTGAACAGTGACACTGATTTTTTTCCCAAATTCAGTGGTCTGAACATGAGATGGTTTAAATTTGCTGTGAGGACCATTGGTATGGATGTGGCTGCATTTTGGGCAGTTTGTAGTTCTCCAATTCAGCATTCCTGCACCTCTAGCCTGTGTACATTGAGACAGTTGTGCTCTTTCTCTAGCAACATTGAGATCTAACCCCCTGTAACCTGAGCAGCTTGTGATGCCCCTTGGGAGAAAATGCTGTCCCACTGAGAAGGTGACTATGAATTAGGAAAAAATGTATCAGTTGAGTCCCTACACAGCATAGAAAAACTCAGTTTTGTGGTGTCAGAGCAGTGGCTCCAGGCAAGGTAATTATAGCAGGGTTATTATTTTTTTCCTACCTTTGCAGCAGCAGATTTGATGAAGAGTCTGGGGTATTGCTTTGACAACAGTGAATAGTAGAACCTTATTCCTTGTAGGTCTTTACACAGAGCCAATCAATCTAAGAAAATGCATATTTAGATAGCATGCCAAAAAGTGACTATGTCTAATACTAAACTTTCTGTATCCAAAAAAAAAAAAAAAAATTTCCACGTTAGAAAAAGACCAGTTCAACTTTATAAAGTTGTCATTTATATCTAGCCAGGCCGGGAAACTATGCTATGGGTAGGGTCAAGTTAAACAGGACAAAAAATAAAGGAAAAATGCAGTTAGTGCCCTTGTTCTGGTCCCCTTTGTACTGGGGAATCCAACCCAGTTTGAGGATGAGTCTTCTTTTAAAGCCTTTGTCCTCATGACTGCAGCCAGGTCTTTGTGGACCAGCGTTTACAAATCTGACACAGACCTTTTAAAAAGCTCATTTGTATTTGGTCAGTCTGTAGGTTTATTCCATTCAGATTCCAACTGTGTAAATCTCACCATGGAAAACGCCCTCCCCGTGAGAAGTGACATTCACCACCGTGAGAGGCCTCCTGTTATGAAATCCCCTTCATCTGACTGGCAGAAACGACCCCCTTTCCTCCAAAACACAGAAAACTGAGGCAGATAGTCCAAACCCTTCCCCTCAGGCAGAACTGTAAGCCTTACAGTGGAGATTTAACAAACTGCTCTAAGAACTTCATGACAGCTGAATTATGCTAAAACTATCATTCCTGTTCACATGCTGCGGGTACAGATCAAGAGCAGCTTGTGCTGGAACCATCTCACAGACCTGGTGTGCTGGACAAGGAGAAATATATTTATGTGAAATACTTAAAATGCAAAAAACACTTTGGAAATGCTGTATATTTCTCCCATCACCCTGCAGCTTTTCTAGCTCAAAGCTGTGAAACAGGCAAGGTTTTCAAAGAGCGGCTGCATCTCTTTTTCTCTAAACTGATGTGGTTGAGGCAAGAAAAAAACCAGAAAATTCACAAATTGTCCTGAACAGCTCATAAGGACGGGGGTTTGAGGAGAGCTGGTCCCAGAGCCAGATCCAGCAAGCCTTGACAGGGGTGTGTGGCGATCGGGAGGGACAGCTGTGTGTCTCCGTGCTCTGCTGTCCCCCACGGCTGCAGCTGTTGGAGGAGGAAATGATCTGGGGGTTGGCAGGGTGGGATAGATTAAATAAACCCCCTTTGCCCAGTGTAGGGGCTGGGAGGCTCCCACCCCTGCTCTTGCTTGCTTGGTAAAAAATAGTTGTGGCCATTTGTTATCCCTCTGTTGCGTGCTTCCCTGTCGGCTGTTGAAATGCAGCCCAGAAAGGCAAATGCACCCTGGGCTGCATCAAAAGAAGTGCGACCAGCAGGTCGAGGGAGGTGATTCTCCCCATCTTTTCCTTGTGAGGCCCCACCTGGAGTACAGGGGTCCCCAAAATAAGAAGGATGTGGGCCTGCTGGAGGAAGTCCAGAGGAGGCCATGAAGATGCCGAGAGGGCTGGAGCATCTCCCCTACGGAGACAGGCTGAGAGAGCTGGGGGTTCAGCCTGGAGAAGAGAAGGCTCGAGGGAGGCTTCATTGAGGCCTTTCAGTACTTAAGGGGGACTCATAAAAAAGGAGAATGACATTTTTACATGGGCAGATAGTAAAAGACAAGGGGCAACGGTATTAAACAGAAAGAGGAGAGATCTAGATTAGATGTTGGGAACAAATTTTTCACTGTGAAGGTGGTGAGGCACTGGAACAGGTTGCCCAGAGAAGTTGGAGATGCTGCAGCCTTGGAAGTTTTTGAAGACAGATTAGATGGGGCTTGGAGCAACCTGGTCTAGTGGAAGGTGTCCCTGTCCATGGCAGGGGGTTGGAACGAGATGATCTTTAGGGTCCCTTCCAACCCAAACCATTCTGTGATTCCATGATAGTTGGGGCTGTCTGTGGTTGTTCCAGCTCCCTTCACAAAAGGCATTGCTTGATTACATGTGTGATCCAGCTGATGGTGACAGTGTGGCCAGGATCTGTTCATCCACATGAGAATGGGAACGTTTTGCCTGTTAGCCTCTTTGCACCACCTCTCCAGTTTTCTGGAAGATCTTGGCATTCGCAGACTCAGAAATGTTCAGTGCAGTTTCAAAAGTCTACTGTACCCAGGGAGTATTTTTCTGGAGTAATCACTAGGCTTATGTTATGATTTTAAAACTGGTGTGAGTGAAGTGCCTGGGAAAGATGAAAGGCCAGAGTGACTGGTAAAAGGGGTAAGGGAGACCCTTCACAATCAGCTTTCCCATTCTCCCCTACACTGACTGGAGAGAAATGCAAAGTTGTGAACTAGACTAAAATTAAACCACATTGGTCTGTTCACTCCTTGTTAACAATGCTGATGCTAATATTTAGCAAATTTTTTGAAGCTATTTTTTTAGCAAGGGAAAATGGGGCCTTGACTAAAAGTAAATGTTCAGTTGAAGACGCAGTTACTTTTACCTTTCCCAAAAAAATCAAATTGCTGGAAAGAGACTATGTGGACTTTGAGGCTTGGTGACTTAATGGAGCAAGGTGATTGGGAAAGATTTCCTTTTCAACTGACAGAGTTGGTAAAACTAATTTTGTTCTTAGCTTATGGTTCTGGTGATGAGTCTTCCAAGTGCTGGGCTGAAGCTGTCATGCTCTGTTCTCCAAACCCACATCACAGGCTAGACCTTCACATTCCTGGGATCTGGCCTCTCCCTGAGTCTAGGTCAAAATAGCAAAAACCTCATCTCTCCCTAATAACCCTTCAGCCTTTCCTTCAGGAGAGCATTCCTCAGAGAGAGCTTCTGGTGGATTCTTCCTTCCTTTCCCCATCCATTCTGCTGATTTTTCTCTCTGCATGGGCACGATGGGTCTTCCCTACTCTTGTTCCACCATGTTCCACTCCATGCTGAGCCAAACCATACTCTCTGCCACTGGAGTGGGTGGGTTTGGTGTGGGTTGCATTGAGAGCATGACCTGGACTCAGGCCATGGCCTTCCCCTTCTCCACCATGGGCTGAGACCTCCTCAGTGACCTGATTTGGTACCTCATCACGTCACCTTTGCAGTTTCATCTGGATCCTGATCATGCTCCAGCCAGTGAGGTACATGTTGCCATATCTCTTTTCTCAGAGGGGATTGTTGTCATCATCCTGCTGAAATCTTGGTTGGGCTGGCAAGGGATGGAGTATAGTGCATATGCCAGAACTGTGTTTTTATGGAAAACAGGCTGTGGAAACTGGCTCGGAAATTGTCTTTTCCAGGTTGTCACTAGTCCTGTCTTTCATCTTGGTGAAGCCTTCCTTCTCTTTTTGCCTCATCCTCCCACTTGATCCTTCTTCTTCTTGCTTCAGATGTTGTTTGTGTGCAGATGAAGGGATCACCTTTAGCTTTGCAGGTCTGAAGCCAGGGAGAGCTATGCTGATCAGCTGGGAATCACTCTGGTGTAGCCAAGCCCAGGATTTGGCCATGTGTCATTTATATTGATTTGGCTTCGTTCACCTCTTGGCCACTTTCTGAGCACATTTGTCACAGCGGATGTTAGAAATAATTCCCCTAAAATGTCACTAGTGTAGGACCTTGTAAAACTGATGTAATGAAAACATTGCTCTCATATTCGTTCAATGGAACCTGTGTTCCTTTGCTGCTTTTCCCTGTGATATTGCAGCAATATTGGATTTGGTCTGTGCTACAACACAGGACTAGCAGATTTTCTGTGGGATCTAAACCTATACGTGGTCTTCACCTTGTTTTCTGCTGGCAGCTCCTCTGAAGATTTGACTTGCTCTAAGCAGTTTGCTGATGGTTTTCTGTAGGAGAAGAATGTGAGGTTTTAACAAATTAATTCCAAGGCTATGAATCCATAGGAACCTAGAGTCAGACACAGACTTTGTTTTTGAGGCCTGTAGAAAACATAAATAAGGTTTTTTTCCAATTCTTAGCATGCTTCTGGGTTCTCAGGTATCAATGTGCCAGCATCACCCCAAGGAAAATGTGGGCAATTTTGAAATCAATAGACAAGCAGCCTTGAGAAGAGGATGAAATGCTGGGTTAAAGCTTTATGATTCTAAAAACTTTTCAGGATTTCTTATCCCATTTCTGGGGCATTTTTATGGCAATCCTACAGTTTTAATCACATCATCAGGTTCTTACTGGAATGCAGCTGTTTTCCAGTTTATGTTCAGCAGTTAAATCCCCTCCAGTAAGGACAACCCAGAGGTCTGACCAACAATGAGATTTCATCTGAACCATTCCCCAAGCTATAGGTGACATTTCTGATAGGCTTATTTCCTATTCATGATATAATCAAGCAGCCATAGGCCACAAAATATCACACCAAAATCTCCTTTCTCTCTGTAAAAGAAGGTCAGATGATTGCATGGGCTCTATCAAATCTCTGGATCAAAAATTCCTCCTTTCCCATTCTCCTCCTTTCCTGTTGTACTTGCTCAGCCTTTCAGGTCAGCAGGTGCGTGGATGGTTCCCAGGACTCAGGCTCCTCCAGGAGGCTTCGTTAGAGCCTTCCTGGCTTCAGGCTTGTCTGAAAGATGAGCACATCCATGTCCCTGAGTACACAGACCTCTGTGCCTACAGTTTGGGATGGGTTTGTTTTGGTTTTTTGCCTTTATTCAGCCCCTGGGGACATCCGGGTAAAGAGTTCAGTGTTTGGCTGCTGCTGACAAATGAATTGCTGGTATGGAAGAGAGCAATTCAATTAAGCTAATAAAATATACCTGTTACCTGTTATTTGTGAGGAAATACCTCAGGGAAAGGTATTGACTTCCAAATATTTATGCCATGTTTCAAATGGATTCTCAGGGTAAAATCAAGAAATGAGAGGGGAGTTAAATTAACAGCTGCAGCATATTTTCCTCTAAATTGTCGTGTAAAATGCATGAAGGGCCCTGGAAGTGGAGTGAGCAAGAGAGATTTCTCCTCCTCCTCGTGGCTGTGGTTGCTCCGTGGCTCTCCTTCTTGCTCTTTGTGCCCACGTGGAGATACAGATTGAAGATGGGGAGGTGAAATGCAGCGGTTGTTGCACGGTTTCTCCCCATCCTGATGTGGGAACTGAACCCAAAATCTTGCACTGCACAAGCAAACACTCCAGCTGCAGGACCCTTGCTCTAGTGGTGGGTGTCTTCTCCCAACTTTTCTTCCTTGGAAGGAGACCTGAGACTCTCAGCTTGGGAGGAAACAGCTACAGAGATAATTTAGCACCTAAACTGGAAAAAGGATTGGGACTGCAACTGTGTCCCTGTGCCTGGTGTTACCCTGAGCCCAGAAACAGCAGATTCCTGCTAGCACCAAGTGGTTTGTTTTTCTCCTCTGAATTCAGGGGGGACACCCCACTTCCAGCCTCTGAGTGAGCTGGTTGAGGCAAGTGCTTACCTTATAACTGGAATGTCTAAAGGTTTGAATTTCACCTGATGTCCATCCAAAGTGAAACATCAATCCCATCATTTCCCAGACCACTGAAATCAAATCTCCACAGGTTTCTGCCCAGAAGTTACTCAGCCTGGAAATGCCTTTGCTGGGAGGAGTGAGGGGTGGGACTGGGTCTGTGTAAAACATGCAGGGTACAGTAACCCCAGCTCATTTCATGGCTTGGAGCCTGAACTTGGAGCTTAGCAGAGGCTGTAATTCTGAAGCTGCTGCTCCACAAGCACAATCCTTACCAGTCTGGGCTTGTGGCACAAGAATCAGTGACGTTGATTCCTTTAGCAGAGGGCAGCGAGGGAAGGGCATGCAGGTACACGTATCTGCACACATGCATTCACGCTTGTGTTCTTTACAGCCTGAAAATGAATGAAAGGCAAATGCCATCCCACCTGAAGGAGCTGCTGCCAGCACACTCTGTGCTCTGCAAGTCCCACCGTAGCACTGCTGGTGACAGCCAACATGTTAAAGCAGTTGTAGTGCTTCTAAAACCTGCTCCGCATTGCTCTGCTGCCCTTGCTCCGTGCTCCAAGACACTCACGGCTGGCTCGGCATCAGGACGGCTGAAGGATGGAAGAAGAGGTGAAGGTCAGCAGCCCAGAGGAGTAAAACAGGAGGCTGGGGTGGGGTGGGGGAGGGAGCAAACTTCTAAATTAAGGGACATTTGGAAACAATTTCCTTAGCACTTTGCAATGTGGCAGATGGGAGGGGGTTCCCTGTCTCTGTACTTCCCCCACCAAACACCTGCTGAGCTCTTCAGAGGTCCCGAGGACTGGAACTCACTTTATCACAGAGTCAGACTGAAGGAGCTGCTGGGCTTGGGCAGCTTACAATGAAGGTAGTGTCACCAATGCCAGTAAACTTGCCAGATTCAGCAGAAAAGCTTCCTAGAGCCTTATCTTAAACAAAGCTGCAGTTTAGTGATCTGAAATCATTAATCAAGCTAATTGCAGCTCATATTTATTGGCCTGTAGCTGCTGTGTAGCCACGAACAGCTGAACACACTGAACTTATCAGCTGAGTAATTGTCTCTGATAAATGAATTGCCTTCAAAAGAAAACAAGTGATGCCAGCAATCCATCATCAAAATGTCTGCGGGAAACCACTGGATGTGTTGGTTTCATACAGGCACAATCCTCCTTGGTGTTAAATAAAGAGCAAGGGCACATTCCTACAAGGCCCTAAATCCTGCACTTACACCCTGAGGTCATGGGGCATTTGGTGCTTATGATGGATTCCTTCACAGAAAGAGCAAATCTGTCTATCTATCTATATATATATATTTGTGTATCTGTGTGTATCTGGCAGTGCCCTTGCCATCGGCTTTCTTTCTTTAATGCTTTTCTCACCACATCTTCAATCCCATAGACCCAAGGAATTGTAAGTTTCTTGAATAATAAACCATGATACTGCAGGCAAACGTTAGGGAAAGATAGAAATAGGACATGGAGAAATGGAAGAAAGAAGTGATGCTGTTGCCTCCTAAACCAGAGGAGTCCAAACCTAAGCAAACCTCCATCCCTGTCCCATAAAACTGCAGCAGGGCTTGTAGCAACACTGTTAGTAGGAAAGAGGGGGCTGGGTGTTTTTTCTTCTCAAATGGCCCCATGAATCACGTGTGTGAGAAAAGAAATAACTGGGAAAAGAAGGCACACATACCTGCTTGCAAAGAAAAGCCTATTTGTGCTGCGAGCACACTGGAGGAAATTGTTGAAGAACAGTTCATCCATGTAAAAATACGACCGGCACGAGGCTGCCAAGGGTAGTTACAGCTGAGCGGATTGGTCGTCTAAATGCAGGTCAGACAAATTATTGGTGTCTAGGGGCAGCTTTCAGTTACACACAGCATTTTTTCTCCCATAATTTATAAAACGTATGGACAGCAGGATACAAGCAAATGGCTCATTGGGGTCCCAGTTACTCCTTCCTCTTTCAAATTCTTTGGCCTCCTTGTGGAAATGCCCTTGCTATCGCTGTGTTTATCTTTAGACTTGGAGCAGTTCCTCTGGCTGGGCTGGGCTGGAGGGCGAGGAGTCCTTTTTTGCAAGAGAATTCACCTTTATGTTCCCTTCTTTGCCTATTAGTAACAGGGAGAACAAACAGTAACTTGTTCTGGTGGATTTTATGCCTTTAGTTAGCAGGAATATGTGATAAATTTGAGACTGTTTTGAAGTGATGTTTCAATGATCTGCTCTCACTTCCCAGATAACACAGCACTCATTCCTGCAACAAGGCCATAACTCCTGCTATCACAATAGCTTCTTCAAATATGACCATGATGTGAGAACTTCAAAAGGCAGCAAGTGCCCCAAAATGTCCACACAGTCCATTTCAAACAAATGTCCCAAGTTTCAAGATAAAGAATCCATATTTTTATTGCTGCCCTAACTGTAAGGCAGCTTGAATAAAAGGAAAAGCTGTGCTGCCACCCTTCTGCTTGCCTAATTTCTGCTTTATAGAGAAAAATGGTTTACAGCCATGGGTTAAGAGTCAGGACTCATGGGTTCTTTTCCCAACTTAGCTACTGACTCATATTACGTTTGGCAAGTCATTTAACATCTTTGCTTGGCTTTCTCCTCCGTAAGAGAGATGTAATAATATTTTAGTGGCTTAATTAACTAAACCTTGTAAAGCACTTTGAGATCTTTGGTTGAAATTGTTCTAAATGGTGTTAGAATGTTGAAATGGTAGAAACAACAAGATAGCAAAGCACAGAATTTACCAGCTGGTGTGGCAAGAGAGGCTGGTGAAGGTACTGAGGATGCTTGGGAAGAAGGAACCTGAAATGTTGCCCTGTGCTGCCAAGGAATTCTTGCCTTGGTGGGTAGTGAATGTTGTGTTTTTGGAGGTGGGGGGGAAGATGTTTTTTGAGTAGAGGGCAGATTAGTAAGGCTGAACCTCAAGCCCTTCAATTCAGGTTCAAAGCAAGAAGAATTAGTTCAGTAGTGCATGAGTAGGGCAAATCTGTGTGCGTTGGTTGCTCATTTTGCAAGGAAATCTTTTAAAAAGCTGCTGTCCTTTTCAATTTTTGCAACTCGCTGAAGTGGATGGAGCAGTTTATGCATAACTAACAGGTCCCTGTTCCCACAGGGAGTCCGAAAGGTTCCACTGCATCCTCCAAACACAGGTGCTGGATGGAAACAAGGGTGCTGGTGCTCCTGTGCCATTCAGTGCCAGCCCATAAACCATTCCCACTGTGTTTCGTTAGTCAGAGGACAGCAAAGTTAAAAAATGGGCTGCATAGCCTCGGCTCCTCGGCCAGGTCTGTGGGTGATGGATTGCAGATGTAGGAGCTCTTCCCAAGACACACCCTGTGTGCAGCATGAGGCACTCCAAAGTTAACACCATTTCAAAGAAGTGTCCCATGCTGTGCTGCTCCCCAATATCCATATTGCCTTGGACTTTAAAGAAAAGAAGAGGCCATGGGGTCTTTTAGCAGTGATTATGTGCTGATGAGAGGTCCCACCATCCCCAGGCAGGACCAGACCCTACCAGGTGGGCATACAGGAAAGCCAAGTGCATGCCTCCTATGCCTTAAGTTTTAATTTTGACAAGGAATCTGGCTTGCAGCAAGGAGGGAATGAAACAACCAGGAGGGAATAGCAGGGAGAGGGCAGGAACTGTGAGGCATGTGGTTTCACAGGCTTGCTGGGTGAACAGCCATGGGGTGTTGAAATGTTTAAAGGGATTCAAGATAAATAAATCTCGCTCAGCCCCCGTCTCAGCAATGCCTGTTAGCGTAACTCAGTGTTGGAGCAGAAAGTAACCCGCTCTTCATAAAGTGTGACTCAAAATGGGTTAATCCATCACTCACTCTCCCCCCCTGCCCTCACCCTGCTCCGTCTGGGATAACTTCTAATCAGTGCCTGGGCCCAGACATCGTCTCAGCAGCTGGCCGTGACGCCACGGCGCAGCAGCCCCTCCAGCCCCTGCCAAAAGCAAACTCCATCCATGCTTTAGTGACTCCAGGAGCCAGCCCCAACCTCTGCGCCCCAGCCCCATGCCCACAAGGGGCTGTGCTTGGCTGCTGCTCAGCCCTGGAACCTGCCCCTCTAGATTTTCCTGATGCCCACCAGCAGTGAGAGAGCTGCAGCCTGACCCAGTATTCCATAGCTGGTGGGGTCTCTCCAGTGTAGCAGTTGGACACACTTGGTGCTGGCAGCAAGCAGAGGGGTGGGGGGTGGGTTATTTTCCCACTCCAATCTCTTTTGGCAGTATCAGGTGTCCCATAAGCACAGCCATGTATTTTGTGTTAGTTTCAAAGCAAAACTGCCTCTTTGGGAATGATTCCTCCAGAACTTGCCCATTTTTCTGTAAAATTGACATGGCCCTTCCTGGCCCCCAAGGTGTCATTGCCTCCTGTGAGATGCCCGGCCTGGGTTGGAGGAGGATGGTATGAAAGCAAGGAGGGACTTTAATGGACAAAGATATGCAAGAAAGCAGAGGGACAGGGATGTAACAAGGAGCCACTGGTTTTATAACTGGATTTATAACAGTTTTCCATATTCCCTTGCTTGACTCTCTCCTTTGAACAGTGGATGTGAAAGAAGTAACCAGTTTTTTTACATGTGATTTGTAAAAGCAGCAAGAAATGCAAAAGATGGGTCACTTGGGCTCTGTAAATGTGGGGCGGGGGGGAAGGGGGGTTGTTATGGGTAAAGTAATGGATGTAAAGCAAATGTTTCTGGAAGCAAAGGGAATGTATTCCCCCCCTGTGCAGCCTGCTTTCAAGGGCTCATCAAGTGCATCTCCAACGCAGATATTGCATGGGTCACAGTGGAGCCAACATGACGTGGGTCTAATGAATTTTCCACCTCTGACTGAGGAAAGCCCATCTTGGCCCATTTCTTGAATGTTCCCACTGAGTCTTTCCTGTAATTTAGGAAGAAATTCAGCTGAAATTTCCAGTTCCCACTTCAGGTTGCCACCAGTCTATTTTCCAATGATCTGGTTCAGCTTTGAACCATCCCTACCCTCTGGATATCCTGGTTCATGGTGGATCAGATGTGTATCACTTGCTTCTTCACAGCAATGCTGTCCCTGCCTTCGGAGAAGGATTAATTTCTCCACCACCCACTGCTCTTGATGCGCTGCAAGGCATTTTCCTGCATCGTGTGTGGGACTGACCTGTCCTCCCATGGAATTCAACCTCTGTGCTTTTGAAACATTTGTCACCTCTGGGTCCTTTCCTCCCCTCACTCCGAATGCCACCACATGAGTCATTCCTCAGTTTTCTTGGCAGACAGACCCCTGAGGAGCAACAATTCAGTCCACATTACTGCCGAGTGTGTTGTGTGATTGAAACTTTGCTGAGAGATTCTCTGCCAGGCGAAAAAGGACAAACAGTCTTTCCCAGAGGAGGCTCTGTTTCATTAGTGCCCTCCCTTCATGGATGGTTTGATTGTGAAACTGGACTTCTTCCAGCACGCATACAAACTGGACATGGGCTTTAGTCCCATTTCAAGTCCCATTTCACCTCCGCCCTGCTGGGAAACAGTGTCCCGGGGAAGATCTTCTCCTCTCTCTGCAAAATACTTGGCAAAGCAACAGAATTTTCTTGGTCTGAGCTCATTGATGGACTTGGCTCCTGTGGGATTGCACTGGACTCTCATTCCACTGGGCACATCCAAAGCCCTTCGTTTATCATATGGAGGTGTCAGTTTGTCAACTGGCAGTGCCATGTGGATAATAACAATTTCATGACATGACAACTTTAACTTCCCTTTTTTTTTTCCCTGACAGGTTGTGTTAACTAAAAGAGAAGGATGTAGCCTGTACATACACACTGATGTACAAACACCTAAACATGTGTGTGGGTGCCCCCTTACATTTATATTTTGTGCATAAAGGAAAGAAATCGGCACAACAGGCAAGAAAAGCAGATCTTAAGTGACAATTGCTAGCAAAGCAGGAGACAGGAAGAGATGTCTCAGCCCAGCGCTGATCCATGTGCTGTAGGTGGGGTGAGGGGTTGGGGCAGACATGTTTGTGTCTGATGCTGGAGGGGTTTGCACTGTGCAGAGAAGATAAATCCCTCTGGTTGATATCCATGATGTTGGATCAGGGGAGTAAGAGGAATTATTTCAAGGCATGGTGTGAGACATCTTCCCTGCCACACACTCAGTGACCTTACTGAGCCTAAACTGTTGTTTTCTGTGTTATGCCTCTTTAGACCACCTGAGGGCTTGACTTGGTGTCCATGAGGGATTTATAGTCATTCACAAAGAATATACTCAAGAGTTACTTTTAAAAATTTTAATTCAACCCAAGAAGTTTTTCATGGGGCCAGGGCATGTAATGAAGCTCCTTAACCAGTGTCGCATGCTGGGAGCCACCCTTCTTGCTTCAGTGGAGTTGGTGAATTCAGTCCAATAAACAGATTTTAACCAAAGGCCTCTATCCTTACGTGCTGGGAGGAGTCCTGCTGCTTTTAAAGGGAAGTTCATAGACAATGAGAACCGCTCAGTGTTTCATGTCCAGCCAAGGTATCTCCCAACAGGATCGTTGCCTATGTTTGCAAATTAAACGTGCAAGACGTAGAAGGCTGAGGGCTCTGCTCTCCATCTGACCTCTCATGGGCATCCTGTCAGTGCTAATTGCAAATAACTTTTGTTCTGGGAGCAGAGTTTACATTTTTTTGGGTCCTATGGTAATATTATTTTAAGAAATATCTCAGCTTTCTTGCACTTTCTCTTGTTGTTCACATAGATCAGATCCAGGTTGGCTTTAGGAAGCTGAATTTTTTTTTAAGATAAGGAAGTTGATTTTGGCTTATTCTCTGTCCCCACTTATCACTTGGTCTGAGTGCAGGGTGTTGTTTCTGAAATGAGACGAACATTTCAGGAACGACACGACCATTGTGTCTTCAGTCGCCTTGTCTTTTCACACTTGGGTGTTTTTGTTTCTCCACCAAGGCAAAGCAACCACTTCTCACATAAATCAATAGATGTAATGCACCCAGGGGAGCTAAAAAATGCTAGGGCTGTGTCCTCTAGCCCTGGATCAGCCAAAATTCTCCCTGGTGCCAGTGGGAATTGGACAACATGAAACGATCACGCATCTAGTGAGAAAAAAATTGCCAGAAAAAATTAAGTCAGTGAACCTCCAGGTCAAAGACATCTGAAGACTGGCAGCAAACAAATATGGCACCTGCCTTTAAGAAGACCATGAAATCAGATCTTGGCATCTTCTGTGTAATTAGCTTGTTTGTTTTGGGGAAGTGTCCAGACTTCACAGTCTGTTGAAGGAGTTTGTGCAACAACTGGCAGGAAAATATCCCAGTGGCCAGCAGACAGCATGGGCACTTTAAAACCAAATCGTGCCAAAAATAATGTACAATTGCTTTCCTAATTTGGTAGAAGCAGTGTATCCAGTGCACCCATGACGTATTTGGGACTCGTGAGGGTATTTGATATTGCACTGTGCTAGAAACTGGGCAAAAATACCCTTGCTCAGACTGTGTATTTTCCAGAGCAGAGAGCTGTTGCTGTTGGTGAGCTCCCCTGGGCAAGCAGGGTGCCAAGGAGGTCAGTAGTAGAGTGACTCTTATGACCAGTGCCTGGTCATCTGGGGACTCGCTCCTTCTCTTGGTCCCAGAGAGTATCAGGGAGATCCATGGGCTGCGGGCACCATCTGCAATGCTTGGGACCAGGGAAGGGGGACTCACCAGGGATGTCAGATGAGGATCTGGTGGCATGAACTCTGCCCTGGTGGCATGCTGGAATGCTGCGGGTGATAAGAAGCAAAAGGGCAAAGAGAGAGATGGGTCGAAAATTCCAGCCACAATCAGAGCAGTGAATGGAGACGGGATGAAATGGGATAGTCCTTTAGGAAGGGGGAGCGAGGCCATGGGACCCTGTAAAATGCACAGTGCTGAGGACCTGGCAGAAAACCTTAACTGTCAGCTTGTGATGCCAAAAGTGTAGGAGGACAGAGCCAAATTGGAGTGGAGAGGAGGAAAACTGTTGCAGCAATGAATGAACAGCAATCCATAAGTAGATTCAGGGGAAAAAAAAACCATTTCAAAGAAAGTTTGAAAGTTGCAGTAAAAAACAAAATAATTACATGTTTAGATTGCTGATTTCAGAAGCCCAGAGCCTTAAAAGATCCTATACGGAATATTTGAGTCAGTCTTAGCCTGTACAATTAAAGAAATGTAGGCATAGAAATGATCACAAGAAAAATGCTGCAAGGTTTGAAAGCTGATGCATAAGGGGGACTGATACTTGGTATGTTTGCAGGAAGCAAAAGCACTTCATATTTTACTACCAATGTGTTCAAGCAATGATGCAACGGTAGGGAGGGACTTACTCATTCTTGGGAGATGACTGGATAACAGCAGTGGTCAGACACTAGCAAAGCTCATGCCTTGCCGGGAGACGGTTATGTGCTTCATTTCTCATTTCTACCCACCAGGCATCCAACTTCAGACTCAAAATCCGTCTTCTGCTGTTGGTGATCTGGATGTAAGTCTGAGCTCAGCCTCAGAAAGCATTTTCCTGCTCTCCCTGCAATGCCCAGAGACCTCACGCACAACCGGGCTGCAGCACGGTGCAACCCAAGCTCCCCATGGCTCATGTGCCAAATCACTGAGGGCACAGACCGACTGAATTACTTCAAAATCTGGACAAGTTCCCATAACTCCTCCTGATGACAGACTTGTGCAAGGAGATACTCGGCATGTTAGGAAGTGTAGGCAGATTATAAGTGGGCAGACCAGGCTGAAGTCATGTAAATCTTGTAAAAATCTCTGTCTGCTTCTCCTGCTTCAGTTAAGCTAAGAGCAAAACAGTACCTTGACACTGGCTGGTATCTGTGTGTAACATCATCAGACTGCTTTCATAATGATCCTGATTTACTTCAAATTTCAGAACACTATAAAAAGACATTTTGAGACTAAACACATTTGCAGACCTCATTACAACCAAATAATTAAATATTACTAGGATGGCAAATGCTTGCAGCCACAGGTCTGTCAGGCCCCATGCTACATAAATGTAGTGGCTATTTCCCTTTCTTGGAACAGGAGGTGATTTCATCTTTTCATACTGTTTCCTGTAGCAACATCATTATGTGCCAGCTTTTTGGTGGGGACTGCTGTGCACCTACTCCATCCAGCTCACACTAGTACTGCTGATGACAATCCCTAGCATGGATCTTCCCTGAAGCTGTGTTTGCTTAACCACTATTTACTGAAGTCTTTGTTTCTAATTTGTCTGTCTACTATGTGCCTAATTAGCTCCTTTTGAACTCATCATCCTGCACACCTACTTCTGCAAAATGATCCTGGTAGGTGGAGAAATGCTGCTGTTGAAATCGAGTGAGCTGTGTTGGTGCAAGTGAGGTCAGAGTTGGGTGTGATGTGGCAGCGCTGGAAATTACTCTTTCAGGAGCCATGTTTTAAAACTTACATTATAAATTGTGCTGCTGAAAAAGCAAGAGGATTTGTAAGTTAAATCTTTTGCATCAAGTCCAGGCTTGCACATTCAGACCAGTTATTTCTCCACAAAGAGCTCTTTCCAAAATCATATATCCCTCTGCAGTTTTGTACCTCCATTTTTCTGCAGCAAAGGGTGGGTTGGGAACATCCAGTTCCCCATATTCATGATCCACATGAGTAATTGGCAGCAGCTCTGAACTTGTGTCCTCATGCATTTATGGATATTAATGATCTTCCTTACTAGAGAGATGAACATGTTTTGTCTCTGAGGACCCTGCTGACTCTACTTTCTTTTTCACTTTCCAGCAGGTTTGCTCATCGCTGACAGGTTGTTCATAAGTGCACAGCCAGCCAAATGGGCATTAGGGTATCTCAATGTCTCACTGAAAAGATAAGCTCAAGTGTGATTTCTCCTGGAGGCAAGAACATCAGGCTTGGCAGACCTGGACTGTGTTTGGCAGCTCCCACGTCCCTGTGATCCTCACAAACTGCCCTGGGCTTGTGGTTCCTTTCTGCAGGTGATGCTGTTACACCATAGCAGCCAAGTTGCCCTGACATCTCCAGATCTCACTTCTTGAAGGCATAAGAAAAATCTTTCCTTGTGTGCTGGAGGGAAGCAGGACTCCTGGAGAGGGAGTCCTCAGCCTTTAACCAGAAGATGGCACAATGTAACTGCTGTATGAACCTGGACCATCTGCGAGCTCTCCCTAAATACGAGTGGAGAGCTGCTAAGAGGAGAGCTAAATGGCCAGACCTTTTCCAAGGGCTGTATGGTGGCTCTCAGTTACTTTTACCTTTCCCACTGGTCACTCATCTTTCTTCCTGGGATCTTCTTGTGCTTCTGCAAATGCATCCAAGCCAGCGCTACACTCCCCTCTTCCCTCTCCCCATCTGTTCATGTGCATGCATGGGTGAGGATACTGCACATTCATCCACATGCCTGCATGATTTCCATGGGGTTACACCCTCTCCAGCTTGCCTGAGTCTGGCAGACGTGCTGGACAGCCAGCAGCCCACCTGCTTAATGATCCCCACAGCACATCTCAAACCCTCCAGCAGATGCATGTGAGACCCCAAGAGCTGATGTACTGGGGACCCCGGGCTGTCAGCGCCGGCTCATGGCCCACGGTCCCCCTGCTGGTGTGGTGCACACCTGGCCTTGCTGGCAGCGTGGGGTCCCAGGTGCTCCGGGGCCACATTCCTCTCCTCTCCTTCCTCTGAGCTTCGGGGACTTTCTGCCCGCAGTCGCCTGACTCCCATGGCCTCCCAGCCTAGCTGTGGCCTCTATGCCTTGGAACAAAACTGCTTGTCTTATTTTTGTACTGAAAGGGATGGAAATGAGCTTCAGGAGCCAAGGAATGGCTTGGGAAGGGCAACCTTGCTGAAAGGTGGTGAAGGAGATCCAGGCAATTCCACAGCCGTAGATAACTCCCCTGCTCTTGAGCGGTCCTATGGCTGTGCCAGACTGCCCTGGGAAAGGCTGGAAGACTGAAGTTCCTTTTACGAGTGGAAAACTGAGGCTCATAACAAAAGATGGGGCTGGGCATGCAGAAAAGGAGTGTAGCCAGGAGCTGGAGGCCTCCCTCTGTTCCTTGAGCAGCCTCGTCTGTGACCATATGCAAGCGTGTGACTGTGCTGTGGCAAACACAGCTACCCCTCTCGTGCCTCTGACCAAATTCTTCATTGTATTGCTTGAGCAGTCGGGACATGTAAAGCCCTCTGAGAGTCTTGAATGAACAGGCCCGTAGGAGTGCGAAGTGTTGTGGTGCTGAGGATGGATTATTTTAAAGGCAGGGCCCAATTAGTGTAGTTGATGATGATGGCCTGACAGGCAGTAGCTTAACGACAGATCCTAGAGACAGCTACACCAGGGTGAATGAGTGAGCAAAGGCTAGATATGCCCATAACTTTCTTTAGTTCCTTTTCTTTTTGCTCAGGACTGACATCAAGGTTGCACCTCGGTATCACCATAAGAGAAGTGCGCCAGAGGTTTTGTGTCTGTCTTCAAGGACGGAACTGATTCCCAAGGTTTCTGATTGCCACTGATACTTTTAATTTCACTTTTGCACCATACTCAAATACATACCCTTTGCCTGTCTAGTGAGATTCAAGTCCAAGAAAACTCTGGTGGCAAGAAAAGCTTAAAAAAAAATTAAAAATTACTTGCTTGCATTTTTTCTTGTGTTGGTGAAATTTGCTCTTTGGTGAGCTTGATAATATTTGCATTAAATTATCCTCCTCTGAACAGAAATTGTTGGGACTAATTTAGATTTCAGGGCATAAATCCAAACTTAGAAGACTGTAATAACGTGGCAGCTCTTTGCCATTGAATTACATGTTAAGTATCTTACAGTGGAACTGTAATTACATGCTCACTCCAAGCATTGACAAGTAAACAGGATTATAACAGTCTCTGGAACCAATGTTTGCATGAATACTTCAAGAGAAAAGAGATACTTGAGGACACATATGGGGTTTATTTTCTGGCTGAAAGCATATCATTGTTATTTATTATTCACACACTACTGCTGTACGTGGCAGAACAGAGGCTGTGCAGCACTTACTGGCTAAGAGGGTGAGATGGATAAGAAAAGAATAAACAAAAGTAAATCTTGGCATTTTCAATGTTTCCTTTAGCTATGAAGGGAAGGGAGGGATAATCAGACATTGACAGGAATTGAGGTGGCTCTGGAATGCACTGGAAGCACAGTGGAGACATGCCTGCACAGAGTCTGCACTGAGCCACACCAGTCTCCCAATGATCATCAATACCCACCTCAGCAGGTCTGGAAGGCTCTCTGCAGAGCTTCTTACCTGTTTTTCCTTTTGCTCCCTAGCACTTCTGGGTCTCAGAGGACTTATTCCCATGTGGGATCTTGCCAATTACTTTTGATGTGGCCTTGGAAATCACATAACTCAGTTCCCATGGTATCAGATGTGAGGAGCAAAGTGGTGGCATACTGCCTCTGATGGAGCTCAGATGGATGGCCCTGCACCACAAGGAGGGTTCAGCAGCAGAGGAATAAACCACCCTTCAGTTGCTCACCTGAAACTGAGACTTGGAGGCATCTATTCCTCCCTTCCTCTTTTGTCCTAATGCCACGGTGAGGAAGGGGGATGTTGAGCCAGAAGTAGTTCCTTGTAACCTTGAATAACATGTCATTTCCTAGGCCACCTTCAGGACAAACTGGGATGAGGAAATAAATTCCTGGCAAAGCTGAGAAATGTTTGCAAAGCTTCTCTAAACACGATACAAACTGAAGTGAGTGGATGAGGACATGTCAGGACAATGGGAGGGGAGGAGGAAGATGCTGGGAGCGCCATGTGCTCATGTATTTAGATCAGGCACCAGAAACCAAAGTGTCCCTCAGTGTCTCTGTGAGACCGTCTGTCTCCAACAGGCTGAATGACAGCTCCAGGCCCAAATGCTCCTGAGCTTTGGAAAATATTTGGACCCAGAGATGAATTCTGTGGCTGCAGCTCATCTCTGACCAACAGTTTGTCAGTCTTAGCCCATGTGCTCAGTTTGCTCTTTGTGCAAACTGTGCTTGTTTGGGGATGATGGTGTCAGCCACTTGCCCTACACCTACACCTTTCACACCATGTGTCCTGCACTCAGTGGTGGCATCCGGGGC
Organism: Oriolus oriolus; assembly: GCA_013400235.1. NCBI lineage: Eukaryota > Metazoa > Chordata > Aves > Passeriformes > Corvidae > Oriolus > Oriolus oriolus. Next base: position 1,283,836 of record VXBT01008205.1, on the reverse strand, counting down.
TTCACGAAGGCATTCTCACTTCCAGCTCACAAGAGTGATGGCATGAATTGCTATAAATCAGGAGCCTGCATGTGATTGACATCTGAAGTGGCAGTGACAGGAAAGGGGCTGGTATCTGTCTGGCTTATCCATGCTCTGGGTGCAGCTTGGGTATATCCAGGGTGGCAAACCCTCCTCCAGTGAAAGCCCGTGTTGTCCAACTTGCCCAAGTACATGGTTCACTGTTCTGGTGCATAGAACTCAATTACTAAATGGCAAAAGAATGGAATACACATTTCCAGGCCTGTGGAGAATCACTCTACCAAAGTTACTTAATATAATTAACTGCAACTCTGCCTTCAAAGGGACTGGTCAGAAATGGCACTAGTCTAATAATTTGAGTTTTGTGTCGCTTCTGAGTGACCCACAAGGCTTTATTCAGACCTAATAAACATGTTTTAGCTATTAAGTCCCAGCACACCTCTGAGAGCTGAGCAAAAAGTAGCTACTAATAATGAGGATATTCTTGCACATGCTGTACTAAACTTCTTGGGTTGTCTCTTTGGAAGAAAATGGACCTATGTTTAAGAAAAGTGATTCTACAAGGATACAAGTGCTAGCAATAATGTTTCTCTACTCAAATAGAAGGGTCTTCTTACTTTCTTCTTACAGACACCATCCCAAATGCTGTCCTGTTCCACATTCTCTTGACAAGCCATTTTTCACAGACAAAGCTTTGCGTTTGTGCTGAAGGATGCTGCTCTTTTCTGGACTCCTGAGTTTCAAGCCATGCAGCCCTACTTCCTGCACCCAAATTTCCTCCAGCCCATCTTGAAGCACCTGCCAGAGGGCTTCTGGCACAGCTTGTGTGCTGCTTGGAGATGGTGTCAACATGAGTGTGCCCTGCACCTTTGTTGGGAAAACCCACTTTGGGAGTAAATCTTGGCCAGGTGAAAGCAAAGAGTCACTCTAGGACTGCTTGTAAGGAACTTTTAGCTGATGAAAGCAGAAGCTCTGGTGGGTCACTCCTTGCACTAATGCCCAGCTGCCCTGTGCACAGGGGTTCACAGAGCTGAGTGTCCCACTAGAGCCCATCACTGGTGTGGCTCTTCCCCCCAGGAGTCATGGTCAGGGATTTGGAAATGATGACCTGCAGTTTTAATTATCTCTTTGCTTTTGAATCTTTTCTGAAGTGGTGCACTGAGGACCCTTTCATGCAGATGACTTTGGTGTCCATAACCCAAGTCCTCGCCTTGGTGCTGGATCACACAAGAGTCACACTTACTCCACATTGTTGGAAAATATGGCTGAGTTTAGGCACTTAGGATTATTCAGATTGATCATCCTGCTAATGCTGTCTGGCCTTAAAATGTATTCACTTTTTCACTAATGCTTGGCCTGGATTTCCTTGTCTAAGGCTCAGGATGTCGTATTCCTTGAAGAGTTCTTTTGCACTGTATAACTTTACACTATGTGGAATTCCTTCTCTCCATTTATTCACTTTAAGTCCTGTGCTCAAGTAGGGGTGGTTGTGTCTGTAATCTGGGTATCTCAATTTATGGCCACATCAGGACTCAGAAATGTTCAAACGTTCTTACCCTTTTCATAATAGCAAATGATTTATGAAGAAGACATTTAGGGTCTGGTTAGAAAAATGCCTGCATAAAGTTGTATATTTTTAGTCTTCCTGCACTTGTATGTCTTTCAGCTGAAATGATGATCCCTATTCCCTTGCTAGTAGGGGAGAGGCAATGCATTCATAAAGCTGAGCCAACATATAACAATGTTGTATATTGTCAAAACTCTTTGTTAAAGCTCTGTCACTAAAGTCACTGTAGAAATGAGGAACAGAACTTCATTTTTGGCTCCCAGATTCACTGTCCCATTTTCCCGTGGGAAGGACCCTCACACCTTTAAAGTGCTGAGAATTTCCTCTGCAGCTGATGGGAAACAAATGTCCCCGAGTCATGCACGATGTGCTTTTTCTGATGCCACTGCATGAAAACGTGGATGTCAGCTCTGAAATGCAGCTCCACACATGCTGTACCCCACTTGGATATTTAATGCTTATATGAGCAGTATGAGAGCTGATTTTGAAATCTTTTCCCCTGCTCTCTGCAGGGCAACCCAGGGTTGGAGACAGACCAGGATCCACCATGGATTACACAGGAGTGAAGACAGCCAGAATCAGCCCCTGGCTTGCAAACAAATGTTTTTTCTTATTTTGGTCTTGGAGACGTGAGTGCCCTGTTTCTCTTGCAGTGCTCCTGGAGTACAAATTCCTGGTGATCAGGGGGGAATGCAGTGAGTTTTGTATCAGCAGCTTCTCCACTTTTTGCTGGGGGTAAAACTGCCTGTGAAGGAAGACTTTACAGCTGAGCTGATTGATGATGCCAGCTCACCATTCCCAAAGTTGGAATCTTCATGCTCAGGCCGCCAGGGAGTATTGAATCCTCCCAGCCCTCTCTCCTGCCTTAGGACATTGTGCTGCTGGCTTGGACAGAAGCTGCTGGCCGCTCTTGTAGGATTCCCTGTGCTAGGAAAATCCTGTTACTGCCTTCAAACATCAAACGTGCTTCTGGTTTTGCTAGAGAAGCGTGAAAGAAAAAGGGGAGGTGAAGTTGAGAACTCAACCTGCCACTCCAGGTTGAGCTGCAGGGCTGGCAGTGAGGAACAAAAATAATATTTCTGCTGCTAGACAAATTTGATCTAGAATCAGTGAAAAACTGCCTGGAGCTAACCTGATTTTCTCCACACTCATCTTAGGAAACTTGTGCAGATCATTCAGAAATTGGGTTTCTTCCCCAGCACAAGCTTGGCTGCTACAGGGAACTTGCCTTTTTTTTTTTTTACTTTTAGACTTCCCTGTTTTGGGTACTGTTTCTAGTGTGGATTTGTGGATACCCCTAGAGCATCCTCTGCTCCCCTCTGGGTTTTGTTGGCTCTCTTTCTTGCAGAGACAAACACCCGTGTGCTGATTTTAGTGAGGGCATTATTTTCTCTTTGATTTAGCACGACCAGGAGTTATTCCATTATACCCAGACTTGTCTATTTACTCTTTAGAGCATGTTCCTTTTATTTACTTCTCCAGAGCTGCCTGTTTAATCCAATCTCTTTTCCACTGAATTACACTAGCACAATAACACAGGCTAAACAGGTTCAGCCGGGGTCATGGGTGGCAGAGTAAGGGTCTATATTCCTGCCAGATAACAACTCTAGTATTAAAAGAAAATTGGTATTTCCTGGGACTGGTGAGATTTATAGCTAAAAAGAGAGTTTCTATTCCCAGTATTTGTAATGTTTTTGCAGCACCTATCCCTGTAAAAACTAAGCAAATGACCTGAAAATGAGAGTGAAGTCCAGCTCATTTTTGCAGGAAGCCTGAGATTTGACAAAAGCTCTGGCAAATGGGTAATGCCTGGTCAGTCAGATGTAGGACCTCATGGAGGAGGCAGGCCCCAAAACCCCACCAAAGCTCCACACCCAAGCCCTGGGATGACATTAATCTGTTTGAACTCACAGTTGTTAGAACATGGATAAAAGTACCCCGGTGAGCAGACCTTGGAGTTCAGAGCCAGCACTGCAGTGGGTGCTGTGCCTTGGGTCCTGACAACTCTCTTCCCTCTGGCCTTGGGTTACAAACCGTGTGACAGCCGAGGACACCCTTTTATGTATTTATGCCACCTTTTGCTCTCTTGCTATTGTGTTACATCTACCCTGCCATGCAAGATTTTTATGTTCTTCATTATTCTTTCTAAGTAGCAGATTTTTTTGTTCTCCATTATTAACACTATATCTTAATAGCTCTCTTAAGTAAACAGACACCTGCACTTTACAGAAACATGAGAAGATAACTCCACTGGCCCATGGAGGTTAAGTTCTTATTTATTTCTATCATACATGATTTACTATCCAGCCATTTTTCTCAGGAGATACGTTGTCACCTTCTCCCTGCCCTGTGCATATCTGCTGCTCACCAGGACACCGGCCAGCCCTACTCTGCTCCTGTTATTTTGGAAACCCAGAGCTGTGAGTTTCATAAAGGCTGGGTTAAGTAAGCAACAGATTTATCTTTGTCGAAAGATAAAAGTGTTTGGCAGCAAATGCTGGCAGCTCCTTGCATATTTCCAAGGCTCCTTAGCTCTCTGCTCTTCCCTTAGCTGGGGGTGGCCGAGAGCTCTGCTGCCCAGCCCAAGGGGCAGCCTTGCATCATCCAGGCCTGAGCAGACTTGGCGTGGTTAATATTTAATCCTCCCTGTGCCTGGGGAGGAGGGTGGGCCAGATGCTCCCCATGTAGTGTCTGGTGCATCACGCCATGGTGGATTTTGTATCCATCCTCTTTGGGCTATGGGCAAGAGGGCAGTGCTCCTCAGGTCCATCAAGGTTTGTCCTCCTGGTGTGAGAGTGCTCCCCCCAGCCTCGCCCTGCACACCCAGCCACCCCAGCGGGGCTGGTGGATGAAGCCATGGGCACAACACCAGGACAAGGAGAGCCTAGTGAATGTTTGAGCAGCTGAAGGGCCAAGAAGACCCCACTGAGTTCTGGGTTTCCCCCATGGGAAGCTCATCTCCCATCAGGAATAAAGCCACGGCGGAGCTGTTGTGGTGGTATGGCTGCATGGGCTGAGGGCCATCCACAAGCTTCAGAAAAACTGCACCTCCAAGAGGAATGTCCTAGACTGAAAGGATCAAGGTGATGGATGCATCTTCCCTGAAAACTCCATTGCTGTGCCAGAGCAGCCCTGGCTGGATCTCTGTTTGAGGGAATGAAGGAGAGTTTCTCACACAAACCCTGGGCAAAACAAAGCTCCTGCCCGTCCAGGCAGGCTGGAACAAGATGCTCACTGGGGAGAAGGCAGCACAGCTCTCCCACCCCATTTCTCAGCAAGCATCCCATTCCAGTCTCTCCTATTGTTTCTATTTGCATACAGATAGAAATTTCCTATGAGGATCATCTCCGTATGGTTTTTACGCATGAGAGTAAACAAGACATAGCTGTTGACTGTATAGTTAACATATTTTTGGTGGTGTTCCCATCCAGAAAATGCAGCTGCATTATATTCCTGATAGAGTGGAACTAAAGTTCGGCTTCAGCAAGAATGTTAATAAAGGAAAGACATTTCAAACAACACTGATTGAGGCAAAGTGTCAGTCCCTCTTCCCCCCACCTACCCCCCCAACAAGGCTTTATTTTTTTGCAGAGTTGCAAAAACTCTGACATGTGACCTGGAACTCAGCAAATTTCTGCTCCTGGTTACACTTGTATGAATCTGAAATGGCTTTATTGGTTCCAGGGGGTTTGTCTGGGCCAGCACCCCGGTCGCTGAGAGCAGGGGCTGTGCTGCTGCTTTACTGCAGGTTTGTCCTTCAGACAATTTGGTTTCTCTTTGTTATCAAGACCCAGCCAGAAAGGGGGGAGGTTGTGCTTGTACCACCTAAACTTAGTCAGTGCCCATGACATGATGCATGTGGCTCTTGCCTAATCTCCCACTGCTGACAATTAAAACACAAACATATAGTCAAATTTTTGGATGAAACTGTACAAACATTTCAAAACAGTTTATGCATGCAGATTTGTATGTTATCAGAGAGCACCACACATGCACATGGAATTTATGGAAAATGCTGAGAGTTTTGAAAGGAAATAGTTTGGGAAGTTGTCTTATTTTTTTGAACATAAATCCCCAAACAGTTTCCCTTAACATTCCTCATGTCTGTTCAGCAATTAATACTTGGCATTTCTGTTTTTCATTCTGTTTGTTGATCTTGGACTTTTTTTTTGTTATTTTTCACAACTCTTCTTTCATGTTTGCTGCATTTGTTTGCTAAACCCAATGCTAATCAATGTGTACAGATTTCCTTCAACAGGAGGATGATGTGAAGGAGCAGTTAGAGGAGATTTAGGCCTTCAAAACTGTGGTCTCCTCCCAAGATGAGATATTTAGTTCGAAAGGTACATATTCAGAGTCTTCAGCTCAGCCTACCTGGACTGAATAGTGGCTGCTCATATGAGTCTGTTGGTTTGATCAGGTTTTTCTTCTCACTTAGAATGATTCCAGCGGCTCCAGTGGGATTATTCTTGTTCTAGCCAGATGTAGAAGGAAAGCAAAATCAAATCCTTCATACATCAGTGTCAGACTGACTCCAAGAAACCAGTGTTGAGTGATATAAAGGATAAGGGGCCTGAGGAAGGATGTGTTTATGGAGAACATTTGGAAACTTTAACTACTTGTAGTTTGAACCACCTCAGAGTTAGGGAACTGCCTGCAAATATTTAGGAGTGGAAAAAAGTACAGAGTGATGTCAAGGGATATGAAAAAGAGGAATGAGATACAATTAACAACAGGAGGAGTGTAACACTTCTGAACAAATGGTGACCTAGTCTGCCATAAGCTTTTCGTACCATATTCTTCATATGAACAGGTGAGCACCTTCCAGGAGTGTGGAAATGGTGCTCAGATGTGGTTTATTCCTGTGATCATGGTGTAGTTGTTGCATAGAAGGGGAGCAGATTTTGTTGGAGATGTAGTAGCTTTTCTTAGATCTAATGAGAGAAGTCAGACAAAAAGCAGATGAGGTCTGAGCCTTGTGTGTCTAAAACCTTCTGTGTGTTCCTCCATCTGGATTGCTTGATCTAAACTCCTTCCTTTTTCTTACCTTTCCTGCAAGGAAATTTGCATGGATTGTAGTATTTTATTGTACTAGGACCTTCTTACATACACTTCTGGAGCAGAGAAGGCTGTTTGAAGCTGTCACCCAGGGAATACTGGTCTGTACTTCGCGGTGCTGCTTTGGGATGCTCTGTTTCTCCTGCACAAGTGAGCTTTGCTCTCTTGGGAGGAGAGTTCAGCTTAGCCTGGAGCGAGGAATTTTCTTCTGCTGTCACCCATCTTGGAGACATGAGCTAAGCAGCTGAGTAGTGTGTCCTAGACACAGAGACCTTGAAATTCATTTGGCAGCCGCTGGGAAGGCAGCGTGAGGGACTCACACTGCCAACAAGATGCATCCTTCTGGGCTGGGCTGGGCTGGCATTCCCTGAGCACCTCTTGGACTCTGCTCAGGGCTGTCACGTTTCCCTGGTGCCACGGAGTGCTGACACAGCGTGCCTAACCTGGCCAAGAGAGATACGGCCTCCGGGCCAACTGGGAATGGTGGAAATGATTTCCTGCAGATGCCGTCATGTGCAAATTTAGCACCAATGAGAAATCCAAGCACATTCTCCCGGCGCAGCAAGGCTGGGCACTGTGTGCGACCAGTCCTTGGTGAAAGGGCTGGAAACTCTCTCCTGGTGGTGCTTCAGACCAACACAGAGACCACAAGGTTGCAGAGGGATCATTTGTGCCTGTGAAAAGCCATGAAAACCCTGGTACAATGGCCATGGGGAAGTGGGACCTCCCAGCATCCTGAAAAAGACCCAAGGTTTGGATGATAGAACACCTAACCCTGTTACCATCCTTTCTTCTCTGTCAGACATTGGCATTCATGCTTCATGTATGAAAGTGAACCGTATACATATGATGAACCATTTGTTTCTTTGTAACACCACTTAGAGCAAAGCTACTCTAAGGGAGTAAATGTATATTTACCATGAGAGAAGATGTGACATCTTTTATTAAGAAAAAAATACAGATTTCAGTACTGTATCACTGTATTTGATCTTTCCATCTGCCTGTACATCCCCTCTGAGTATTACCTAGATTATAGCTAGGTCTCAGTTGCCACATATAGGGAAGATAGTGATTCTGCTCTCATAAAACACTGCTTTCTCTGAACAACACCATTTCAGCTTTAACTATAGACCCAAATGGAGCAGTGCAGTGACTCTGGTGTTGTACAAATGGAAAAGTGCATTTTGTGCTCCCTGTCTTCCCAGCTGTGACATTTTCTGTGCTGCCCTGTCACACCCAAATGCTCTATCAGAACTGATCCACTCAGGGAAGTCTGCCCTCTGCCCCATCAACCAAGTTACTTACCTTTCCCTGCATCCAGAGCAGTCCTGGAGGGATGCTTGGGTTGACCCCACGTGTCCGCTCCTGCTGGGTAACCAGAGGAGGGCTGCATGGAGCGGGTGGCAGGTGGAGGGAATGTGCTAATCCTGGTCATGCCCTTCCATCACCTTCACGTGCTCCGTCAGCTGCGCGGAGCCGCCCAGCCCCGCACAGCCTCCGCCCCGGTGGCATGTCCCCGTGGAGCAGTGCCACCGGGCCTCGTGCTCCTCGGGCCGGGCACTGCTGCCAGCCCCAGCCGCTTGGACAACCGCAGCCCCATGGAGCGCTGGGTGTCACGGGGAACCCGACTGCGTGGCTGCCACCTGCAGTTGGAAAAAAAAAAAAAAATCACTGGAACAGGTTGGGAGTTACAGTCCGGAGGTGCTGTGTCTCCCAGGCCATCTGCAGGGGAATAGAAAAGGCAAAGTGATCAAGATGGAAGGGGGAAAATGGGGTTCTGTCGTAGCGGAGGTGAGCAGCTCCTGTGAGAAAAGAGGTAAAAAAGCTGGAAAAAGTCAAATTTGTGGTTTTGGAGACATAAGGAAAGGCGTTCTGGGGATGGGTGTTCACTAGACCATCACAGCTATGAAAAATTTGAAAAGCCACGGTCCAGAAACGGGGCTTTGGGGACAACTGGGATACAAATGGACTGTTAGGCTGCTTCTCAGGCCATGTGGAGACACGTATTTTGTTGCTTAGCATTCTTTTTTGTTTGCTCCAGAAAGCTGTTTTCCCACAGCCTTGTCTCAGGACTGTGGGGTGCAAGAGCAAACTGGGGCTGTTGACTTTCAGACTACTCAATCATCCTGCAAATTACAGCCAGCCCAGAAAAAACCCACAGCCCGGCATGTTTCCTTTTTTAGGTAGAAGTGTTGGGAAAACAACATGAGATTTTGTTTCTGATAAACTAGGAGCTGTTTCAGGAATATTAATTATTTTTCTTGTATCAATGTTTTACATTTATTCTTCTGCTATGGTATTGGGATTGAGATGGATGAAGTCTACAGCATGGTTTCAGACTTTCTTTCAGGCACTCACAAGCCCCTGGAAAAAAAAAATAGTGCTGACATTTTGAAGTCAGAAAGGTTTATTTTCTGGTTACTTCAGCCTGGGCTATGGAAGTTGTGGGCTCCATTCCCTGCCCCATGTAATCCCTTTGCAACATCATTTGGAATTGGATTCTTGAACATCTTTTGCATGATGAAGGAAGGGGCTTAAAGGGCATCTGAAGGTGTTGAGGTACCTGAATAATTTTTAACATCTTGTGTACCACCTCTGTAATCCTCCATCTCCCAGAACTTTGCACTGGTGAAAGGCTGCAGGAGAGATTTTGCTGCTTTATAGTTGTACTGGGAGGAGAAATGCTCAGTCTGAGAGATGTTGGAGCCTCCACAGGCACACGTGATTTTCAGTAAGGAAGTGAGGAGGGATGGAGTGGGTGGATCCATCAGGGGATTTTTATCCTCTGTGTCCAACCTGAGCTGGGTGCTTGGTGCTGGTCTTGGGCACAGCCTGGGTTGGAGGAAGGTCTTTTCTTTCAGAGCTCATTGAGGCCCAGAGAGAGCTCACCCATGTCTAGACAGGCTGAGACAAGATAGTCATGGTGTATCTGGGATTTAAACCTCGGTCTCCGTGCATGACTCGAAAAACAAGACGATGAGTAGGAGCTCAGTCATGTCCCTCTAACCTGGTAGGAAACCTGCTCATGAACCAATGTCCCGCATCTCCACCAGAACTGGAGGTGCTTTGGACTTCAGTCTGCGCAGAAACAGAGGTTGTGTAGATAGTTTTAGGGCTGGATCACCTTTGTGATGATGTCCTTGGGACAAAGACTTTGACTCCATTGGGCTGAAATGGCTGGAAAATGTTACAAGGAGGTGTTTTACACATCATCCCAAGATGCAGCATGAAGTTGTGTTCTCATTCTGGTGCAAGTTAGAGGGATTTTATCAGAAGGCATGGCATGAACATGACCATGTAGGTTAAGTCCTGAAGGTTTCCCTCAGTCAACACAGTCTTTGAACCCAGCAAGGCTCAAGTTATTGCCTGATAGAAGGAGGAGTCCATCTGGGATTTCTCAGCTGAATTAGCTTTAATGATAAAAATGATGATATAAATATGTAAAATGTAAAACCAGTATTGTCAGCCGCTTTGTTTGTCTCTGGCTCAAGGGGTTTATATGTTTAGTCTTGGATGTATTTCACATTGGTTTTGTGTATCAAGATTTAATGTTGTAAGGAACCACTGAGTGAAAATATTTAGTAATAACAATAATAATAGAGGGTGTGATTTCATAATCCTAACAAAATAGATAAGATGGATGTTCAAATTACTTCTTGGCTTGGGTTTAGGAGTTCTCCTGGTGCCTATCACATTGAACTTGTATAGAGACAACTTTGTTTTCAAGGAGGTCTTCATGCTGGAGCATATCAAGTAAGAGATCTAAGAAACTATAACATCAACAGTAATGATGTTTCTTTTGAGATACAAAAACTTTAGCTAGTGAGGCAGTATTTTTTCTTGTCGTTTGTTTAGTCTGTTTGGTGAATTCTGCCAGGTTGGTTTTGATCCTGTGTGAAGAGTGATTTGCTGTAAGAGCGGATGCATCAGCCGAGTCATGCTTGAAAGTAAATGATAAATAATTGTAACAGTTAATATAAGGAACTGACATCGCCACAGTTTATTTTCCACTTGCTTTAGTTTAGTTCAGGCCAGCTTATTTCTGGCATCATTTGCATCCAAGCCCAGAGATCAAAACGGGGCAGCCGCCCCCCATCTCTGCCCCGCTGCCTGCGCGGTGGGTTCCCACGGCCGGGCTCTCTCCTGGCGGGAGGAGAGAGGTGCTTTGGCCGACACGGGTTTCGGGGTGCGGGGGGGCCATGGGGTCGGAGGTCTCCACCGCCGCTGGGCTTACGGGGGTGCAGGGCGGGGAATGCTCTGGGGCACGATGGGGTCGGAGGTCTCCACCGCCGCTGGGCTTACGGGGGTGCAGGGCGGGGAATGCTCTGGGGCACGGTGAGGTCGGCACCGCGGCGCCGGGGGTGCCAGGCTCGGGAGCGGCGGCTGCTGCGGGTCCGGAGCGCGGCGGGGGCTGCGGGACGCGCTCCCGG
>VXBT01008205.1:1106217-1272674 GCA_013400235.1 Oriolus oriolus | reverse complement strand
GGCGAGCCGCCGGACGGCATCACCGGGCATCCCGCGGCGCGGAGCCCCGGAGGCTCTGGCAGGTCCCCGCTGTCCCTCCCCGCACACACACGCTCAGCCCGGCCCGGAAAGCAGGAAAAAAATAATTTACAAGGTTTCCCCCTTTCCCTGACCTCCTCGCCCGTGACTCTCGAGTGGAAAAAAATCGCCCGCGGGAGCGAAAGGGGGGGATTGTTAAAAAGCCGGTGAAGGGGCAGAGCCGCTCCGTGGGGAGGGCACCCCCGGGCAGCCCCCGCCGCCCCGGGGAGGGGGGGATGAGGTAGAGGCCGGCGGCGGAGCGCCCGCCGGGCGCCGTGGCCGCGGAGGGCATGAGGCGGCGAGCGGCGGGGATGGGCTCCGGCGCGCGGTGTTAGAGCCCGGCAGCAGCCAAGGTAAGTGTCCCCCGCGCCGCCACCTCGGGCCGGGACACCCCGCCGGGGCCGGGTAGCGCACAGCTGGGAGCCGCCAGCGCAGCCCCGAGGCGCGGGGCAGCACCAGGTGGCATCGCGCCGGGTGTTCCCCCGCGCGTCCCTCCCTTCCGCGACCCCGGTTCCCGGCGGCGAATATCCCGTTACCGCCGAGCCGCGCCGCGCCCCGGGGAGCCCCGGCGGCCCCGCTCCTGCTGCCCGCCGCGAACGGCGGAGCGGCCGCGTTTGCTCTGCTGGATGCTGTACGCGGGTTGTTGTGTGTCCTGGGGGCACGGGGTGTTTAAACCGGGGAGTTTACAAGGGTGAGGAATCCAGACAGTGTTTAGAGAGTGAGAGTTTTAGGAGGAGAACAGGGTGTAATTAATGTAAACCTGATCTTCCCCGGGTGTGCGTATCACAGCGGAGGCATCTTCAAGAATCCGGGTAATTAAGTGCGGTTGTGCTTTGGGACGCACCTCTGGAGCCCACGGAAACAAGTGGGGCTGTTGGTGGGAGGATCGTGGCGGGGGAAGAAGAGGAAAGGAGGAATCAGCGCTGTGCAGAGAAGTCTCGGGAGTGGAGGAAGGCGCGTACCCAGAGCGGAGCCTGGCTGAGGGGCACTGGAGCAGCAACACAAAGTTTTCTGGGCTGCTGATGGGAGAGGTAACATTCCTCCTCCCCCTTCCACCAAGTTCCTCCGCAAATTGTTAACCTGAAATCTTGTTTTATGGCCACTTGCTAGCGTTTTGTTTGCCTTCCAGACTGGTTCTGTACAGGATACCAAAGAATTATGCATTAACTGTAAACTTAGAGGAGCTTACTGGCCTCAATGGGTTCTTGATTTATATCAGGCTAAAGCAGAGAGGAGGGCAAAGTTTTACTCACTGAGCACCAAGGAATGAATTACAAGTACGTTGCTCTTTCATTTGCTCTTTCTTCTTGTCAGTCTTCGCAATAGGATTTAAAACTCTGCGAAATTGAGGGTTGTTTGGGTTTTTTCCCCTCGAGTAACTATTTTGCTCTCCTTTTCCTGCCTCTAGGTCTGAGAGGACAGTAGCCTGTGCAATACGGCGGGATCTGGTTTTCAAAATGGAATTGCAGCTGGCGCTCCTCTTCGCAGGGATAATTGCGTTTTCGGACTCGGCGAGAGGTAAGAGGACCGTGCTTGGTGCGAACACTCTGTGACTCTCACCCTTCCCTCTGCTCCGCAAGCACCCGCGGTGCCCCCGGAGGGACCCCCCCAGGGGAGTTGCTGTTGGCAAGGACTTGTCCCCTGCACGTTTTTTATCTGCACAGAGGTGCAGGCTCGTGCCCACGTGTGGGGCCTCCTTACCTGCGTGGTTCAGGGCCATCGTTTGGGATGGAGCGCGGTCACTCCGGCTTTGCTGAGGTCTCTTAGGCACAGGTGAACTTCCAGGGGCTTTTCTTGTGCCTGTGTAAAAATACACAGACAATTTTAAAGAAAAGCAACTGCATTCCTCTGTGGATCAGAAATACCTCTCCCCTCCTGTAATCCCTCCAGCCTCTGCCCCGTGTATTCCCACTTACAAACTAAACAAACACATCCATTAACTTCCCCGGTGACAGACAAATGACAGTTTCCAACAGCGAGAGCGTATTTTAGCACTGAGGCTCCAGCAGTTGATCAGATTTCAATAAACAGGTTACCCTTCCAGAAGCAAATTGAAATACATTGACCTGGGAAGGATGGGGGTAGGAAAAAAGAAGTTTCTTTATGGGAAGGTGCTTTTAGCATAGCTCTGGGATCAGAGTTCAAGGAGCAGTGGCTCTTCCTGCGCTTTTGCCTGTGTTGTACCTTGGTGGGTGCTGTCCTTGGAAAGCCTGAATGGGAATCCAGGCTTTCAGCTCCCCTGCCTCTGGTCACAAAGTAGGGGCTGCATTGTTCCAGGAGAATGGGGGTATGACTTTAGGATGCAGATTGCTCCAGCTGCATTTCCCAACAGTCTCAGAGTTTTGTGAATTTTTGTAAGACCTTTAAATCATCCAGTGTGATGGACTTGCGAATTAAAAGGTTTAAACTTGCCCTTCACTTGGGCTGTAACTTGCCAAAAATAAATCTTGGGGGTTGAGGGTGGGAAAGGAAAGGGGGAGCATTACTCTGAAAACCCAAGTTTGGGTTAGTGCACTGGTTTTTTTTCTTCTTGGCATTGGCTCTCAAGGAAATATTTTATGGAGGCAAAAGCACTATAAAATGATTTGGCTGGAAGCTGAATGAAAAAGAAAACAGTATATAGGCTGTAATTCCTGCAAGTCTGAATTCCAGGCAAGGCTTACAATGGAGACTCAGTTTAAGTTGTGGGCAATGGGCAGCAGTGTATGAATTAAGATGACTTCATGGATGTGTATTATTGCAATGGACCTGAGAAGTTGGTGGAGTTCCGGAAAAGATCTGAAGTGGGCAGGAGAAGACAAAAAGATTCTTGTCTCTGATGTGAGCTGAGTATCGGCTGCTTTACTGGTTGTTTAAATTTGGTTTGCAATTGTCTTGCTCGTACACTTATTGCCCCTGGAAAGTGAAGTACTGTGGGCTGTTGTGTGAAGAAGTGACAAAAATTAACAGCAGTAATTTCAGAACATCATTATTTTTCCTATGGAAATATCTTTTTAGTATAACTTTGATAGGATCATATTGGTAATTGGGTTATTTTAACACTTTTCAGAGCTGGATGGGAAAACCCATCCTGTAAGTATGTGGAGAGATGGTTCTGGTTATTTAAAATTATCTAGAAAGAGAGGTTAAAAGCCAGGGCCAAACCCATGAAAAATGTCATTCATTCATGTGCTGATTTAAGAGAGGGGAAGTGAAGAAGAAAAAGGAGTCATTGCTGTGAAAACATAGGCAAAATTCTGACATTTAAATCCTGCTTTAGACCTCCTTAAGGTTGATAGCATTTCTGGTAGTGAAGGAGATAGATGGAAGGTCAAACTTGTGAGCAGAGATGAGACACTCTCCAGAACTTTGAAACTTTATTTTGTGCTGACAAGTATCTCCAATTGTTAGGTGTTTACACTGGGATAATTTCAGAATCTTGGAAAAATGTGCCAGTCTTTTAATGTGCCTGCAGAGTTTTTCTGAACGCCTCATATAAGGGCTTTGGCCGCTGGAGATGTGTAAACGTTACCTGTTACAGTCACTCAGGTTTTACAGGCAGTTCTTCAGCCAAATCTCAGCCTGAGGTCGTGAGGCTCTTCTCTAGAGGAAGAAGGGCTCTTTGTTTTGGTCAAACAGCATTTAATATCTGTATCCTGATTGCAGATTAGACATGTGTGGCCCAAAGTGTGCCAGCACCTCCTGATCTGAGGCACCAGAAGTTAAACAGATGCTTGCTGGCTGGCGATCAAGCGAGGAAGGTGTCTGAGGAGGCTCTCTGGGAAAGTGATGGTCCTTCTTTTCTACTAATTTTAGGCCAAACTAGGTTATGCTGGAGTTAGGGTGTTAATTTGGAGCTGACTGATGCTGTGCCCATGCTTGGGGAAGGGCTGTGCCATGGTGCATCTGCACAAGGGGGCAGAGTTAAGTTGCCCACGCGCTCGAGCTTTGATATTTCCTGACAGTTGAATGCTCAGCTGCAATCTTGCATTTAAATGTTACGTTGTATTCTTTTTACATCTTTATTTAGGTGACACCTTTTAAGGCAAAGGGCCCTGCAGGAATGACTGATTTGGTTTATGTGGCAGGTTTTTTTTTCCCACTTCTCAGCAAAAAAGGGCGTTTTTCCGGGGTCGGATCTGTGCCTGCTGGCTCTGTCTCACCAATATATCTCATCACTGGTGTAGAAGACGCTGTAAAAAAGGCAGTATCTTAGCAAACCAAGAGAAACTCTTAAGAAAGAGGTGATACCTTTGAAATATCCAGGCAAAGCAGAGAGCAGGTCTGGTTCTAGAGGTCCAGGTGGTAGAACTGTCTGTGTTTGAAGGGATGGGGGGGGTGAGATAGCTCTGGTTGTGTTTGAACCAATGCTTTTGGGGCTGAAAGACTTTGACTAAGGGCTTATCTACACCTGCAAGTGCACTGGAACAACCCTTCCAAAAAATAGCCTGGAATAAATCTCTCAGTGGCCAATCTTATTCCAGGCTAAGGATCTCCTGGAGGGAGCCTGTACCAAAAAAGTCTTCCCCAGGAGCTATTTTGGTAGATATCCAAGCCCCTTCTTTCCCTTGTGGCTGAAGACTAGAATGCCTGTGTGCTCAAAACGCACTCTGGGAGAACAAAACCTATGTGCTGTCGTTTTCTAAGAGGGACTCTGCCTTCCAGCTGACAGCCAAGGCGTGGGGCAGCCGCTTCAGCCTGGTTCCCAGCCGTGACGGATAATATCTGCTCTGAACCTGGGGTAACAGCGCAGGTCCAGCAGCTCATCTCATATGTTATTCCATTCCTGTTCTCTCCAAGCAGCCCCATACTGGGCACAAAAGTTCTCAGTGTCCTGCCCTGGCCCCCCTCTGCAGGGATTAATGCCATCTTGGGTCACTAACCCTTCGTGACTATGTCCTGCAGCAATGTAGCTCCTGCCATGCCACACCTCCGGTTGGACACAGGTAATACAATCTGATATTTTCCTGCCTATGTTATCTCAGTGACAGACAACGCAATATTTGTTCCAAATCTGTCAAGTTGCCATCATATTCGCGTTGGTGACCGTATATGGTAACATTGGGATGTGCCTGGCTTGGTCCTGTGGCTTAAGCAAGATTTTGTATGGTATGTTTAGAAGTTTTTGGTAAGAGCAGTAACCACCCTCCTGTTAGCAAGTAAACTGATATTCTGCTGGAAACTAATTAGTTTGGATGTTGATTTCATTTTCGGTGCATTGCGTAGGGAGGGGAAGAACGGGACCTTAATTGCTTTCTGTTCTGGCACTTCTCTGTGCGACCTTGGCTTGCAAACCTGCTTGGTGTCTGCTTTACACGGAATTTGCTGATTGGGCTGCCTCAAAATTCAGTGGTTTAATGTAGAAATAATGTTATGTGCCATTTTGGTTTCTCTTAATATTGAAGAAAAGGGAATAGGATGCTAAAGGTGTTTTTTTATTTCTTGGAAGTTGAGTTCTTCGTTCTGATGAACAGAATTCCCATTCTGTAACTTTGGGGTTTATAAGAGTGAATTTTGGGGTTTATGAGAGTGCTTCAGTAAGGACAGAAAAGATAAATAATGGTAATGTGAGAGAGGTGGTTGTTGGCTTCTGCTTTACGCCTTTATTCTTGTTGAGTGCTTGTTAGCAGATATAATGATTAGGTAATTTCTCGCTTGTGAAAGAGAAGCATGTTCAGATCCAACAGCCCGATTCAGATTTTATGGAAGTCACAGCACATCTTCTGGTAAAGTTTGGGGCATTTTTTGGATCATGCTCTTGGGGAACTTGCTGATGAATAATCTGCCAGCATGACTTGTACCTAGAGTCAACATGACGATCTAAGAAAATCCCGGTTATTTTTTTAAACGTGGGTTCCTCCCTTCTTCTGAGGCTGTCGGCTGCTCTAAATTGTGGCTGAGTTTAAACATAAAATTCAGTGTGCGTCATACTGGAAAATTAGGGTTGATTTTATTTGTTTTTAATTAGGAATATTACAAAACTCAGCAAATTGCTCAAATACATCTAGATTTTCCTTAAAGTTTTTATAACTCTGTTTTCCAAGTCCATGTGTTTCTTTGACCTTCATTAAAAGATGCAAGCAGCAAATCAAAATACATCTTTTCAGGGATGAACTTGCACACTGCAAAGACTGGGCTCCAAAGGCTGAGTCTTAGCCACAGAAGACACTTCCAAGCACCATGAGGTGGTGCTTGAGATACTATAGGAAAATGTTTTTTTTTCAGGAAAAGAATATCATTCAAAATTGAAAAAGAAGTGATACTTGCTAGCAAGTAGGAACCCCCTTTTCAAGATTTGGGACTATTGGTGCTAATTTATTAACTAAAGTTGAAGTTTTTCATTTGACATGAATTGGCGGATAGAGCTGATCTTTTCCAGTGTCCTCTGATAATTCCTTTTTGAGTGTCTGTCTCACCATGAGCAACGCTCGTACAGCGTTGGGTGCAGAACACTTGTCATGGAATACTGTGAGTGCAGTAGAGCCTGGCTGTGCATTTTTGGATTAATTACTGGAAGACAGAAAAATTTCCACTGAAATAGGAAAATAATAATGCAGAGGTCCTCTTGTGCCTAGGTGGAATTAAAAAAACCCCAACAACCTTTAGTCATAGATTTATTTATTCAGTGAGATTAGAACCGATGCAGCTTATTTTTCTAAGATATGAAGCTCCTACTTTTGTCTGCAGTGGCTTGTAAAACCATGCTGCCCAAAGGATCTGTGCAAATGTATCCCAGCATTACAGGAGTTGGTGGAAATGCTCTTTTCTCACCTTTCTTTCATTAACCTGCTCATTTTGTCTTGTTTCAAGTAATTTGTCTTTCATCTGACCTCTTCCTGTGTTTTCTGGTGAGCTGCTCAAGCTAAAATGCATTTGATCTTGTTTGGAACATTTAATTTGGATTTCTGTTTCCTATCTTGTTCTCTGTAATCAGCCTTTACTTTGAGATTTCTCTAATAATAATGCCTCCATACCTATTCAGCTGTGTTCACCTGTTCTAATCTTTTGCAACAAGGTGAAATATTTTTCCTCATATAAGGGACTTCTTGAGAGTGGAGCCAGTGTGAATGTGGAAGTTGCAAAGACCTCTGTCCCATGCAAGTCGGTTCAGTCTGCTGCTCTTTCATAGCAACTGTGGTACTATGGTAAAAGAAAAATATTTCCAAAAGCAAGCTTAATTAATCTGATTGTGCTGTCCTGATGTCGTATGAGATAGGCAGCTGCAGCCCATGCCAGTTGTAACAGGTTAGGACCTGATTCAGGGCCTGTGAGTGTTGGTGCTGTGACTCCTACTCACTCCCATAGGCTTTGGATCCATCCCTGATGGATGACTTACCCCAATTATCTGTGGTGTCCACCTCACATGTGACAGCAGAAGAGATGTGGGCTAGGTGTGCCACTCGCCTGCTTGACTGGACAGCTTGGACTTACTTTTTTATTCTAGAAAAGCACATTTGTCTGCTACTGACTGCCAGCTCTGGCTGGTGGGTGGAGCATGCGCTGCCAGTGATGAAAACAATTTGGAAATTCACTGCTTAAACTTTGGGTTGCTGCAGAAAGGTTTGTCCCCAAAGACAGGGAGCCATTCCACAGGCAGTGTTCTGGGTTTGGAGGGGCTGAAGACTGGCCTGAATGTTGTTTAATAAGTTAATGTCTGCTGTTTGTTGCCCAATCCATTCCCATCTCTGATTTTTTTCCCCCCCTTGCCAGTCAGATAAACCTGGTCTGAGTGGAGTTTGGTTGGTTGCTGTGATTACTCAGTGTTCACTTTGTATCACAGCAGAAACACAGCATCCTGCAGTGCTGCAAGGAACCTGAAGTTGTTATTTCATCTGAACCACTCCAATTTTCATGAAGAAATTCAGCCAACAACTCCAGGCTACTTCTTCCATTAAGTTTTCAAACTTAACTTTTAGCTTCACTAAGGAAAGAAGAAAAATGTAAATTGGGAACAGAGGCTCCTTGGAGCAGGTTAATGTTTCTCAGGATGGCTGCACCTCTATGCTCAGCTTCTCTACAAGTGGCTTCCAGCTTGATGGGACACAAAATAATTTCTCCTCATATGTGATAAATTTTTTTCATGAGAGATTCACACAATCTAGGGTATCCTCTCAAGTGAGTAATGTAAGAGGTGTCATACCCTAGGTGCCATCGGTATTTGTGCTTCTCAAATCAAAACACAGGAACAGTGAATAGGGAAATGTGGGCTTACTTTGTGCAATAGGGATTTTTAGAAATTCATATTCTCCTTGCTGGGGTTGCTCCACACGCCCCCTGGAGTGATGACCTTGAGAGTTAGGTACTAGTGTGCAGTGGCACAACATCTCTGTGGTAACTTTGGGCTTGTTAGTTCTGCCCGTGATACTGGGAGAGGGAAGAAGGTGGAGGGAAGTGTGGAGGGAAATGCATTAGCCATTCTCCAAGAGAAAATTCAGTCCAGATTAGTTAGTGTACCCCTGCTCTTGAGGCCTGCTGATGACTGGGAGAGGATCTTGAGCAGGCAGTGTGTGACTCTGAAGAGGATGTTGGGATGCAGCCTTTCCTAGCCTGTGCTGTAGTTCTCTCTTCTCCTGTGTCCTCCCAGGTGCTGCCCCGAACAGGTGTGAGACTTGATTGGCTTTTGACCAATATGTACTCTGAGTAAAAGCTTTGTAATGTAAAAAGGGTGCTTTCATTATGCTAGCTACTCTTTTGCTATTGCTTTGTATGGATTTTTATCTCCTTTTTTCTAGACAGAAGTGAATGGGGCAAGGCCAAATCAACCACAAAGGAGGGAAAAGGGAAAGCTGTTCAGACTCACCAGCCTCTCAAAACTGCACAAGCCAAGGTAGTGGACTTAGGCTGCTGCAGATGCTGGAGCACTGTGAACAGGTTTCTTTCTCTCCTCCTTCCTCTCTAATGTGTGAGCTGGAGTAACAGAGGAAGTTATTTTTCTCGGTGGTTGTTCTCAGATCTGTTAACACAGATTTGTAACTGCTGGTTAAGCAATGGCAAGTGCCAGATGAGCTACAGGTGCATGAACTGTGTGTCAAGGATGGAAGGGTTAATGAGTAACAGGATGAACCTCTGAACATTGTGGAATATCTCCCCAGGGATACTCCAGACTCTCTGTGGAAGGAAGGATGCTTGTTTGTCATTGACCAGTCAGCGTTAAACTGGTGGCTGTAACTCCTGCAAGGTGTGGATACCCTTCAGAGGAAGGTGCTGTGAGCCACCTTGCTCACCTTCTGGGTGAATCTAAATCTTCCCTGTTCTTCTGCAGACTAACACAACATTTTGGTGGCAATAACAGTGTCTCTTTATCCAGATGAGTAATATTAGGAAGTGTTTAATGTATTTTTGGGCAGTTTGAAATGGAAAAACTGGGGAGGACTTGACAGCTCCTCCAGCATATGGAGATCAGGCTCCATGCTCTGAAAAGTCATTTCATATTTTAATGTTCAGGGTTGGATTACAAAGGTGATAGTCCCTGTAGGTTCAGTGAGTTGTGGCTGAGTAGGTGTGAGTAGGATTTAAATATATAACGCTACCAGAGAGCAGAAACTGGAGCCTCGTAAGGGCAGGCTGAGTTTCAGTTCTGTGCAGGGTGGCACCACGCCATGGGAGGGTTCATCATGATCTGCAATAGTTAATATAAAACTAGAATAACAGATCAGAGCTGATGAGTATCTTTCCTCCTCCTGCTATTCCCAACCAATCAGAAATGCAGTATTGCCGGAGCTAATTTCATTAAGGGCTAATGAGAGTGAAACTTTCAACTTAATCATGGCCAGGACAGTAAACAAGTGTTTACTTTGCCTTGTTTGATTGACAAGGAATCATAAACCTGTTAGGGAGATACTTGCATATGCAAGGAACTGGCTTTGTATAGTTGATTGCTAATTGCTGGATTTGTGTTCTGAAGGTGTTTGCTACTGCTCTGAGCACACAGCTATTGTTTCTGGGATACAGAGGTACAAAGTAGTAGAGCATTTTGCTCAGGAGCTGCAGAAGCCATGAGGTAGGAATGGGTCAGTATTTTATCAAGACCAGAGCAAAGTCCTGCTTGTATTCCTAAGGCAGAATGCTTTTCCTGATATCCTGCTTGCTCAAAAAGGAGTAGACCAGAGGATTTGGAGGATTTCAAGCAGTATTTGTGATGATGATGTACACAGGTTTATCCCTGTCTTTGGAATTCATTGGAAACACCAGACTAGTCCCTGTATGCAGTTGGTTAAAGTAGCCTCTGGATATTTAAATTAAATTCAGGGCTCTCCTCTCCTCCTGCTGGGAGGAGGATTGTAGATTCACAGGGTTGAGAATCTGTCCCTCGCTTTACCATCAATACCAAAGAAGAAAGGTACTGCAAGGTGCTACTTGAAGGTAATCATAGCAATAGACCTGCGTATTTATAATAATTATGACTATTTATGAGAGTTTCCCCATGCATTAAAAAAAAAAAAAAAAATAGACCCAAAAAGTGCTGCTCAGCATATGCAGTGTTCCTCTTCTAGATACTGTCAGGAGAAAAAGCTTGTCTTTCTGAAGGCCACAGACTAAGTGGAGTTCCAGGCTTATTTTTCTTTTATCCTAGAAAATCCAATAAATCCAGTAAATTCTTTCAGTGTGGTCTTCCAAGAGTTTTTCAACTTGGTCTGACTCACAGATTATTTGAGTGCCATTTTAGACTAGGGGTCAAGCAAGTTAATTCCCAGAACAGTATGCTGCCCTGTTTTCAAACTGTGCTAATCAGGGTTTTGAGTCAAAGCATGGCAGTTTGCTTAGTGAAATTATTTTCCTGTTAGAAAATTACAAATAGGCTCTGACTATTCGCATTGGCTTTGGTCCCCGGAGCACTCACATCACATGCAGTGCAAAGCCCCCAGGGATGCAGTTGCTCTGGATCAGGGCACTGGTGGGGGCTCATTTCACGAGATTGAACTCGTGAAAACAGGCTGAAACCTTATTAAAGAAAAGAAAGAAGTTGTTGCTGTTCCATTTCCACCTCCAGCAGGACAGAGGGAGGGCTGTGTGGAGCCCGTCTGAGCTGTAACGTGAATGTCCTTCCCCAGAGGAGACATTTGGTGGAGTTACTTGGTTACCTCTCCCCCTCACCTTTTTGTAATGGACTCTTGTTTACTTTTTCCTCCTCCTTTCCCGAAGCTTATTAGCACTGTTTAGGCAGAGGAAATGAATTAACATAATTTACTGTTGTTTAGAATGAGACACATTCCCTGCATGTATGTGTGCACACGCTGGCATTCGCCGTCCCAGCGCTGTGCAGAGGAGCGTGTTTACAGAGTCTGGCTCCATTTAGGGAGAACAATACCCTGATTATAGAGGGCAGCCTTTTCTTTCCACAAACCAGAAGGAACCCTTTGCTTCAAGCAGCTACTGCCCCTTGAAGGTGCGGGCGTTGTGAGCCACTGGAAAGCGGGGAATAAATCTGTTGTGGACACAATCCGGCAGCATTGTTCTCCGCGGAAGTTGGTTTAGGGGTGGGGGTGAGGAACGGTGTCGGGATAAACCAAATGCCAAGTGTAAGATCTACCAGCGTGCAGGGAGGTGTCGCGACTTCCAGTTTAATTTTCAAATAACAGCTGTGAGACTTCATGGGGGATTATTTGGTGCTGCTCGAGCTGGCAAGGGAGCTGGGGAGGCTGGGTGGGAAGAACATGGTAACTGAGTCTCAGAGTGGTTTTGGATGGGCTGAGTTGGGTTGAAAGGTGCTGTTATGTGTGAAATGCCAGTCATTTCTAATTGCAGTCATGCACCTGTGCCTGGTAGATAATGCTGGAGCCGTGTCATATGGAGCATTTGCTTCACATGATGTTGAGAAAGGTCAAGCACTTGGTTTCTTTCCTGCTAAGTTGGGTCATTAGATGCACAAACAGGAGCCCCCTTCCTCTGCCTGACTGCAGCCACTCAGATTCTGAGTAAAGTAAATCCTTTCCAGGTGTGATTTCATGGCAGCTGAAGATAACTGAACTTGACCCCGTGACTGGTCCGTCCTTGTCCTGCTTTGCTCCCAGCCTCCTCTGACCTTGCTGTGGGGTGTTTTGGGGAGGAAACTTGAGCAGGAAGCCAACCTGGAAAAAAACGTGATGGTTTAAATTCTTAGAAGAGCATGGGCTGAGCTTGTGGAATNGGGGGGAGAGCTCCTCTGACCTTGCTGTGGGGTGTTTTGGGGAGGAAACTTGAGCAGGAAGCCAACCTGGAAAAAAACGTGATGGTTTAAATTCTTAGAAGAGCATGGGCTGAGCTTGTGGAATATTGCAGTGTCTCCACAGGCAGCGAGCCCTTTCTTCCATTCCCACTTATGGCAGGAAGGCTCAGTACTTTGAAGGACTGGATATTTATGGGGACATTTATAAAATGACTCTTTAGGAATCTGAAATGCATCAAGGTCCACAGGGCAAAATGTAACACAGCCTGGGGGCAGTGACTGTGAAGACTGAAAAAGTCATGTTTGGCTCTTGGTTCAGCTCAGGGGTAGTGCACCACTGACCCTTTTGCACTGGGGGATTGCATCTTCCACACTCTGTGTCACGGTGATTTTCTGTTTGTCTCAATGATCCCTTGAAATCTGGAGTACTTTATAGGGAAATGGGTGACATCTTCCTTCCTCTATCTCTGCCTTTGGCTTCTGAGGGAGAAGGATTATTTTGGGGAGATGGAAAATGGAAGTTAATTCTGTCAGCATTTGCTGGCCCTCCTACGGCATTGCCTGTTGCAAGGAAGGAGATGCTCCATGAGAAGCACAGCGGGCAGCAAAGGTGGCTGCAATCAGTGCTACTGGTGACCAGGTCCAGGTTCCCTCTGGTCCAGGCAGAGTGTGTATCCACCCTGGAGCCAAGGTGAGTGTGGTATGTCACCCAGAAGTTTCTCCTCAAGGTTGCCTTTGTCTCTACAGAACTTCTGACCACTGACGCCGCTTCAGCAGGTTGCAAAAATTAAGGCAGAGAAAACAGCTTGGGCAAAATGCTCCCTGTGGGTGAAAGTATTTTTCCAGGGACAGTAACAGAGCCAGGAGGCTAAACAGGCAACGCTGCAGGGCTGCATCAACAGCACTTTTAGGGGGTTTTTGGAAGGGGCTGTTTATATTGGCTGGTGAGATGTGGTGCAGGAGTTCTGTCCAGGGATGATTGACGCATGTCTAACCTTTTGAAACATGACCCAGCGCCCTGGAGAAACTGTGGCTTTTGCTTCTTGAGCCAATTTTTTGTAAAGAGGGAAGGATTCTGGTTCGTGTACCAGTATCCATGTGAAGGCTGCTGGGGTTGCTCTGCCTTGGAAGACTAAACTCCAGTACAGGTGTGAAAATCAGAACCTGGTATTCAGTAACTATACCTATTGAAAGGGAAAGATTTTTGTTTTTTCTTAAATACGCTTTAAAATCTGCCAAACCTTCTCATGCCTGGGCAGTGCAAGAGGGACAGGCACAGGTTCCCCTGCTGGCTCACGGACTGCAAGAAGGACAATAGGAACAGGGCAGTAAGAACCACTCCAGGGTCCATCCCTGCGTCTGTGATGGTTTTAAGCTGAAAGTGTGAAGGTGTGTGATGATCTGGGGAAAATGTGAATCTTGGCAGCAGTCCCTGATTCAAAATGTCTGGGAAACACTGAGCTGGGAGGTTGAAAATACATCTCTGGGGTTTCTTTCTCCAGAAGGAAAAACAGCATCAAACTTTCACTGAGACAAGTGTTTGAAAGAATAAAAGGGAACAGCTTAGTTATCAGAGACTAACTGAAGTAACAGCAGCAAGGAATAACCCTGAATGAATTTTAATGGCATTTTGATTTGGATTTTTTCATTTGTGTACTTACAGGCACTTTCCCTTTTACCTCTGCAAGAGTAAGGCAGATACTATAAAGTGCAGAATAACCCTAAACTGCAAACCCAAAAACTTGTCTGAGGGAGATGAAAAATGCTTCAAAGTCATTGAACAGGTTTGCTGCTGTAATTAACCCAGTGTTAAAACTGAGTCAGGGCCTTCTGTCTGTGGCATGTGTTGGAGGGTATTTACAAGATATATATTAAGGCAGAGCTTGAGGAGGACTGCAACATCTGAAATATTTAATATTGCTCTTGGAGAGCAGGTCAGCAAATGAGCAGTGGTTTTGGTTGGTATGATGAACACAGCATAAGGCAAAGTTGTTATTATAGCTGGTGTGATTTTATTTTTTTTTTTTTTTTTTTTTAGATTGGGTTTAGTGCCTGGGAGTCCTCGTTGTACCAAAGCCCTGTCACTGTGGTAAAGGCTGTCAAACCCAGAATGAACAACAGACAGCTACAGTGTTAAATGCAAGTCACTAACAGCTCTTTGTATAGAGACTTTGTTTTACTCTGACAAAGGGCCCCTCCAAAACCAGACCCATTGGTCAGCTGAGTTTTATTTACTGTGTACCCCTCAGAAAGGTGAGATCCCATATTTGCTGGCTGTACCCTGTACAAAGCAGATGTTGCCCTGAAAAGGATTTCTTCCTGCTGCTGCAGCACAGACCCATCAGGCCAACAGTTCTGTGCCCAAGCCTTGTGTCAGTGCCCAGGGTGGAACAGATGCAAACATTTGTTCATGCACAGGCTGGAGCTTTGCACTGAACACCCACCGTGGTTCATGTGCGTGAATTGCAAGCCCAATTGTCCCCTCTCTGCTGGGTACAAGGCATCATTGACTTCAGGGAGAGCTAGGCATTACACCATGCTTATTTTTTATGGAAACAACCATCAAAAGTCCTGGAATGAAAGAAAAAAATTACACAGGTTATTCAAGCATTATTACTGTTATTATCATCCTCGTCATCATCAAAGTGTCTTCATCTATGCTACCAACAAGGCCTGACTGACTTCTAGAGAGGTAGAAAGAACAACCAGCCTAAAATCTGTGAGAAGGAAAGAGTTGAGAGAGGCAAATTTTCACACAGTCACAGAAAAAGAGATCTTCCAGAAGATTTCATTTTCCTTGCAAAGGCTTGTGGTGGTTGTTGAAAGGGCATTTCAGTGGAAAAGGGCCAAGCAGCCCTAGGCAGAACCAACACCCTCAATTGAGAAAGATTTTTCAAACAGCGGTACTGTTAAGAAGTAATTAAAGTCAAATAAAACACGAAAAATAGTGTATGACACATCTATTTGAATTCATCCCAGTTTGGATCCACTGAAATCCATGTAGCACAACACTGGAGGCACACAAGGGGAGGTCCAAACCCAAGGATTTCTATGCACTTTTGCAACTACAAAAGTCTCTGTTCTCAGACACCATTTTTCCAAGTGTTTAGGCATATACTTACATCAAGCACCTGGAGGTTGCTAGTATTCAAAGAAATACTTGCTGAGGACCTTCCACACTTGCAGTTCCCTTTGATTTGTTGCTCTGCCTCCCCTGCAGTGTTACCTTGGGCAAAACTTGAAAACAAAATACAGAAAAAGGGTCATTTTGGGGGCCCAGCTGTGTCACTTCAGGTTTTGCTAGCTATTGAGGAAGATTTGTGAGGACTCTCTGAGGGAGAAAGGGTCAGGTCAGAGGTAGAAAGCCACTCACCCTGTGTCAGAGAGGCTTATAATGCCAGGGCAGCTCCCCAGGGAATGTCTGTCTGTCTGTCCTTCCCTCTGGGGTTGACAAGAGGCTGATGGCCTTCCCCCAGCTGCTCCCTCTGTCACATTACAAACGAGACTCTGAAAAGCAGCCCTTGGCCTTGAGACAACTCTTCTCTTGCTAATTTGTTCTACCCATCAATTAATGTCAAGCAAGGGTGTTTTGTAACTATTTTATAACTTTTTCAAGAGCAGGACCTTCACGCCTTTGCAAAGGAAAAGTCCAACTCCTGTGTGAGGTGGCTGCCCAAGTGCACAGTGAGGTACGTGTGACAGCAAACAGAACTTTTGCTCTTCATGGAAGAGGCGCTCCTTAACACCCAAATTCTTCCATGGAGACTTTATCCAAAAAGAGCATCTTTGTTATAAGTGAAGGTGGGGACAAAACATCTTTATCCTTCCCCATCAGGGCAGTGGCACTTAAGACCAGCATCAGCCACGATGAGAAGATCTTCATCCATTTCTGGTGAGCTTGAAAACCTGGCACTAAGAGCTGGTGGCTTTGCCTGGATTCTGTCCTAATTCCATTCAAGTCTCATTCCTAATGTGAGCGAGCAGCGTTTCAAGCCATTGTTCACCCTTGTAGCTCTTGGCCTGTGCAGTGGGTGTGAAACGCGAGGAGTGAATTATGAACAAATAGTTAAAAATCCTACATGGCAGTGCATTTCCTGAGGGAGAGCAGCAAGACAACAGTGGGGGCTTTCAGGCCGTCTCTTACCCACTCACCCTCTGCTCTTGTACCAACTTCCAGCAATTCGGCTGCGTGTTTTTTTTAGGAACTAACTTCCACCCAAAGACTACTGAATTTTTTCTTAAACACTGGGTTCTGTCAGAGCTGATAAGGCAGCAGCCAGCCTGCAAAGATAACACAAGGTATCAAGGCTTCTTGGGTTTTAGCAAGGATTTGACAGACGCTGAGAGCTGTCTGGAGACTGAGTTTAGTGGGTCTCCCCACTTTTCTCTTTGTCTTCAGCACCAAAATGCTTTTAGGTTGATTTGGAAGGGGGAAAAAAAAAAAAGGTCTCATGAAGCTGGGGAATTACTGGTGTTTACTGAAGGGAGTGGGGAAGGTGCGCAGTGAGGGCTGTATGCCGAGGGTGGCTCTGGGATCTGTTGTTCTGATGTTTCCACTTGGAAAACATTTCCCCCAAAGAGGGTTTAAAGGGGGTGAGGAGCAATGCAGAGTCACTCTAAATGCCTGATCACTGGCAGGAATGTGTTAAGGTGTATGAAAACCTGTGATTAATTGTCTTTTCAACTTCCCCCTGACTCCCACTCCCCTTTTCTTGCAGAGTTGTCCCTGTTTGGGCTGCTGGCTTTTGTTAACCTCTGAGGGAGTGTTTATGCTTGGCTTATGTTAACCAGAAGGGAAAATTTTCCAGTCAGAAATTGATCTATCTGCTGATGCTAATTACTTTGTAATAGGGAGTTTCATAAGCAAAGCAGATGTGGATAGAAAACATAGCCCATGCCTTTACACAGAGATGTCTTCTGTCACCCTTAGAGTGAGAGATTAGAGTCCATTTTTAGCCCAGGTGAGCCCTTAGTGAAGCAAGGTGTTCCCCCATGCTCACCTCTTTGTAATGACCCCGTGTGTCCCCACTTCTGTAGAATTATAGAATCCTAGACTGGTTTGGGTTGAAGGACTCCTTAAAAATCATCTTGTTCCAACCCCCTGCCAGGGACACCTTCCGCTAGGTTGCCCCCTCAGCTTGACCTTGAACACTTCCAGAGATGGGGCAACCTGTTCCAGTGCTTCGCCACCCTCACAGGAAAGAATTTCTTCCTAATATCTTGCCCTCTGTCTGATGCAACTCTGTGGATGGTTGTACCATGGGCCAGATTAGGACACAGATCTGACTGGAAATCTTATTTAAAAAAAAAAGGAAAGACTGAAAGTCATGGCATAGCCCTATAGGACTGGATTTTACATACCTGGCTGTTGCTTGTGGCATCCCTCAGGTGGTTTGTACCAAGCAGGCTGTTACTCACTGATATTTAATATTCGTTGTTTTGTCAGTGGTGTTTCACCACGGCTGGAATTACAACGCCAAACTAAGTCCCCTTTTCAAATTTCAGTGCAATTTGTGGGCATGCTTTAATTAATCTTCACAGCACTCCTTGGAGGAACATATTTTATGCCTACAGTATTGTGCAGGCAACCTCATAGAGAGGGTCAGGAGCGGTATGGGAACACTGGTTCTGTTACGCGCTTCTGCCCAGCAAATCTTTCTTGCTCTTTAATGTAACCTGTCACATATGAAATTAATTTCCAACATGCATTTGCTTACAAAATAGCGTTCTTCACACCAGAAATCTATAGCAGTAGAAGAAACCACTGCCAGATGTCTATATTTATAGAAAACCGGCATGTTCTGTCTGGCGATGACAGAATATTTCAGTGTATTTATGAAGTGCTCGTGTTTTTAGAAATATTGAAATCCAGTCAATATCAGTAGAATCTTGCTTTTCTTATTTTAACCAGCTGAACATGTTTCTTTAGTAGATACAGTACTAAAAAACTAGGAAAAAAGCTTTCCCTACCCCTCTGTCGTCACTGGTTTGTTTGTTTTGTTTTGTTTTTTTCCCCGGCTTCACAGACCTCATTTTAAAGGGACATCTCTGGCTTTAAACAAACATTACGGGAATCTCATGCAACTTTGACTACATACTTCTACATGAGGCATTTTTACTTGGGAGATAGCTGCTTGTGAAGCTGAAAGAACAACTTCCACTCTAACAGTAGGTCATGCAAAATTTTTCAGTTTTTAGAATGAGGTGTTTCTTTTTGCTTAGATGGCCCTCTTTTGGGTTGTTATCATGCAAAGGGTCTCACATTTGAATTGGAGCCCTATGAATGTTAAATTTGGATCAAGCCAGAGGTGTTGGAGGGTGCAGAAGCCCTGGCATGGCTGGTGGCTACAGTGAGAAATAGTGTCCTACAGACAGTTCAGTTGTTTTCCAGACTGTCTGTAAACAGCTCAGTTGAGCCACTCAGTGCCTCAGGGTCGAGGGTTTTGCTTATATTCCTGACATAGGCACTGGAGAGTTTTCAGAACTAAAATTTGCAGAGCTCTCCACAGATCCTGGTTGGAAGGTGCTGTTGGAAGCCAGGGCTGCATGCCTGGCAGTAAATAAATGGAAGGGATTCAGATAGGTGCCTTTGCATATTAGGGTAACAAATGAGGAGCTGTACAGAAACGTAAGCAAGAGGGGCTCCTTGTGGGATTTACCACTGGAACACAATTGCTAATCTGTGCAATCTGCAAATCAAATTAATTGGGTTTGCTCAGGCTGTTGCTCACACAATTGCTAAGCACAGTAGCTTGAAGGCAATGAGGGTTTGGCCTCCCAATCTCTGCTGCGTATTTGTTTTTTTTGCAGCAAATGCCTTTGATATATGTAAGTTATATTTCCGTACATTACAAATGATGGATTCCTCCCCCATATCCTGTGA
The DNA here is from genome assembly GCA_013400235.1 of Oriolus oriolus. Classification (NCBI taxonomy): domain Eukaryota; kingdom Metazoa; phylum Chordata; class Aves; order Passeriformes; family Corvidae; genus Oriolus; species Oriolus oriolus. The sequence goes on along the minus strand of VXBT01008205.1, from coordinate 1,253,610 downwards.
CAGCCTTCCCTGGAGACAGTCAGTCTGTGTTGTTTTAGTGAGATGGAGAAAGATTAACGGGAAAGGTTTTGCTAGTGTTTGCAAAGACTTTTAGCAAAACGGAAAGGTTTGGATAGAGGATTTAGTGAGAATGAAAAGGCGTTTCTGAAAACTTCTGCCTGTCCGCGGGGCTCCCCTCACTGCCTCCCCTCTCGTGCTGCCTTCTGCCTGTAAGGAACATCGGGACAGTCCAGAGGAACCCACGGGCTTGGCTCCCTCCCTGTGTTCCTGCCCAGGTAGAACTAATCCCGTTGCATCTGCAGGTCTGTAGAATATTTTCTGATCCGGCTGTCCTGGCGCATTGAGTCTGTGGGTGGGCAGGGAGCCTGCACACCACTGGGGAGTGTGAGAAGGTGGGTACAAGTGAAGAAGGTGCTCCAGGGGACCCCTTTGTCCTCTCCATGGGGCTCACATGGGAGTGTGACACTCCATGGACATGGGAGTGCTGTCCTGCAGCCTGAAGCGAAGGCACCATGAGAAGTGTTTGGCTCAGATGGAATCATTCATGCGTCGGTGTCTGAGCTGCCCTCAGAGCTGAGGGGGGCATTGGTAAGTGGGGCATTGAGCCAGTATTGACCATCTCTCTGCAGACTGTAATGGGAGTTTGACACCTCAGTTTGGATGAGCCTGAGAGCTGAGTCCTGGCCATATTTAAGTTCCTGGGATTGCTAGTGGTGATGCTGCCATAGTCACTGCTTATATATATCTGCATGCAGTGCCAGTAATTAAAGCCTGCAGGTAAATCACAGGCAAGTCCCCTCTGAGCTTTCTTTCCCCCACTGAGATTTTAGAGCTGGACAGGCTCTGTTTCACTACACAGCTACTTAATATCCTCAGCCACTCTTACCCAGAGCCCCCACACCTCCCTGCCAGGTGTGCCTGAGGACACATCGCAGTTAGACATCCCAGGATGTTCCTATGATATGTTTTGGTCATGGTCAGCAAAGTAGCTGAGTCTGGAAGCTTCATGCACAGGCTCCTTGCTCCTACGTGTGTGATATTAGATGTATTTAAGGGAAGAGGTGGTTTTCCTTCCTCCTGGTGATCAATTTATACCCCAGAGTGGGAAGGATTAATAGCCCTTGAGGCTTTCTCATCACCATGCAGGAATTAGCATCTCAAGCAGGAGGGGCTCAGAGGTCTGACCTGCAACCTTGTGTGGTGTTTTCATTGTGAAGCACAGACAGGATGTACAGTAAATTAGGTTCAGGCAGTTCTGCTTGCTGAAGACAACATCATTTCACAGTGACCCTGAAAACAACATTTTTTTTTTTAGAGTCCTAGCAGAGGGATTGTAGCTGGATCCAGGAGGAGGAGTTGTGGGTGGTGGATCAGGAGCTGGAAGCAAAACTTTCCTCTCTGAGTTAGTGCTGCAAATCCTGCCCTTGCTGACAAGGCTGGTGACGCACGCAGAGGACTTGATGGCCTTCACCATGGCCTGATACAGGGCTGACAGAGCAGCTCCTGCTTCATGTGAAGTGGAAAAGATGGACACGATGGCCTGGAGTCCCACTGTCACAAAAGAGAGCATTCGATCATGGCAGCAGTTGGAAAAAGCCCCTGCTATGCTGCAGAGCAGGATTTATTTATCCCACTCTTTACGTATGTGGGATTGAGATGCATCATGCCCTAAAAGCACCTTTTCCTCCTATGAAGAGAGATGAGGGACCCCTCAGGTGCCTCTGCTCTGTGTGTCTGAAGTTAGAGGTGAAGGAGGCCCAACGGGATCTGGTTTTGAGCACGTTCTGGTGTAAAGCAGGAATGGCTTCTTCGAAGTGGAAAAGGAAAGGCTAATTCAAAGCCAATATATGTGAATTTACCCTCAGGCTTCAGAGAGAGTTAGAAGGATTAATATGTGAGCCAGCCCATTTCCTTACACACAGGCAAAACTTTTCCTTATGGCATGAAATTCAGCTCATTGCAGAAGGCCCAGGTACCACCAAACTCCTCTCTGAAGGGCTTGAAAGGGAGGCATAATGTCTGTAGACATTGTGTTGCCTGTCTGTCTGCACAGGGAGAAGTGTCAAGGTAAATGAATCCATTACCCAGGATTGTTGATATAACACCTTTCTTCTACCTCTGAAAGAAGCTTCCTTTTAGGTCTTTAAATCTGTGTTATCTCCAGCTCCCTTGGTGTAATTGGGGGATTTGGGGATTAGAGAGGATGGAGCCAACGTCACTGCTGCTTTTCTGCATTTTTGGAATGTGAGGGAAGAAGCTGGGGGTGGAATGGTTCTCGAACGTGCAGTTTATTGGTGTGTCTTTGGTTGAGTTTTTTGGCTTTGTTAAAATACATTGAGCTATATGATTTATTAATGCTGCCAGAGAGTGCATTAATGATTATTTCACATTCCGTGAGATCCTAGTGGGTCCTGCCCATGGGAAGGTCAGAACGAAGGGGCATTTGACACAGTACTGCTTTACTTACAATAACAACTGATAACGAGCCTAGAAAATAAGTAAGTTCCTTTGACTTCAGGGTGCGTTATCTTGCAGCAGATATCAACACAGCCTTCCAGAGAGAACTGTTGACCCTTTGCTGCATGTTGTCAGATCCCTAAGAAGTGCCATGGCAAAACCTGCATGCACATACGCACTTGGAAGTGCTTTTACTCGCTTAGGAGCAGGCCCTGCAACATTAGCAATTGCTCCTGGCAGATGCTGGTACTCTCCTCTAACCATGCGGGATCGCGGGGTTTGATTGGGAATGAGCAGACCCAGCTGGCATGAAAAAGGGCTTGTTAACATTTGCATTTCTTTTTCAGGGGTATTCTCCAGTAAAAAGTCAACCTGGCCCATTTGGTGCCTTCCAGAGCCAAAGGGCCAGTCCCCAGTCTGGATCTGGTTGGTCTCAAATTCATACCTGATCCATTGACTATTTCTGGTGCGTGTTCAGAGTTCTCTGAAAAACATGGGTGTTTTTTGGCTGCAACTTCTGCATTGCACAGCAGCCAAAGCTTTAAGAAAATCAGTGATTATTACAATTCTGTTAGTTAAAAAAAATCTGTTAGCAGAGAACTCCATTTTGGGTGATGGCCATCCAGCATTGTAGACCAGTTCCGTTATGGATTTGGTTAGGCTGTCTCAGAGCGACAGCTGTCTGTGGGTCAGCCTTGCCCTTGCAGCATCTGTACTGGTGGAGATAAGAGACCAATCACCCCCTCTGCTCTCCCTGCTTCTAAAGCCGATTTTACAATGTTTTTTAAATTTTTCATAGGCTACTGCTGGCCAAGCAGAGACATTCCTTGTCTGTTATTCATGGGCAGAAATGCTTGATTAGGGCTCCTCTTCCTGGAAACATCAGTGAAGTTGATGCCCTGGATCCTCTTCCACAGATAAGATTAAGAGCATGGAAATCGGCACACTTCTGGCAGTGGTTTTTACTGGCTCAGAGTGGTAATTGTAGAGAGGGTATTTTGGATGATGAGAAGTTTTTCAAAAGTTTCTCTGTATCATTTATCAAGCACCGTTCACTGGTGGGTTCTGGGGGCAGAGAAATCACTTAACTGACACGGATTTTTCTTTTTTCCACGTTGTGTCTTTGGCTACCAGTGGCTGTGAGGGTTGCTGCTGCGAAGGGAATGAGTCACTCGTTTGTTTGAAGCAGTGAAGAAAGGTTCTGCATGTTCCCATTGATATTAAACATGAAGCTGTGATGTTGGTGGTTTCCTTTTCTCTTGCTTTCAGTGTGTTTGGTTTTCATATCAGGGAGGTCAGGAATTCTTGTTTGCTGCCTTTGAGGAGGGAGGTTTCGGGTAGTGTTTAGCCCTTTCTGGCTGCCCATCCCAAGCTGCTGTCATCGAAGCACAGTGGAGCCTGTCAGCTGGGGATATTTTCAGTTGCTGTGTTTGTGGGGAACCTGCCTGAGCTTTCAGCTGCATGGATCTATTTTACTTCACTTGTTTTTATTAAAGTCAGTGACCAGTGCAACCCTGGAAGGCAGCCAGGCTTTATTTCATGGCATTACAATTTGAAGGATGCGAGGATCAGCGTGTGCCATTAGAGTGGCTGGTCTGTCCTGCCTGGCACAGAGCTGGGAGCTTCATCTGCTGCGTCTCTTATGGGGGCACAAACCTGTTTGATTAAAACCCTTCTAGCATCTCTCTATATGATTATTTCCCTGCAGGCAAGTAAAGGATAGAGGTGAGACAGTCATATCTGGTAGTCTTCTCTCAATAAGCAGGAAATCTAAATTCCCAATTTTTTTGGTAACAAATCCCACTGACTTTACCCCAGTGAGTTTTTCCTCTTTAGAGTGTCTTGCTCAGCAAAATGCTGAGGTGATTGCCCTGGTGTAGGAGTACTGGTCCATGAGAAAGCTGCTTTTCCTAACCCATGGTGATGTAACAGACTGCATCCTCCTCTCACTCCCCACAGGTAAATTTTCTTCAGAGTAGTCACCTGGGGACACATGTGTGCATATTTAAAATAAGATACAAACCCCAGCCAGTGTCTTGTAAGCGCTTCTGTTGGCTGCTGGTTCTGCTAAAAGCTGGAGCAGCAGATTTCACTCTCCAAGTAAAATTGGTCCCCCGAGGGACCAGCTCCACCTGACATCAGCAGCACCCCATGGTTCCCCCATTGTTTTTACTTTTGCTGTGTCTGTAATTAAAAAAGCAAAACCATCCCATCCTCACCCCCACAGAGACCATATGTGGAAGTGACTCTCTGTGCTTGATGCAAATGCAGAAAATGTGTCTGAAAATAGACTGCAAGTGATGTAAAAGCCGTGCTCGTCAAAGGAAAACGCCAACCCAGTTTGCCCTCGTGGTTCTGGAAGGGATTTTGTCTTGTGCAGAATGCGTTTCCCCCTCGTCCCCCTCCTCTCCCCTGGAGCTCTAAGTCCCCTTTTGTTAGGCCACTGTCGTGGAGCTAAATCCTGGAAACGTAATTTATTCAAAGTGTTCCGCACACATGTAAATGGGCAAAACTTATTGACAGCTGACTTAAAGTATCTCTTTCCTCTGCGTAACAGGGCGCTTTTGCCGGATCTTTCAGCCGCTGGCTTTGTTCCTCAGGCGGGTGAAAAGAGCTTGCAGCGGGGAGAAACAGGCGCACAGGGAGAATGCCTCGGGTGTGTGCTGTGTCTGCACGGTCACAGGTTTGTGTGGGGACAGCGTGGCAGCACCTCTCTCCATGGAAGGTGTAGGATGGCACACAAAACTCAGCGTATTCTTGATATAAGAAGACACAGTCTGTGTCCCTGGTCCTTTGAAAGGCTCCAAGTGGCCCTATGTCCACCTTTAACTGTGGGAAATGACAGTCCCCAAAAGGATCTTGGTATTTGTCTATTAAATTCCAAGCACACAGCAAATTCAGCTGAACTTTCTGCTGCTTAAGCACTACTCTTTCCTCCTCCATACAAGGCCTTGAATTAGCTAATTAAAATCTAGGGGAGAGAGGGAACAGCCTGCAATGGAGTGAACTCACAAGATTTCTGAGGTCATTGCTGGTACAGAGTTCCCTCACTCTGTCCCATGAAAAGATTTTTAAGTATTCATTGGAAATCTCCCATGGATTTAACTTCTTCCTTTGTTTTCCTTTGCAGTAAAAGCTTGATTGAAAGTGGCTGTGGCAGCAGTAATGCCTGGCTGAGTTTGGAGAAAACAAGCTCTAGGCCCATTTAGACATTTCATTTGAAAGCAGCTTCCATTATCTCCTGTTAGGGGCTGTGGTTTAGTAAGGAGCAGGGTGAATACATGTGGGTTCATCCATTATGACTTCTTTATCAATTTTTTTTTTAAATCACTGTTTTTCAGGAAGCGGTGAGATTATTTTTTTAATATAGGTAATTAATGTCTGATAAACCTGGCTCCAGTTTTCTTGGGATAAACTTGGATGGAGAGTCCTAACAGCATTAAGCGAGTTGATCCCAGAGTTAAAATACAATTTATTCTATTCTATCAATTAATCTTTTAGGATATCATTGGTATCCCATGAAAGAAAACTGAAGAAAATTTGGGATTTTTTTTTCCCCACCACTTAAGATTTTTTTTTGGGAGACACAGTTTTTAAAACTTAATTTACATGCTGGAATTTAAGGTGTCAATTAGTGTGGCCTGATCAAAGCTACATCATGTTTCATCAAATGTTTTCTGAGCCTCAGTTAACATAGGTGAGGCTTAGAGGAGAGGAGTGGTTCTGCCCGAGTCCCAGCAGTGCAGCCCCCCTCACTTCCGTGGGACTGGAGGAAGGTTTTGAGTTTGTCTTAGCAAAAGTGGAGTAGATAAGTGCACGACATGGAGAACTTATTTATGTAAGGACATGGCTGGAAATGTTTTGTCTTAACCCCAGAGCAGGTAGGACACATGGAGGCAGTACTGGCTTCTGCAGCAGATCTTGAGCAGGGAATTGCATGGGGGAAATTCTGTCTTAGCAACTCATGCCTGAAGCATGCTCTTTGTATTGGGACAAAGAACTGTTTGTCAGCAGAGGCTGTTTCATATAAAAATGGTATTTTCTGTTGAGTTTTGTTTTTGAGGCCCTTCTCTCCCCCCATCCTTTCCTGCTGCTGGCTGTCTGCCGCCATCTCACTCTTCTCTGCCTGCACTGGGCCAATCAGACTCATTGCACTACTGAAAAGTAATGCAACAAAACATTTTCTGGTGATTTAATGACCTGAATCTTCCTTCTCACCATGTTGGAGTGACCACACAACAAGGAGAGGAAGGAGTCAGTTTGATTTTTGCTTTAGTGTTGCTCTGAACTTAGATCTCTCCAAGTTCATGGGGCATCCAAATACTTTTGTGGTGCTGTTGGGGGTTTCTTGGTTTCATCTTTGCAATCTGAGCCTGAGTGTGGAAGAGCCAAGGCCTTTGAGTTCTTCATGGAAGTGAGAAGTCTGATGCCGTGGTGCCTTGTGCTTTCTATTTCTGTTGGGCTAATCACAGGGAAATGCTTCCTGCTCTTCAGATTGATAGGAGGAAACAGCTCCTAAAAATACACTTTTTGTGAGGGTTTTCCCTGTGTGTTGGAGAGATGCTGGGAAGGCTCTCTGCTGGAACAAAATCTGAGCTAGAAGTGAACTGAAGTGTGTGGAGAAATGCAGTCAGTCTGCGCTCCCAGGGTCTGTCTGGGGCAGTGGAAGGAGTAGGATGAAGCCCATGGCAATTTCAGGCCACCATCGTAGGTTCTCCTCTTGGGTCATCCTTGTTTTGACCCAATAAGGTGGAGCTGGGACCGTGTTAGGCCTTGTTCACCAGGCACACAAAGTCTCCTCGAGCTGGAGGTTACATTCGAATTGTGTAAGGATTTCAGTGTGCCGGGCAAAGCAGGGAGCATTAAGAAGGGGCAGCAGGCAGGAATGACCTCCAAACAGTCTGGGATAGATTTTAGTCCTACCCCATGATGGGCAAGAAGATGGCTGACTATTGTCTTATGAGTCTATCTTTTGGACTCTTTCAAGAGTGAGACTCCTGGGCTGACCAAGCAACATACTCTGAGGATTGATTTTAAATTAGCCCAAACCAAATTACTTAGTGAAGCCTCATTCTTGACAGGGTGTTGATGCTGTCAGGCTTGGACAGGGCCTCCCTGTGGCTGCTCTGGCTTCTGTCAGCTTTATGACTGTAGCCATGAAATTAACCATTTAACCATGTAATGACTTTTTATTTCATTTAATCTTCCAAAGAACGCTATTTGTGCAAAAGCACTAAGATTGCTGTGGTTTCTAATGTAGCCTTTCTCTGGCTTGTTTCCTGCCCAGCTGTTGTCCTCTCCAGCCCCTGTCTCCTGGCTGTGGAGGTCACACCTGCACATCTGCAGTGACCACTCAGCCTGCTCTGCTCCTCGGGGAGCTGGGGCCAACCATGGCTGTGACTGTCCAGCTTCTGGCTTCCTTCAGCCGTCATTCCCAGCACCGCTATCGCGGCCATCAAAGCTTTATCTCTGGACCTGGTGTCTGATGAGGCCGTCATGGGGCAGGAGCACTTACTGGAAAATGATTTATACTAATTAGGCAGCCTGAAGGTTTCTTGTGGAACAGTAGGAGGGAAGACACAGAGGTCAGTTGTCTTTATTCTCCAAAAAGCCATCATCACCTGATAAAGATTCAACTGCCTTAGGTTTTGAAGAAGAGGTTTCATGCTGCTTCAGCCAAAGCAGGGAGTGAAGACTTCAATCTAGTGACCTTTGTTCTCTAAAAGAGCGTGTCAAGTTTTGGCTGTGCTGCTGGCCTTGACTTTTAATTGTTGGAGAGGATGTGAGGTCAGCCCCAAGCCTTTGTGCTGCAGCTTACCCGGTGAGAGAGGGGAAGTGCCGCGCTTCTCTGCGCACCGCTGCCTCAGTTTAATGTGAAAAAAACACAGGCAGCCTCCCCTTCCCCCCAAATAATAAGCTACCTCTTATCAGCAATAATTTAAGCAAGAGAAGAACAAGATGAATGTTAGGGATGGGAAACCTGATTATATCAATAGCTGTGTTTTCATGCAGATTTACACCATGATGCGTGAGAGGGGTTTGCCCTGACTTTACCTTGTCTTTAGCATAAATTTCATCCCCATATGAAGGGCCAAATTCCTGTTCCCTTCCCCAGTGATGGCACGTGCTTGTGAGGTGTCTGAATTTGGCCTGACAAGGTGGCCTAATCCCTCTCATGCCTCAGAACCACTTCTCACCCCATTGTGATGTAGCTGAAGGTGATGGACCAGGTGCTGGAGAGGGGGAACACAGTGGGAAGGGTTTTTGAAGGGCCAGCACGATTTGGGGAAAAGGCCCTTGTATCAATATTGAGCTCTGGGACTCATTTCTCTGCCTTGCTGTCTGCCCATTGTGTGTTACTCTGCTGGAGGAAAGATACCTGTGCTGGTTTGCAGTCACCTTTAGAAGCATGTCCGTAAATGAGGTGCCCTGTGGACCATGGAGGGCCACCCACTGTTGCTCCATGCCTCATCAGCTTGCTGTTCTCTGGTTACCTGGCATCCTCCCCTTGTTCCTTGGGCTGGTGTTTGCAAGGAGGTCCTTGAAAGGTGCCCTGTGCTCTGCTGTCCTTTCTAGACAGCATGAATGATTTACATCCCTTTTATGCCTCTTTGGCCCTTTTACTTTTCAGAAAAGCACTAGAACATCACTAAAAATTTCTCTGCTTCTCTGCAGAAAAGAGCCCGGCTTAGGAGGTGCTTTCTCCTTTATCCCCAGCATGGCAGCTCTCTAACTCGTGATGGTGGGCAGTCATTTCTGGCTGACCTCACCGAGGAGCGTCCCCAAAGTGTTGACTGGTTACTATCTTGGTTTCAGGGTTGCTGAGATGTGTCCTGCAGGGAACAGCACTCAGGAACTATTTTTTTCTGGACAAACGTCTTCTTACAACCTTGCTGCTCACGTGGGTTATGGGATTTCCAAGCTGGCTGGGAGCCTGGAAGTGAACTCGTAGGCCTCAAGGAGCAATAAGTGCTGTGGTGTTTTAACCAGCACAGCCGAACTCAGCGTGCGTGTGTGTGTGTGTGTGTGTGTGTGTGTGTTTATGTGCATGTGTGAAAGCACTTCCCAGCAGACCATCTATCTGTAATGATAACCTGGCTCCACTCAACGGTGGTATCAGCTGCAATTCTGTGGTCCCATCAAAAAACCCAAGCCAAATACCCTTCAGAAGGAAATACCCTTCTGAAAACAGCCTGTATTAAACTGCACATCACCTGTGGCTCTGTATGAGTAGAACAAGTTTCTCTCAAACACAGCTTTTTGTGGCAAACAAAGGGTCTGCTGGAAAAGCTGAGGTCCAAGCTGGTACCTTTGCATCAGTGAAGTGTGTCCAGTTATTGAATCCACTTCTGAAATCAGCTCTCATTCCTCTTCCAGGCACTGCCCTATTTGCAAGGGTTGTGGCAAGGGGATTTGAAGTCAGCTAGTAAGGCTGTGATGGATTTGGAGGTTCTTCCAGCAAAGCCTCTGATGTGTGGGTTGGAAATAGAGTCTGTTCTTTTATATTTGCTTTGTGCTCTCTTGTAATTGGCTCTGTAGAGGCTGGGCTGGCTCCTTTGAGAAACCAAGGAGCTTGCAAAGGTGTTGAATGGTTCTAGTAGGAGCTGAAAGGAGCTGTGAGTGCTTCACAAGCCCATGAGGAGTGAAAAGTCTGTCTTAAGGTACCAAAGCAGTTTCGTAGTTGGCTCGAGCCCAAGAACAAGACAGGAGAGAAAAGCAAAGTAATGCCTTTTCCAAAGGTCTCACAGAGCTTCAAATCCTAGGATTGATGAAGTCGTTGATTTGGGACCAAATGATTTGACAGTGTGTGCACTTGTTGCTCTCTTGCTGCCTGAAGAGCCTGTCAAACCGAGTCTTTGATGAGAATGTGCTGGGCTGTGGGCTGAGACCTGGTGTGGGAATCATCTGACCTGTCCTCAGTGCCTGCATTATGATGAGCTTAGCAGAGCCTCTCTGTACTTGTGGTACAGGGAGCTGAAGGGAACTGGCTTGGACATGGACAGCTGCATTGGGGAAACCTGGGCTATTACTTGCTTTTACAAACACAGGTAACTGGTACATGGAGACTTCTACCCAAGGCTCTGTTACCCCGCAGGAATAGAGGCATTCCATAGGTTCAGGGTCCTACACGCCAGCTCCATATGGATGACCTGGTGTGTCTTGTGCTGCTCTGGATGTCTTACATTTGGAGTGAGTCAAGGCCCTAAAGCCAGGAGAGCTGTCTCCATTCCTGCCTCTGTCTATGTCTCTGCCACTGATTTATCCTGGTGTGGTGGTAATTCCCTCTGTAACTGTTGTGGGCCTTGGAATATTCCCTTCCTTCATGACCTTGTGAAAAATCAAAGGAATGGGAATAGATTAAAATCCTCCATTTCATATTTTTAAGCAAGACGTTTCTCCAGAAAAGCTTTGTGAGTTTCCTAGGTTACATTCAACAACACCAAAGCCTGGAAGACAAGACAGTATTGGGAAAAATAATTTGGTTAAAACTGAACTGGTGAATTTTGAACTGATGGAAGGTGACAGCCCTTCAGCTGTGGCTTCAGTGCTCTGCAGCCATAGCCATGGCCCTGGTTGCCATAGGCATGCACTGTGGTAAGGCAGGGCACTGTCCACTCCTGGGCATCTCCTGCAGAGTGCCCAGAAGCAGAGGCCACTTCTGAAACTCCACCTCTCCGAGCCTCTGATCTCTACCCACCTCCTTAATGTGATATAGTTGAAAAATACAGTGGAAAGGTTGGAAAACAATGTTAGAGACCTCCAGAATTTCCCATTTACCAGGACTGGCCTGCTCTGACAAGCCCTTGAGCTGTCGTAGCTTTTCTCTCTCAGCTTCCTGACAGAGGGTGTGCAGCGTTTCCCAAAGAGACTTCTGCCAGTGCCAGGAAAGGAGACAGTGTTGCTTTGCTCAGAATTGTCCTTGTGCTTTTTCCTCCCTCTTGTTACTGAGATAAGGAGTCCGTGAAAGACTGTGCAAAGCACCATGTCGGTTTAATCAGTGTACGAGGGAGAAACTCGATATGCCCTGTTAGCGTAGTCCCAGTCCAAGCATGAAATTAAGTGGAGGCGGGGGTGGATGCGATGGAGAGAAATGCTGTCCATCTCCCAGGCATGTAGCTGAGAGTCCACAGGAAGGGGGAATTGAGGGAATGCCCTTGCACAAAGCCTCCTGGAGCCTGGCAGACCGGGACTGTGGTGTCTTATAATTATTGCACATAATAACCCAAAGTGGGTCACGCAGCAGTTTTGTGTGACGGTATTAAATGGCACTTTGGGAGAGTGTGCGTGCTGATTACAGCTGGTGAGGAATGCCATCGCTTCAAGAGGGGTAAAAAAGAAGTGAGAACAAGAAGATTTTCTTTGTGCCTTGAGGGATGTGAGGATAGTGTTTTCCCCATCACCCCAGAGATCAGTGGAGAGCTACACTCACTCAACCTAGACATCAAAGCCTGAGGCTACATGTTGACATGGGATTTAATGCAACCTGTCTGCTTAAACTCTGCTTGGCTGTGTCCTGGTGGGTGCTTCCTAGCCTGAGTTACTCTGGAGCAGTGCTGTGCACTACCAAATGTTATCTTTCCTTTGGCCTGGAGTTGGCAGTGTGTAAAACTGGTACTTTCAGCCTCCACAAGCTGGTACTGCTACTGAGAGAAGTGGTCCCACCTGCTTGCTGCCCTGCCCTGCCCTTCTCTACCCCTCCCTTGGAGAATGTGATTCAGGACCTCCATTGCAATCACAGAAGGCTTTCTTGGGACACTAATTTTGCCATCAAGTCTGACTTCTTGCATTTTCTGCAGGGATTTCAATGTGCTCTTTAAGCTTAAAAGTTGCAAATGTTGTAAATTTAATTTCTCCTGACAATACACAACTCTTACTAGATGTTACAGATATGCCAGTGGCTTCTGACATATTTGGATGGGGAGCCTGCAGACAAGACTGTCGAGATGGCATTCCATGCTGCCCCATCTCTGCTGTTTAATTATCCTTCCTGTGTTTGCATGCTGAAGAAAGCACTTTCCACCTGGTTCAGAATGAGCAAATTAAGGAGAATACTTTCATTTGCATCTTCTTTTTGTCTGAAAACAAAGGATGACTTTAGTAGCCTCAGCCTACCCTCTGAGCTCTGAGTGCTGCCTTACTCAGGCAGCAGTTGTGCTGAAATTAGTGGGTGTTGCACCTTGTAGTGGAGAAGTCTTAAAATGCTTTACAGAGGTAGTTGGTACCCTTGTCCCTGCTTTACAAATCCAAAGCACAGAGGGAAGAGCTTCCACTAAACCAAGCAGCAAGGGAAAGAGAATATGACCCACCTGATAGTGACAGCATTGTAGGTCAGTGTTAGATTACCCCAGCTGTGTTAATTACCCCAGCTGTGTAAATTTGCAGATATGGAGCCAATTCTCCAAAACAGGGCCATGGCCAGGTAAAATTTCAGAGATGAGTGAAGACAGGGATGTTCTGGTGAAAGAGACCTCTCCTGAGTGCTGGAGAAATTGACATTCTCACTGCTGTTTCATTGGGGAAAGCATGCCGTGTCTCTTTTGTTTGTTATTCTTAGTTATTCACGTTATTTCTCTGAGTGCTTCAGTCCAGCCCTGGCTGGACAGCTTAGTCCTGCTGTGGGAAGGAGCTTTCTGTAACCTGTATGAAATCATGGGGCAGCTGCAGTTGTTCTGATCACCCTCGCTGGTGATCTCTGCCATTCTCCAGCCTGGTATCCCGAATTCCCCACGTCCTCCCTGCCCAGGCCCTTTGCATGCAGTGCAGGGGTGAGCTCCAGGGCTGTGCAGAGTGGTCTCCCTGCCAGGCTCTCGGGAGTCCTGCCAGCTGCCCCGCTCCCTCGGCCTGACAAAGGCTGGGGCTGCTGCGGGAGGAAGCGTGTGCGGATCCCAAGGGGAAAAGGAGAGCAAGCACTTTGTATCACTTGACAGGAAGGCCTCTGCTTGACAAAAGAGCACTGCTGACAGGCTCCAAAAAGCAGCCCGGGGCTTGTATTTCCTGAGCCAGCAAGACACCCCCAGCGTCAGTGCAGAGGGGTTAAATAGATGGGAGTGAGAGCGGGCTCTGTGGGTGTTTGCAGACCGTGGCAGGTGTGTTACTGACCTGTGCATGGCTCTGGCTTCCCGAAAGGTGAACTTGCCACCCGTCCCTTCCAGCCTCTGGTTTCTGTGCAGCCCCCGGGCCATCGGGGATGCCGGCAGTTTGGGAAGCGCTTGCCAGATTTTTCACTTCCCCCTCTGCTCCCCCCTCCCAGGCTCGCACAGCAGTGAAGTAATCTGTGACATTCAGACAGCGGGAAGGGGAAGCTGCTGCAAAATAAAATAACAGCATCAGGAAGCGGCACCGTGCTCTTTCCCACTCCCAGCTGGGAAATGACAACACTTCATTCAGCTGCTCAAAGCCCGGCGCCAGCGCAGCCCTTGCCGAGCAGGGCTGGCTAATAGCTTCCCCGGCTGCCCAGCTCAGCACTGCCTGCCCAGTAGGCTCAGGGGCACTGGGAAGATGAGACAGGCGAGGTGCCAGCAAAGGGTCGCTTTAACAGCAGGCGCTGCTCGGTAACACCTGGCAAAACAGTTGCTTGGGTTTATAGCTTCTGTGAAGACCCCGGAGGGTGTTTCTTTTGCATTTTAATTCCTGCTAGTTGCATTTTGCAGGATTCCCAGACCTTCTCCCCTTCCTTTTCTGGTGGCTGTTGCTTTTGCAGATGTATTGCAACCCAAAGTTTCACAGCCCAAAGCCAGTGAGCAGTGTGCCACAGCGAGACTGCCGCAGGCAAGCTGACCTCTTGGACAGGTGGTGTGTGAGTTGGGAGGAAAGTTTCTCTCTCTTCTTCCCCTTCTTGTTACAAACCAACCCCTGGCTGGAAGGCACTGCCTCTGTACACAGGTGTCTGAGTGCAGGAGGTTGTTCCCTGTGCTCCCTCCCCTTCTAAAACATTAGGTGGGGGAGAAGAAAAGTCAACCTGACACATCAGATCCGGTGATGGCACCAGCCAAACACCTTAACATGGACAGCGAGATCCACAGACTTTAAATCCTCCAAAGCAGATTAAATTCTTTGTTTATGTACGACTGGAATGTAAAAATAAGTGAGTCAAAGCCTCCCTTTTAGGGCTGGAGCCCTAAACCGCAGATTTGCTGTGGATTTAATGGTTGTTGTTCTCATCTGAATCTGAAGGGACACAAAAGAGCCAGCACCTGGTGATGGGCTTGAGGGTCGTGGTGATTTTCTGTCCACAGTTTCAGCTCCGTTGGGCCTGACTGTGGCTTTTTAGCCTAGGATGTGACTTGTCTTGTAGGGATCATAGACCAGATTTTTCAGTGACTTCAGCCATGCAGCTCCTAGGGTTAGAATACAAATCCTGTTCTTTTTCATTCAGGTGTCTTCCACAGCAGCTGCTTTTTTTTAGTTTGCACCAACAGCTTCAGGATGGAACAAAGCTGGTGCAGCCCTGCAAGTTGTCCCTCCAGCTTCCAGCCCCTCTCTTTGGGTGCTGTGACTTGATGGCATTACCTGAGTCATGGTGTCATCTCGTTGCTGTGCTGCCGTCGCTGGGCACGTGGAAAGGAGCTCACATTCCATGGTGGAGAATACAGCATGGCTGCGTGAAATACCAAGCTGGGCCCACAAATTGCTGTGGGGCTGCTCCCGCTGTAGTGGAGTCTCTTCCCACCCAGCAGCTTTGGAGCTGTCACTTCAGCTCTTCAGGTGGTTACAGCCTGAGCTGTTCACCATCTGCACGTTGCTGCCTTGTGCTCACACACGGATGACATAAATGTCTGTCCATGTTCCTGTGGGGTTTTTTGAGTTGTTTCTGAGTGTTAAAGTAATTTCGTGTTTTGTGCCTGGTTTTTATCACCCAGGGTCCACCACTGTCAATCCTCTTTCAATTGTTTAGGTTAATCCTCTTGCTGACTATTTCTTTTCCTTTACCCAGCACTGGTCTCCCCAGGCTTCTCATCCTGCAGTACAGCTAAATCCTGAGAGCTTTGGACTCTTCACCTGCATCACAAATCAGCATAAAATGCCTGCTGTTTCTCTTGGCCAGGTGCACTAAGAGTGCAAAAGTATTAAATGATGTCACCATCTACTGATGATGCTCTTTTGGTCCTGGTTTGCCATAGAAAGCAGGAGTTCAGCTGTGAGCTGTGAAGAGGAGGCTCCTGGCACATATGTCTGGACTCTTGGTGCCCCAAACCTGTGTTTCCCTATGCAATGAGTCTGATTTTAAAGTGTCTGCTCACTTGCAGTTGTGCAAACCTGTGCAAAGCTTTGTGTGACCTGCCCTTGGGGTGATTCCTGGCCCTAGAATCGATCTCCTGTGGAACCGTGGCAAATTAATTTCATAGCTCTGTTCATCCTCCTGTTTTGTTTCTGGTCTGTCCATTTGGACATGCTTTCTTGTGTGTTTGCACTGTACCTCATTCAGTGTGGGGCTCTGATCCTGTCGGGGACCTTGGGGGAACTGCCACAGTAGTCGTGTAAAACCTTACTGTGTTCATGTAACAGAGCTTTAACCTGTTTTACATCGCTGCAAATGACTGCCCTGGGCATCAAAGAATGACAAATATACACTCTTCTATTTTCTGTGCATGTAATCACATTACCTCTGATACAGAGAATAAAAAAAATATAAAGAAAAATAACTATTTTCCTTCAGAAATCACAGTCCTATCCTACTGAAATTAAAGTACCTCCCAGAGTTGTGTGGGCTTTGCTGAACCTGAGATGTAGACAATCCTCTTGAAAATCATCATAGAATTATAGAATGCCTTGGATTGGAAGGGATCTTAGAGATCCTTTCATTCCAACCCCCCTGCCATGGGCGAGGCTGCCACCCATGAGACGAGGTGGCTCAAAGCCCTGTCCAACCTGGCCTTGAACGCTTCCAGGGATGGAGCATCCATGGCTTCCCTGGGCAGCCTGTTCCAGTCCTTCACCACCCTCACAGTAAAGAATTTCTTCCTAACATTTGATCTAAGTCTTTCCTTTTTTTTTAGTTTAAAGCCATTCCCCTTTGTCCTATCTGCCTGTGCAAGATACTTTTTTGTAAGTGTTTTTTATAAATCCCCTTTAGTTGCTGGAAGACTTCTAGAAGGTCTCCATGGAACCCTCTCTTTTCCAGGCTGAACATCCCCAGCTCTCTCAGCCTGTCTCCATAGCAGAGGTGCTCCAGCCCTTTGATCACCTTTGTGGCCTCCTCTGGATTTGCTCCAACAGGTCCATTGTTTTCTAAAGGAAATTAGGATTTTCCTCATAAGACAATTTCCACACTTCAGGTGTTGCTGCTGCTCCGCTTCAGTCTGGATTTCAAAATCTGTGAAATTGTACGTGAAACAAAACACCCACCTTGTGCCAAACTCTGGATGGAGGAGGCTGTCAGTGCCCTGTGTGGTGGGCTGGGCAGCTGTGGGCTCCTGAGGGAGCAGGCTGGGAGGAGGGACACAATGCAGGGAGCCAAGTGGTTCCAGTTCTGCTGTTCACCTCAGTACAGGCTCCACGTTCAGCCTGGGTCAACGAGCCGTGTCTGCAGATAAAGAGCTATTCTGGTAAAGTGTGCTGAGAGGGGATGTGTAAATGCAATAAACCCTTAAATTTATGCAAGATATCCGACTGAGCCTCCACTCCCCTGCAGCTGGAGCTTCTGATGTGTTTTAGGGAATGATCCTCCTTAAATTAAACAGTAAGTCAAAGCCACTAGTAAATAAATGGGCTGGTCTGACACGGAGGAGGCAGGAGCTAGTGTGGGGGCACCTGGCACTGTGCAGGGGACAGGGACACCGCCCGCCCGCCGATGGCTCCAGCTTGCTAATCTGAAACCGCCGTGTGCCAGGCTCGGGACAGGTTTTAAATAGCAAGTCAGGAGGGAAGCCACGTTTGTCTGGGGCTGAGGAGGGAGCCAAGCTGAGATAGTGCTGCTTGCCGGAGTGTCTGGACAGCATGGACAGCAAAGGCCCTTTCCTCCCAGCATCCAGCCCCCAAACGGGTTTTGGCTTCAAAGGTGATTTTTTTTCAGAAAAATGTCTACTGGTGTGGAGGTTGGGGGAGGAAAAACTGGCAGCTGAGGCAGAGAAGGGCTTGTCCTTTGTTCTATTTGCTGAGTGAGTGGTCTGGACCTGCTGCAGTGGGTCCGTGAGGGGCTGGGTTGGGTGGTGGGTTGGGCAGGGTGTGACATGGCAGATGGAACACACAAAGTGGGAGGGCTGGTGTGCCTTGTGTGGGTGGGGAGAGCCAGTGCTGGTGGGCGAGGGTGGGATCTGTGGCAGGGCATGACAGAAGGGAGAGGAGAGAAGGTCCTGGTGACTGGGAGCCAGCTCTGGAGCTGTGAGCAATGAGGACACCAAGGGTTTCAGGGGAAAAAAGGGATCAGAGTGTGGTCAAATAGAAGAAAGATTTCTGAACCACTGCAGTTAGAGCCTTTCTTTGTGGTGTTTCTGTCCAGGGTCAGCTCTTGTCCCATCATGTGTCCTACACTTTCTTTTAAGGAGTGTTTATGGGATTTGTGCCAGCATAAGTTGCACTAGTGAATTAGGCCTCAGAGGCAAAGCAGCTCCAAGGGGGCCAAAAGAGTGGGATCAGTTCCTGCTCCTGAAAAAAGATGTGGAGTGACTCTCCAAAGTGATCTCTTTCCAAGGTGAGAGGAGACTGTGGTGCACCCAGCATCCCAGCATCCCAGCCTCCTGCAGGCATCAAAATGGCTTTTACTTAACCTACTTAGTGGCCATTTTCTCCACGTGAATGTTCTCTTCCTTCTTCCAGGGGTTAACTGGGACATGCAAGCAAGGCTAAGGGGGGAGCTGGAGCCTGGTGTCTGTCTCAGTCTGAAGGGGTGCAGTGGTGGGGTCCCCATCCCTGGAGATGTTTGGAGAGACTGGATGTGGCACTCAGTGCTATGGTGATGCTGGGTCTCGGGTGGGACTGGATGATCTCAGAGGTCTTTTCCAGCCTCACTGATTCTGTGGTGGGTGTGCTGTGTGGCTGGGGTGCCTGCATGCCCTGCTGCTGGCTGCATCCTCCCAGGTGTGAGCTGTGTCACTTGGAGTTTAGATCCACTTCCGTGGGGCTGTTGGGACCAAGCAGATCAGAGGAACACCTTAGGCCAAGAGTGCTCTCCTCATTTATTAGAGCCTTGACAAGTTAAATAGAGGTAGAGATTAAATATGAATGGGACTTACGTTGGAAAGCTCAGCCTTAGAGATATTAAAGAAAAGGAGGTTGAGTCAGCAGGAAAGTCACCTGACTAATAGGAGGAAAATCTAAGAATGAGGGGGGTGCTGTTGGTGTCCCATTTCCCTTGTGGAACAGAGGAGCTGGGGTAGGACACCTGAAAGGTGCCTGGCAGATGTGGCATCGTCCTGTTTAGAGGCGAGCTGCAGCCACAGATAAGCATCATCATTTTAAACTCTCTTACAAGTTTGTCTTTCTGAAAACCAAAACAGTAAAAGCTGTCTACTTCTGCAACTTATGTGCAATGCAATTAGTGGATCCTTTCCACGTGCTGACAGATTTCATCTGCCTGTGTCTGTCTTTAGTTATTAATTGCTTAGGATTGAAACACAAGTTTCTCATTCTTTATCTTTATTTATCATCAGTACTTGTCTGATGGTATGAATAGCTGTCAAATTAAGCTAAGTGTTACCAAATCACGGCAGATTTGTATATTATTTGCATGAGAACAGCTTTCTGCTGCCTGTTTAAATTAGAGTGACTGAGCAGTCATGTTAAGGACAAGATCAGGATGAATCCAACTTTGTGTCAGCGTAAGAGCAAAACTTGGATTACACGCTATTTTTTGCCATTGCATAGGAAGGTGGGGTTTTTTTCTGGTAATTGATGGTCTTTTCTGTTTCTTTTTCTAAAGCATTTACTGAAAATGTGAATGCCATTTTAAGGGTGTTTCTTTAGCAAGGAAGTGTGTGATAAACAGAAGGCAAAGTTCTTCATTCCAAGAAAGTACTGCAAATCCACACCACATCTGCTGACTTCAGCAGGGTCTCACCAGGTTTACACAACACACACACTGCAGCTGGGGTCACAATGTGCATACTTAAGAGAAAGCTGAGTTACCACCAGAGGTGATGGAAATATTTTTTGGGAAATGAAGCTTTCCTGAAATTGTTTTGGTACTTTTACTGAGACCAACATACTTGTATTAGAAGAAAATGTAGATATGAATATCTCCAAAAAGGTCAAGACGCAGGGAGAGCAGGACAGCGAGGTGCTCCTCGTCTTGAGTTCAGGTTGCTGGCTCAGGATATGGATCTCCATGATCAGATCTCTGATCTGGAATGAAATGTATTTTCCCTTTTAAAAGAGGGAGACTGAGAGACACTTGACCCTGCATCTTGGACAGGTGGTAGACTGTAACCTCCTTCCTGAGAAAAGCTGAAATAAGAGTAAAATGAGAAAAACAAGAGACAAAGGGGGCTACATATTTGTCCCTAGCTGGTGCAGCGTGTGTTTGTGCATTGCTCGTGGTGCTTGTGGAGACACACAGCCTTCCCTCTGGAGTCCCTGTCCAAATATTTTTCTGTCTCCAGCATGGAAAACATGAAGTTCCCGAATATGATATCTTTCTGTTTGCAAAAAACACTTAAAGAGTGTCATGTTTATGGGGGACTCAGTCCTGCATTCAGGGGCAAGGATGGCTTGTGTCAGTCCTGGGGCCCACAGGGCTTGGTATGTTGCTATTCCACTGTGCTGATCAGGTTTTTCATTTGTCTGCTTGGCAAACAGGATCATTGAAATGAGTATTTTAAAAATTTTTTTAAAAAGCAGTTAAAAAAAAAGATGGCAGGAGAGTGATAATTCTTCCTCACCCCTGCTGTTTTTTCTGTGGAGATTTTTCACTTGGCGAGGCAGGGGCTGTCTCTGGAGCACAGAGAGCCACTGATTCTGCTGACATGTGGCTATTTTTGTGGGTGGGAAACCTTACCAGACCCAAGTTTGGAATCCGGGTGTGCTTCTGAGAGGTAGCCAACCTTTCCAGCACTGTTGAAATCCCCATTCTGACATCCTAACCCTGCTGGAGTGCAACCTTTTCATTTCTGGGATGTGCCAGCAAGCTTTATTTTCCTTTCTTTTTTTTTAACTCCCCCAGTCAGTCCATCCAGTCCCTCTTGGGACAGGCTGTCCTGCTGGGGTGTTGCAGTGCAATTAGATGTTAGGTGTCAGGAGCAGATAATGGGCAAACACGTATCGGAGAGGATGGCACTTAGCTAATCACTGGCTCTCTTTATCTTACAGGCTATTTTAGGGAAAAACAACAACAATGCAGAAAAGCTGCCACTGTAGTGTCTGTGGTTGAGGTTGGCTGCTATTGCTTTGGGGTTGTGTTGGCATTTCCCCTCTGGCTTCACGTGGTGCTTTCCCGATGGCCTTGTTTTCACAGCTGCCCCGTGACCAGGCAGGAGCCCAGTGGCAAATGAATTCAGCCACAACTCTGGCCAGACCTCGTTGTCAGCACTTCTGTCTTCTGCTTCTGTGTTGTCTTGTTTGTTTCCCCTGGAAAAGCAAGAACTTAGGTGTGGGAAAGAGAGATGAGCTTTTGGGATAATTAGCATCATCCGTGAAACTTACACATTTTATATGCCTGTTACATCAGAAGCCTTTAGGGTTGAAGTTGCATCTTTAGGCATTTTAGTATGTTTAACACTTGATTCTCTGATGTCCAGCATCTGCCTGGTTTAGGTGTCTTATATCATCTTTCTGGGATCTCTTTCAGCAGCAGAGCCAAAAAAAAAGTATGTTGAACAAAATATAGGATGGCTGAGCTTACATACACAGATTATTTTTCAAACATTCTTTGCCTGAAACTAATTACCTCATACTAATTAGCCCTTTCTAAGTGGTGAATTGCTGGGCAGGCATCTGTGGATGTTGTCAGTCAGGCTCCAAAGACTAGCTCCTGGTGAAATGAGAGCCTAGTTGAGCCTCTCCAGTGTACATGAGGATTGTTACTCCAAGGACTTGCCCTGGGTACCCCATCTGGTTGCAACAGTGGAGAAAAAACAGGGGAAGCTGTTTATGTATGACAGTTTTGGGAAAACAGCTTTAAAGAGAAATGGAAACTCTGTCTTCCTGCTTGCTGCTGTCCCATGCAAAAAAGAAATCTTGCCGTGTAACCCCTGAATTGCAGGAATTCCGGGAGCCCCAGCAAGCCCTGTCTAATCTCTCCCAGTCCCTCACGTATCGCCTCTGAATGTTTTCAGTGAGTTCCCAGACCTCGTGCTTTCTTGCTCCTGATAACCAGCCATTGCTGGGATGCCAGAACCACTGCACTGCATAGTTCAGCTATCAACAAAAATATAGTGAGATAAAGGGGATGGTTAATACCAGAGTGTCTGTGGCAGTGCAGATGTCAGAGATACTCAACTGGCTTTCCTGGAGAAGTTCTTTAAATGGGTCAATGGGTTACTTTGGGAAAATAGTATCTAGCCCTTTTGACAGTGTGAACATCCATAAGAGCATCATGCAAACATTTCTTCCTGCTGAAGAGTCAGGCAGCCATCAAATAGGCACTTAGTGCTTCAGAGTCTTGGCAAGGTAATGCCACCTCCCCTGGGACTTCCCGAAGATGGCTCTTGGGTGCTGGGCATGTTTGGGAAGATCACAGCTGCAGATGAAGATGAAAAGCTGGCCTGAATGACGGGCAGTGAGTTCTTTTGAGAATTAAGCCCATAAAAAATAATGAAACCAGACAGAGGAGCTGAAGGATTTATTGAAATGACTGAGCAATTGTAGGATCACAGATGCCAAAGAGGAAGAATAGGGCTATTGGGTTTTCCTGCCAGGTCAGGACTGCTGCCTGTAGTGTCTAGTCTAGCAGCCTGTTCAGTTGTTTCGAGTGATCATTTCCATTGCTTCCCTTTTGAGACCCTTGTATTTCCTGATAGGAAAACCTAGTAACAATGAGACCTAACTGCCAGGCTAAATTTTTCTTCCGTCTAATTGCTGGCTAATATTCTTACTCATTTAATGGGAAATACATACTCAAAACAGAGAGAAGAGATCCCGTGGGGTCCCTTAGAAGACGTGCCATTGTCCATGGTGTTTTCTCCAGTGCGTCACTGGAGAGTCCCCCTTGGCATTTCTGTGTTTGTGTCTGTCCATGTGACGATTTGGTGGCTGAGACAATTTACACAGCTTGGTGTGAAGAATGATGTTCTGGGTTGAGGTTTGTGGTCTGCGAGGTTAAGGAGCTCAGGAGTGGTGGTCTTGGTGTTGAAATCCATTTCTGAGAATCAGTCTCTTGCTGACTTTGCTACTAACTTGGGCAAGTATCCTTAAGCTATGGTGAACTCATGAGTGAAATGAGGTTTTGTTTCCCCTGATGCCTGTCCGAGGGGCACTCAGCCTCTTGGCAGCCTAAATAACAACGTGTAAGGCACTACTGCACGTGTCTGAGCTTTTGGCGTGTGGAAAGTGCAGGGCAGTGTGTCCACTTAGTTTCTAGTAAAAGGCATTTGAGCTGAGACATCTGCATGTGAGATGTCTGCAGAGCAGTGTTCACTATGGAGCAGTGGTGGCTTATCATAGCTGGGAGTTTAGAGCTGCTCTGGGCAAGGCCCAGGGAGTGATTGGAGCATCTTGTGCTGAGGAGGTTCTGTGGAAGTGCGAAAGACAATGATTACACTAGCCCAGGGTTTTATCCATGGGTCTCTGGATCACTGTGGGTCTCGTATGCCTTTGTGCTGAATAGGGGAGGAAGAAGGAGAAGAGAAAAGACTGTAACCACCTCCCACATTCGTGGGGATGCTGTGCTTCCCCATTTGTGGAGGGGGATTGGCCTCAGCTGTGAGGGCAGCCGCCAGTCTGCCCCTCCTGACCGATACTCAATGCTTGTTAAATGAACACAGCCTTTAGTTTAGGTTCAGCATTTCACTTGATAGCTCTCTGTGCAGCCACCAGCACTGGGAAAAGGGAGGGGAGAGGAATCCCAAGAGCAGAAGCAAGACAGAGGAGAATAGTAAGGGGAAGGGAAAAAATATAAAGACATTGTTTCTAACAGCACTTAGTGGCCTAGATTTTCCTTTCACAGCTATTTCAAAAGTGTGCTCTATTGCAGATCCATTCAGCTTTTATTGGTATATAGTACACTGTGTAGCAGCAGCCACTGTTGTCTGCTCAGCTCTTAACATGATACTCTGCCAGATGGCAGAGAAATAAACCTGCGTTTGTGCTCCGGGATTGATCAAAGTTTTTTTGCTGTTGTCATCCCTGTAACATTGTCACAGATGTAAGGCCACTACACCCCGGCTCTCATCCCTGCAACCTTCCTGTGTATAAATTCAGCACAGTGCCCCTTTTCATAGCAATGTAATGCCCACATTCCTTAAATCCCAAGAATAGCCCCATGCAGGGGAGGATGCACAGCAAGGTTTCGCCAGGAGTTTTTTAAGACGAGGCTTGTGCAGGGGTGAGCATAGGGAGTGGAGTTGGCTGGGAGGAGGGTGGATCTCTAGGAGATGTAAATCAGCAGCCTGGTTACAGTAGCTGGGCTAATTTATTCCGGTGGAGATCCCAGCTTGGGATCTCAGCGGGAATCCTCCGAAGGAAAGGCATTTGGGAATGATTAAAATTATACTCAAGGCAACAATTGTTCAGTGGTTTTGGATGAACAAAACCTTGCAGAGGAGAAAAGCTGTTTTGGAAGGGGATGTGGAGATGCAGAGAGGTGGCACAGGGGTCCTGCTCTGTGCAGACAGTTTGCTCAGGGCAATTTAATTAATCTTTAATACATCTTTACCTTCCCATCTGCTTATTCCCATTCTTCCATGGCTTTCACTCCCTATTCTGACACCTTTTTTTCGTGCTGAAGGCTTGTGTGTGCCAACAAGCTTCTGCAAAGAGCCCTAGCAGTTTTTGGGTGGCTGTACCGTGGGCTAGACTCAGCTGCTTCCCCTAAGGCAGGAGGGGCTTGGTGTCCTGATCCACCCTGCTTGCTGGAGGGACACCACTTACATTACAGCATAAAAATCCAGGGATATGGTCTGTGCTCAGAGGGAAGATGGTCTTTGCTCCAAGAGAAGGAGGGTGTCCTGTGGCCAGGGGTTGCATGCCTGCGCTGGACAGAGGGAAGAAGATATGAGGAGAGAGATCATGAGCAATTTTCCTCCCCCTGCCCTCTAAGGAGACTTAGAATTGTGAATAGCAGGGAGAGGGAAAAAAACATGTCCAGAGGTCTGGAGAGCTGCAGAGAGAGCAGTGGGTACTAAGCTGGAAATTAAAGGGGTCTGGAGAATTTAATCAGATGCCAGTACCCAGTCTGTGCTGGAAGAAGTTCTGGGAACTGTTACTTTAGATGGTTTTTACAAGACAACACTGCTCTAATCCCACCTCATGCTGCTGGACCACAGCCTTGTTGTATGGCAAGGGGAGATGAACCCCTTCAATGTGTTGCTGTTTATGAATTGCCTCTGGGAAGCTCGTGCTGATGCATGTTTTAAAAACGGCAAAAGCTGCTGGTTTTGTCCTTTTGACATTCACAAAACTGGTGACTTTCTCTCTTTTTTTTTTTTTTTTAAAGTTTGGGTTTTTCTCACATTGATGGGGATGAGAGCAGAAGAAGCCCAGTTTGGGATGATTTATGGCTCCAGGAGTGGCTAATTTTTTGGCAAACTTTGCAGGAAGAGCCCCCTAAGCGTGCCAGCTGTAATTGGCTGAGCTTTCGAGAGACACACGGAGAGAGATAACGTGTTATTTATCCTCACACAAACAGGCTGATGGAAAACGTGCATGTCCCAGACAAGGAAATTCTCCCTCCTCCCTCTGCCCCCTCGCCCTGGTTCAGGCTCCCCGGGAGCAGCTGGGCTCTCTTACTCCTGCAGTCCCCAACAGCTTCAAATTCACTTCCCTCAGCGCCTTCAAAGGAGGTTTTGATAAATGCATTGCACTTTGCAGCCAGCCAGGCTCTAATTGCCAGGAGGATTACGATAAGCTTTTTTCTTGTTGTTTCAAAACAATCTGGAGGACAGCGTGCCCTCCCGGTGCAGACACCCCCCAGCCCCGCTGCAGCTGGGCAGAGAGAAGGCAGCAGGGTGCCAAATTCACCCTGATTATTGCATTAAACTGGGGGTTTTTTGGTCTCAGTCCAGCCCAAGTGTTGTGGGCTGACACTTGCTGCAGACCTGAGGGTGACCTGCGCTCGAGGGGAGGCTTGTGCCAAGGCAGCTCCTCCATCGGTCGCCAAACGTCCTGGCACCTCTGGGGCCTCAGGAGTCCCAGCACCAGCCCTGCCTCGTGGGCCACTGAAGTGGAAACTCAAGAGGTCTGTCAGCCCCTGAGAGTGATTTTCTTTCTCCAGCTATGTGGTTATTCTGCTTGTGCAGTGGTTTTTTGTGGGTTTTTTTGTTTTTTTTTTTTATTTAAAGGGCGCTCTTGCTTCTTTGCTGCTAAGTTTAATAACCATGGTCTGGTTAGAAAATAATGCAGGGGAAAAAGCAGAGCTGCCTTAATTTGTGATCTAAAAATAGGGAAACCTACACCATTAAATTGAGAGGATTTAGAAGCATAACCATAACGCCAGGAAGAGTTTGCCAGGAGCTATCGAGTGACACAGATTTCAGCTCCCTCCTTCTTCTAGTTTTCTTATTTTAAAGGTGAACTGAACAGGCTTAGATTACTATTTTGCTGCTTTTGACTACAAATGTAGTTCAGAGAGTTCTCACTGTGACCGTTATCAATAGAGCTTCCTTTGCCATTTTTATTGATTTTATTTGTAATAGATTTTGAATGCTTTACCACCGGCAGAGAAAAGGCTTTGTAATCCCTATTTAACTCTTAAGTATCCAATTGTAGGACTGATGTACCTGAGATCTGTTCCAGTAGAGGAGTTCAAGGATGTAACCATGGGGAGAGAAAGACTGATGGTTACTGTTCTCATCTGACACTTAACAAACCACCATTTAAATCTTTGTGATCAGTCACCTTTCTGACTGATCTGAGACAAATCTCTTTTGTCTTTGCCATCATCAGCATGTGGACGAGTTTCCCAGGTGTGAAACAAGGATTATGATGCTTCATAGAAATACTTCTAGTGGAAAGTGGCAGGTTGCCTGTAATCAGCTTTCTCTGGAGAGATGTGGCATGCAGCTCTGCTCGTGGAGTGGTGAATGGGTTGGAGACCCTGAGACAGAACCTTCCAGCCTCCAAACACTGTGTTATGCTCTGCCAAAACTGTCAGTGATTCCCTTTAGCAAGATTTACCCTGTGGATCCTTTTGGAAGAACTCTGACAGGGAAGGTCATAGAGGCTGACCTTTTTCCCTGGTGCTGGGTTGTTCCCTGCCCAGGGACTGACCAGCTCACCTTACTGGTCCCCATCTCTTCATGCTCACTGGTAATTTCCAGCATGGCTCAGTGAGATGCTTTCAGACAAGATGAGTTCCACCCAATTTCTCTGTGTGGTTGGCCTGAGCCAGTGATGTTTTGTTCAAACTCAGCACCACCTTTTCACGTTTAGACAATCAGTTTTCATATCAAAAGCAGATTCACGGTTAGCTGGCGTCTTTGATTAAGAAATGTTGCATTTTACCCAATTTTCTTGGCTACTTAGCCACTTTGGATTGCTCAGGGCTTCAAGATCTGCTATAAAGCCCTGTATAGTACTGAGGTTGTTTTCTTGGGCCTGTACTCACCCCAGATGACACCGTGCTGGTTTCACTAGTTCTGTGTATCAGATAGCTTGCTGTCCAGGAGAGCCTCATTTGCCTTCTTTTTCTTTTCAGTGTCTTAGAGTCAGCTGGAATCTGTTTCTTGGATGCCTTGAGTATGAACAGAGCTGTGTAGAAAGCCAAAGGCAGCCTGACAGACAAACAAGGAAATATTCAGGGAACTTTGAAGGTGATGAAAAGCAAAGTTATTCCAGATAAGCTCTGGAACATAGTGCCATGAGATAATACCAGGACCACATGCTGGTTGGGATTAAAAAATATGTAGATATGTTGATAATGGGAATATCTGCTCTCATATTACCCAGTTTTTCTTTTTTAAGGCATGTTAATCCTGATGCTTTAAAGGCATATGTTGAACACTGAGGATACAGTTATTTAAGGAGCACTTTGCTGGTAAATAAGGGAATGTGCTGTGCAGTCAGTGTGAATGTACCTGCCACAGCAAAGCCATGCTCTGGCCCACACAGAGGATCAGTGCCTGGATGATGGCCTAGCTGGAGTGACCTTCAGATTGGGAAGGCTGTAGATGTGAGGCAATACCTGCACATCTGATCCGTGCTGAGCTTCTTCAGCAAAGTGCAGAGCATCCTCACACTTGCCAAGGGGGATGAGCTTTGTTTAGTGTGCCCTTGCCAAAAACCTAAGGAAGCACAACCACAGGACAGAACCACAGAATTGCTATGGATGTAAAAGACCTCTAGGATCATTGGGCCCAACTGTTAACCCAGCACTGCTGTGTTCACCCCTAAACCATGTCCCCGCATCCACACTCCTTTTGGACACTTCCAAGGATGGCGATTCCAGCACTTCCCTGGGCAGCCTGTGCCAGTGATGTTGTGCAGGCCACTGCACAGGCCTAAGGTCCTAAGTGTGACATAGTCAGACGCCTCTTGCATCAGGGAGGAGCTGTGATGGCTTGTGAAATGCTGTGATTGGTGGTAGTGAGGGTCTGAACCATGATGTGTTGGAATGAACGCATCATCAGCTTTGAAAACACCTTTCTATCCCCTGTGCTTGCCAGCTGGGTGCTGTTAGGATGATTAACTTGAATTTTGGTGGAAGATAAAAGAGATCCTGCTGTCTTAAAAACAAGCTACTGCCCTCCTTAATGAAACTGTATGGGTGAAGC
The DNA here is from genome assembly GCA_013400235.1 of Oriolus oriolus. Classification (NCBI taxonomy): domain Eukaryota; kingdom Metazoa; phylum Chordata; class Aves; order Passeriformes; family Corvidae; genus Oriolus; species Oriolus oriolus. Next base: position 1,225,354 of record VXBT01008205.1, on the reverse strand, counting down.
CACAACTGCCTGCGTGGCTGAAGTACTTTGGGTATTTCCAGTGTGCTGGAAATGGAGATGAAACAGAAGAAATAGCAGTGTGGCTTGTCTGGGTATTTAGAAGAGTGCATCAATCTGAACTGGAAACATGAACTTTGGATAGCTATGTTCTGCATGCTTGAAAACTGGGTCAGAGATGTCAGAAGAAGGTTTTCTATTGATTCAAAGGGATTTGCCTGTGTACGCTGACCCACAACAATCTCTCTAGAGCTCCTCTCACTACTCTCTCATTTCAGCACCATCCCATTTGTTGTTAACTCCCCCTCCCTGTCCCCATCGCCCCAGCACTCAGCAGTTTGTTTAGCAGATGTTGGCCCAAACTTTCGAAGCAAGGGTAAACAGAGCTAAGGTCAGTCTGAGAAACACAGCACCCCAGGAGAGCTGCTGCTTCCCACTGCTGCTGGTGAGCCTGTGTCCAACTGGAACTGGAGGGAATCTGAAAACACACGGACAGGGTTTGTCCCTGCAAGGATAACAGGGTTTATGTATTTAAAAAAAAAAATCACACAGGACAAAAGTGTGGAACCTTAACGTGAACTGGGTGAAACGATACCCTTCTTATGTTTCCTCCCTTTGAAGACCTTGCATTGTGTATTCACGACCATTACCATATGAATCAATGATTAAAAAAACCCAAACCCAACATCTTGATAAGAATCCAACTCTGCTTTACCTGTCCATCCTCTGAGGTAACCAGAGTGGGTTCCTTTCACTCCAGCCATTGTTGGCAACACAGATTATGTTCTTCCAAGACTGTCTGTCTCGTTCAAACACAAAGTCTATATCTTGACTGAACATTAACGTCACCTGATAGGCCCCATGTCCAGCTCCACCTTGCCCTTCCCAGAAAGCCAGGCCTTATAGCAGAGTCACAACATGAGCAGAGGGAATAAAGAGCCTTTGTGCTCCTCTTGGGTCCATCCCCTGGAGCTGATCAAGCACCAGGATTGATTACCAGGCAGGTAAAGACCTGATAACCTACCAAATCTGTATGAAGACCCCTTTCTGACGACCTCTTCCCCTGATTTGCATTTCAGGCCTCCGTCTCATTTTAGAAATGATTTTATCTGGCTTTCGCTGTAGTCCGGACTGCAGGAAGTTCACGTGAGAGGAGGCAGCAGGGAAGCTTGAAGGCTACTCCTCTAGTACCACACAAATAGAAATTAAGGCCATAATCTGTTACTTAATGTGCAGCCGTGATTGATTCAACTCCTCTCCTCCCCAAGTACTAGGAATTAGCATTCACTTACCATCACATTACCAAATTAAATAAATTTACAAATACATAAAATTAAATTGAACAATTTACAAAGGTTGCAAAACAGAAAATTGAAGATGTCCTTTTTTGCCTTAATTCAGCTCATGTGGGAATATGCCAAATCATAGAATTTCTAACTGGATGTTCTCCTGCTATTTTTCTCTCATAAGAATGGAGTTATATGTCCCAGGCATTGGAAAGTCTTAGCCCAAATGGTTCTGTGTAGCAAAATTATGAGCAATTAAACTTTTGTCTTCATCAATTTAAGCAATCTGTTGATTCTCACCACAACCACAGGGATTTGTGGTAGCTATTATGTGTGGAAGTGCCATATGTAACTCCTCAGTTTCTTTTGTTTGGGATAGCAATAGCCCTTGAAGAAATTTTGTATAAAAGGGTGGGTTTTTTAAAAAACGCTGTTTCTTTTTAAAAATGCCACCTCAGTTTTAAAATGCTGGTTCTTTTTTTATGGATTTATTGAAATCCTGGCAAATAGCGATAAATTTTGTTCAGTGCCTCTTGTCTCTCTGCAAAGCTGGTGCATGGTGGCTCCCAGAAATGGTCAAGGTTTGTGCAAAGGGCTGTGAAAGTGGAACTGTCCTCCCTGCTGTTTGTGTCCGTGTCTGCTGCAGGATCTCTGCCAAAACACGTGAAAGAACTCTAGGAAATTTTCTCCTATTTTCTCTGCTTGGGAAGTGACCCAGCAGGCCCCAAGGCTGCATTACAGGAACTGTAAGGAGAGGTGAAGCCTTTCTCGCCTAAATCCAACAATTATAAACAAGCCACTTAGCCAAAACATAAAAGATGGTGTAAATGGAAGTTATGCCTTCCCTTAGGGTTTTCCATCAGAGGGTCTGTTTCCCTGACATCCAGCCCTGGGATGGGTGGATGACATCCAGCCTGCTCTTTTGTGAGCGATTCCTACGGGAGGTCTGAGGAATTTTGAAGCTGTCAGGCTGTAATACCCTGGGTTTAGCTTTTTTGAGAAAGCACACTGTTTTCCAGAGAGCGAAGCCAGATTGCTGGTTTAAAGCTGCTACATTTCACCAAAAGAATGCTGATTATTTCACAGTCATGCGAGCGCCTGACCAGTAAAACGTGTGGGCAGTCTGTCCACTTTTTTTTTTTTTTCCTGTTTTCTCACCGATTTGGCTTCTTAATACAATGCCTGAAGATCTTTTGAGAGGGCCAGAAAAATCTGCTGACGGCTCACGCAGCTGATTTGACCCAGAGCGCCTGCTTGGCTGAGCAGAAAGATGACACTGCAGCAAAAATGTTACTTTAAGGGAAAAGAAAACAGGCACCATGCTCCTGCCATTGTTCCCAGGCTCTGTTCTGGTGCCAAGCTCTGCACTTAGGAAAACACGGAGGTACCAGGTTTTAACCTTTCGCCTGCTTCCCGCAGGTGTTATCTTTTGCTCTGAATAGGCAGGATGAGGTCCACAAATCATAATCAAGCCTCAAGCAGCCCCGCTGGCTATGAAAAGACAACTTTGAGTGGGTTTTGTAGGGAGGAGCCTAGCAAGATTTTCAGCAAAAAGAGTCTTTTGCTCAATTTTATTCTTTCCAGGTTTCCATGTAGTATCAGGTGATGGCACTGATGTATTCTCTCCCAGCACTGAAAGCTAATGGAAGTAGTTTAGTGCTGGGATATCCAGCCTATGATGAATAGCAGGCAGGTATCTCTCTTCGTGTGATTTAACTTATATTTTACCATTGACAAAGAAGTAAAAAAAAAAACAAAAAAAAATTTGAAATGGCTTTGGTGAGGCTCCCGTTGTAATAGTTTTTGTTTTGAGCGAAAATGGTTTGTGGAAGGAGAGCAAAGTGCTCTGACTTCAAAGCTTGTCATTGTAAAGAAATCTGATGGTGAGTGGTCACGCATACCTGAACGTCACTCCTACTGCAGCAAAGCCAGAAGTGCTGGCAAGGAGCCTGGTCATGTTCCCATTGCAGGCAGGGTGAGAGGTCCTCAGCTGGTGTAAATCACAATAGCTGGATTTGAGTATGAGATTTCTTTTTCAAAAACTTACTGACTGCACTGGGGGCTGGATCAAGCCCCTTACAAGTCCATGGGAGCTTCTTAAAACCTTCTGATCCTATTATTTGTTCAAATCTTAGAGAAACTCTTTGTGCCTAAGAAAATTTGGTACAAGTAGGAGCAGGACTTGTGTTTTTATTAGTTTTCCAGGCTGGCTCACTATCCTGTTGCTCTTAACAGGACACTGATAACTGCCCAGGTGGTGTTTGTGCCCCCCGTATCTGCTTCAAGAAACTGAAACTGCTCCTTCAGCCCTGCTGAATAGTCATTTTTTGGATCTACCATCCACATTCCTGGATTCAGGAATGTGTCAGCATTGTGTCTCCCTGCAATATCTGAGCAGCCTTGCTGTTCGGCTTGGTATATGCAGACCACAAACTGGTTTTTTCCTCCCCAGTAGATACACACGCAAGGGAAGAGGCATGCACATTCCCACCCTGAGGGTCAGGTAGCTCCATCCTGCAAGGATGATGCATTTTGCAGGGATAATACAGCAGTGATGACAAATGGGTGCCTCTGAGTATTTAGAGAGTGCCTGGAAGACAGACAGATTATCTCAGAAGCATCTCAAGCTAATCCTGCTCAAGAAAACCAGTTTTTCTTAGCCTCTACCCTGCCTGCTGAAACTAGGGAGGATTTGGTGTGCCTTGTTTTGGAAGAAATGGGAAGTAAGATGACGTGCAAACTGTCATAAGTCTGGAGATTGGATTTCTGGGTGTGGAAAAATTGGAAGACGTTTAACATTCATTGACCAGTAGTCATTTTTAGTGTGAATATCCTCCTGTGCACTTGGAAGAGACAGGTGTTGATGAAAATCCACTGCCACAAAGCAGTGCTCGGTGCTTTTGTCAGCGAGGGCACTGTGTATTATTCTGCACTGGCCAGGCTTTATGAGAGGTTTGAAATTATTCAAATTTTTCTTCTCGGCCTCTGTTTTCAGCACAGTGTCAATAGAACTGTCAGGGGTGATGTGCACCCAGCTGGGAAGATGCTACAGGAGGAGCTGTTATTATGGCTGCCTGAAGGATGGCAGATGTATCTTCCATTGCTTTTCTGAGACCAAAAAACCCTTGCTGTTCTGCACTGGAACAAACCCAAAATGTTTCACTTTATTTTCCCCCACAAGAGGGAATGTCAACAAAATGTCCCTCTTGGCCTGAAAATCTTGACCTTTTCCATTCCTCCTGGCCACTGCACGAATTCACTGAAGCACACAGTTACTTATCCCTGCTTCTTCAGGAGCAACTACCCGAGGCCATCCTGGCAGTAGGAAGTTCAGCTGTGCCTGTGCAGCGTGTCCTGGATCCCAGTGACCTCTGGTAACAGCGATGCCTTCCCATGTGAAGCTGTAGCTCAGATTTTGCCAGGATTCTCCTTTTTTGTAGACGAACCCATTAACTGTCACTTAAACACCCCCCTGGCCCCCATCTGCAAATCGTAGTTTAAATAAACATCACGCTATTTCCCACCCACTAAAATAAATCTTCTAGGCACTCTAGCTGGCGCATTCAGGGTTGTTTTCGTCCTTGCTGGTTTTGTTGTCAGGTCATGCTAACCTGACCATAAATGTATATTTTAGTGGAAGGAAACATGGGGCTGGTTCTTCAGCTGACATTCAAGGCTGACTTACAATTGATTAGCTGCACAAATTTACTTTAAACAAGCATCTGTGACTTTTTAAAATGACCCAATACCTAAGTTTCAAGAAACAAGACAGAGTCACACCAACCTGTTGGTGGGGAGGAGTGGAAAAGAAGAGAGAAAAAAGGCATAACCTGTGCTGTTACAGGGCTCTTTGGTAATGATGTTGCCCAGGATTGTTCTGGTGCTTTCCCTTCGTGAAAATCTAGCCACTTCACTAAAAAAAAAAAAAATGAAAAAAATAAATGCCACCATCTCCATTATAAAGATGGGGAAATGAGGCAGAGAAAGATGAAAGGACTTTTGGCCTATTCATCCCAGCAGGAAAACAACAACATCCAGGTCAGCCAAGTCCCTGTCTTTTACACTTTGGTCCTTAGGCTATGGCTTTCTAACTACCTTGCACCTGTGTAAATAGGGAGGCAGGTGCAAAGTCCCCTGTGCTGTGGTAGCCGTGCCTTGGGAGGGCAGGAACGCAGAGAGGGTGGCTGAACAATGTCACTGTCCTTCCTTGCCTCTGCTGCCTGCCCCAGACAGCATGGCTTGTGTCCTGCCTGGGCAGGAGGCATTGCTCTGGCAGTGTGAAAGCATGTAGTCAGCACCAGAGATTTCATGCTCTGTCTCTTGAAATCCAATATGAAGCAGTTGCCTTCTCTCCATCCCACAGGCTCATTACACAGCTCCGTGTGTGGCCTCTCCCCATAATTAACCTGAGGGGGTTACTTTCCTTTTCTAATTTGTAGGAAGTGGCTCATGACATCTGTTGCAGCCCCGAGGCTCCTTCCTGCGAACCTTTAGCTGGTTCTCATTGAAAGAAAAGGCAACACAAAGAGGTGTAACAATTAACTGAGTTGAGTCCTGGCTTTGAAAACAGCATCTTTCAATTGCTCAATAAAAATCTAGTGAGAGCAGTGGATGGTGAATATTTCTTTTAAAAGGGAGCCATGGGCTTAAACCTCATGACTAAGTGTCTTCAATTCTCTTCTTGTTAACACTTCAGGGAAAAACTAACAAACAACAAACCAACCAACCTAAGAAGAGTTTTAATGTGTTTTGCTTTTTTATTCTGTTTGTCTCATGGTACAAAGTTATAATAGTGCTCTTCCTCACAGTTCACCCTTTCTCCTTTGCAGATTTGCTCTTACCTGTTGCATCTTACCTTAACTGGGGCTTGATACTGCAGGGAGCTCCCCTATAAAAGCCACTACAGAGTTTGATTCTAAAACTTAAGACTTTTGGAAGTGAGAAACATCTTTCCTAGACTCTAAGGGAAAAAGGGATCATTTGGATTCTCTTATCACAAGAAAGCTTTCCAGTTTTTCCATTTTATTTTAGAGTTAGGTGATGTTTTGTCAAGGAAAAAAACTAAAAGAGACAGAAAGGTGTGCCAGTCTGTTCTATGGGAGGGAAATAATTGGGGTGGGTGAGAAGCTGGTTCTCACCAGCCAAGCTAGTTTGAGGTGATGCTCTCCCAATCTCACTTCTTGGAGCTCTTTATTATTCTTACAAAGTCAGTATTCCTCAGGGCTTGAAGAGAGGAAAGCTGTACAGGTGCATGTGAGTGCATTAGAGCTGTGAGAAAATACCTAAGTCTCATTCTCGCTGATTTATTACAGGGCTTGAAATGAGATTTTTCTGATCTAGGTTGTGGCTGTTCTGAGAAACATAAATTTCCATCCTAGACCTAAAACATTTTTTACAGTAGATCAATTTTGATATACTTTCATCCCAAATTTGTACTTCCCTTCAAACTGGCATCCTCTGACTGAATTGCAGGCAGCTGGAAAATGGTTGCGCTGTAATCTCACCCGACCTCTTGCGTAATGTGCCACACAAAGTCTCTCGTGGTCCTTTCTGCAGCGATTCTGTTGGGCACAGAGCATTAGCTGTGTGTAGATAAAAACCCTTTCAGAAAGCTGTCTACCCTGTGTTTGCAGCAGGCAGTTGTAGCGTGAGCCAGGCAGCTCTGACCTCCGCCAAGGCTGGTGATACCTTAACAGCAGTTGTGTGTGTGTGTACTGCCGTAACAGCAACTGAATGAAAAAGGCTTTGAAGTTGCTGGCTGGCTGGAGAGCAAAAGTCCCTTCGTCTTTCAGCACCAGTGGCGCTTGCCAGGCCATCCAGCACCACTGAAAACCCCCTCCCTGCTCCTGATTGTGAGCGTAATGAAGATGACTGATAATCAAAGTGCCGCTTGCCTCCTGCTCTCCGTGCACAATGGAAGCAGCCTGGTGGGTCCTGCTGAGATTCCTACCTGTGTGAGGGCTTTTTGGGTTGGTGATTCTTACTGGAGAGTTTTACAGGAAAGGAATCCCTTCCTGCATGGCCTGAGCTGCTGTTGTGTGAGAGCTTGCGCGTTTTTTGAGTTTTATGGAGCACTTCATGCCAGCTTGGTCAAATTGTGGCCCTTCCTCTGGAGCAGTTTCAGATCCAAGAGCAGGGACTCTGCAGAGCTGAGTGCAGTGTCTCCTGCAAAATCAAGAGTCATCCAGTGCAATGAACCCAGGTCTAAATCCCTGCTGTCTCCTGACTCTTGGCTGATAAGGGTGGACTGTGCCCTGCCACATCCAGGCCATCAAGTTGTCCTCTTGGGAATGGACCTGGGCCCCCACCCTGCTCCCTGTGCACTGGGGTAATAGCAGCAATATCCCTACGTAGCTCTTGGCTCCCCATGAGTAAAGCTGGAGCTGTACCTGAGGTACAACGTGTGTCAGGAAAGAAACATTTCTCCTCACAACACTGCACAACTACAAGGGCACTTTAAGTTTTAACTGTATTTGAAAGGTCTGCTTGGCAAAGAGCTGAATGGTCCCATGAGCTGTGTGAAGGGGAAACATATTTGGCAGGAAATATATGGCTCTGTTAATGAATAACAAGGATTATGTGAGTGCTGTGTAGGGGGCTACAGCAGGACCGGGGTGTGTAGATGCAGAATTGAGGGTTCTGTTCCAAGAGAAGGGAGGCTTTTGTGTGGGATGGTGATATGAGGGTGTATCCAAATGTGTAAGGTCCTGGTTAAAAGCTGATGGGCAGGAGGGTTGCTGAGCTGACTCTTACAGAGAACAATAGTACAGAGAACACATCACTTGGAGCCATGGGAGCCTGGGCTCTGCAGATCCGTGGGTGAAAGGGGAAATCCCTGCCATGTCCCTCAGCATGTCATACTTTGCTTTGTGAACATCAGAAAATTATTTTGTGAGTTCCTCCAGAAGTGGTACTTGCTTATGTTTTGGGAGGAGAAGAGGGGGTGGAGGGTCAGGGGACACTAAAAAGTGCAGCTGACATGTTATGTTCAAGTGATCTGTGACAGCTTTGGCCACTAAAGCCCTGACCTGCCCAAGTGCTGGTTTGTTGATCTCAGATTCTCACTGCAGTGGCCGTGCCTGTGTAGTTGGACTCTTGCTGGAGGGGCTCTATTTGGGATTTCCTAAGAACTGCTCAGAATTGCTCTTCTGATATTACCCTGTTATGCCCCTAGTACAAAATACTTCTTCCACTGCTCATCTCATTCAATCTCAGGTTACTTTACAGGCCCTAGAATAATTTCATGATGCTGCGGTTGAGATAGAGATTTAGATTTAGACTTAACTCATATGGAAGAAATAACACTAAGAAATTGGGGTCCAAGCCTTCACACTGAAATGTTTAATAATAGATGCCTAAATCTGCACAGGCATTTAAATGTCTTGCCTTGTCCTGATCTGTGAAGACTGTTAAGCAGTTAATTCTATTAATTTAATGCAAATTTAATAGGCAGGCATCCTCTGCTACTTGCTGAGGTTCATCCACTCCACAGAGGGAACAGAGGCTCCAAATTATTACAGAAAACCTCTGATTTCATCTTAGCCAAGTCTTGCAGCAGACCATAAAGCTGTAATGTTACCCTTCCCAGAACCATGACTCAGTCTCCAATACTCAAGAGGATATTAAGGTATTTAAAACCTCGCATTTAGGCACTGGTTACTTGTTTTCTGGCTGAGTGTTCAAATTCTCAAGCTTTCCACAAGCTTGTCACCACAGCAGCTAAAAAATGCCTTAAGGTTCATCCTTTTGTGTTATCCCATGACTCCAGAAACTGGGACTACATGAAAACATACTAAATATCATTAACTCAGGGTGAAAAGAGCACAGCTGGCATTTTGGACAATTTTGCATAAGTCCTAACAAGCTTGGCTCTGCTCTTGTAAATTAAGGGCTTAAAGTGGCACCTACTTGTTCAGTTGACTTTTTTCAGGAATTTTTTAAAGTCAGCAGAGCTGAGGGAGGGTGAGGTCACTCCTCTTTCGCCTTGTGCCCCCATCAACAATAAAAACATGTAAGCATCATTTGCAGATTTTTCTTTAATTGGGTGAGATGGTTTGGAGAGAACCAGCTGTTGCTCCTTCTCCCCAGAGAAGGTTTTGGTCTGACAGGACCCAGAAGCAGGGAAGGTGGATAGACACGGGAGGGAGGTGGGAAGGGAGAGCAGGCACTGGGCTCACACCTCCCCAAACTGAAGTATGTGTTGGTCACTGCCATGTCCCTGAGCAGGCTCAGGCAGCAGCTGACGTGGGTTAAGCACTGCAGGAGCAGGACAAGGGCTGTGGCACTGTGTGTCTCAGCTGTTAGCGTGAGTCCAGTCCAGTGTCACCGTGGAGGCACCCACAGCTCACCCCTCAAGGCTCCCTGGTGGCAGTGAACGGGCCTTTATCACCCCGAAATCTAAGCGTGGCTGTGCAGTAACTGCAGAGCTTGGCCCTGGCTAAGCCCTTGGTGGTTGGTAATGAAATTCAGGGAATTCCAGGCACAAGTGCTTCTTCATCTCGCTGTGCTTTTATCTGGATGATGGAAGCAATCTGCGCAGAGGAACGGAAGATCTTGGAGGCCGCGCAGATAACTCTGTGCGGGGCAGCCTCCCAGGTGCCCGCAGCAGGGAGGGCACTTCGCAGTGGGTTCACTTTCCCTGGAAGGGAATTGAGGGATAGGGACTTAGCAGAGGGAAGGGGTGCATTAGTGATGTGTTCATCCATCACTGCATGCCAGTGAAATGATAAGGTGCATCTGGCATGAGGTCTCAGTGCATTTCTGCCTCGCTGGCTGACGTGGGGAGCTGGTGTGCTGCCCTGTGTCACGGCTCATTGGCTCCGGGCGTGGAACAATTCAATTAATTTCATTTCTCATTGACATTGCCACGTAGAGGAAGGGGTTACTTCAGCTTTTTAAAGTGTGATGTGCATGAAATCTTACGTATTCTGTGTTTAAGAAGAGCAGCTACTGGCTGTTCCAGTGCACAGCTGCAGAAGCACCGTGGAATAACATAACACCCATGAACTGCTGCGAGACATGGAAGTTCAGGATGCTCCTATATCACCCTTGGGTCTAGCTGAGAATTTTTGGAGGTAACACTTCCAGGGTGAAAGATGCCAGTTCATCATAGCTAAAATTTTGAGGGAATGATTGATTTTGGTCATTCATCAGGTTCATTTAAAAAAACCCAGCACTCTGCTATTATCATATTTCACAGCTGTGCCTGGGGGACTTTATCTTGGATCAGAAAAAGGCTAATTGTTGTAACAATAAAGAATGGTAGGAATAAAATTGTCTCCCAGGGAGGTTGCGATTGCCATTTACTTTCTTCAAATGAAAAATAAGATTGTCTGATTTGGCATAGTTTGGGTTTGATCTACAACCTAGGTTACTTTTTACCAAGAAGCTTGAAGAGATTAAAAATGAATAGCAGCTGCCAGGATTGAAATGAAACACTCCCAAACTGCTGATAGAACATCTGACCAGATAGAAAAATGTTCACAGATTAACATTTTGAGAAAATGCTGAGGTTCTTACTTTTCGTTATTTTTTTGTTACCCCTCTTTGGAATAGAATTTTTCTTTTGAAATTTCAGAAAAATATCTGGGGAGTGTAAAACTATTTCTGCCTCACTTTCTTCATGGCTGCTGCAATTAAACTATGGCAAGGGGCTTTTGGGGTGTGGGAGCTTGTCCCTGTGTTTTTTCTTACCTCACTCTGAGCAGAATTAGGAGATCCAGCACTAAAAACATCTGAGTCCAGTACTGCATTAGAGCACTGCTCTTGCTGCTACTGGCTGAACTGCACTTTTTTTTTGAATTATGGGGCCAGTTTTCGCAGTGCAGACAAGGCCATGATTATTCTCTGAGCGTGGGGTTGGTGATGTCATACTGTTGCAGAAGGTAGGCTCTGCATATGCTAAAATATCCATATTAGTATTTCAGGATACAGAGACAGAGCCCTCGTGGCTGTGGAGTAACATCACACATTTCACTGATACTGTGCTATCCCAATTCTACTTTCATGAATTGTGTGGCAATACACACAGATGGATTTTTTGTGTGTAGGGTGATGTCATGTCCTGATCTGCAAAGAGGTGTGATAAAATGCAGCGTTTTTACAGGTAGGTCGTGCTTGCTGTTCATGTGTGCGTGCATATACATATGCAGAGGAACCAAGTGTAAGCTGCTAAGCTTTGCAATAATCTTTTTTTTAATTTATAAAAATAGATTCAAAATAATTTTTAATATGTTCAGTCATTTGTTGCATTGTTTAAACATCCCCTTTTGCCTCTGCCATTTCCAATTTGCCTTCATTTCCAGCAACAGTCACTGTATTTTAGCACAGCCCAAATGGCTTGTTGGGCATTTCCAGGGTCAGAGGAGTTTAGTGGGGAGATTATCAGGAGCACTCTGGCTGTGCAGGCAGCAGCAGTGCTGTTGCTGCGTGTGTGTATTGGCAAAGGTGCATCAGCACCAGCACCAGCCAGAGCACAGTGTGCCTTCCTAAAGGCACTGGGAGGGTGGGACAGAGGAGGTACACTCTCTGCCAGGCTGGGTTTTGTACCTTGAACAGCAGCCAGAGGTTCTCCAAGGCACACATTTTGGCTGCTAATCTGTGCAGAAGCCCTTACCACCACACCTCCGCGGGCGCCGTGTCTCGCAGGCGTGCGGCTTTGTGCACAGCCCTGCGCTGCAGCTCAAAGAGTGGCATTGCAAACGTTCACAATCCAGCAGGTTTTGGAGCTGGGTGTGTTCCTAACATCCCAGGCTTGCAGGATGACACAGGCTTACTCACCACGAACAGCGTGTTCACACAGGAGCAGAGGGACGCAGTCACTTCTGTATGAAATCCTGAGTCCCGGGGGTTCTGTGGGCTGCTTTGCCTTAAGGCTGCTGCACAGAGTTTCTTCCAGGTCAGGCTGCTGCCCTTTAGTCCAACCTGGCTCTTGCTCAAGGGTGAAAATAGAGGGTTTCTTGTTCCAAATCAGGAGCAGAGCTGGCGGCCTCAGTCCAGTGCACCTCCCAAACCAGAGTTGGCACCTATTTTCCATACCTGCTTAGCCATGATTTATCCCACAGCCTTCTTCTGCACTGCTGCGTGGATCTGGAGTTCTGCTGTCATGTGTGTCATGGCACCCTGAGCCAGACAGAGCTGACCTCTCTGTACCCTTCTGTGTCATACCTGAGGACAGGTTTCTTGTCATGGCAGGGAAATGCACAATCTCTGTATAAATGTACTTTTCCCTGTGCTGTCAGTGATGTGAGTTCTGTGAGTACTGAAAGCACCCTAAAATACATATAAATAAGAGAATAGACTTAGCTCTTGGCAGTTTGTAGAGCTGCTGGAAATCTCCTCTATGCAGCATGCCACGTCTTCCTTCTTTGCTCATTTCTTAAGTCCGAGTATTTTCCTTTTGCTCTGTCCACTCCCCTCCAGGAAAAAATAGTGCCTGGAGATTGTACAGCCATGGAGTCACCCCCTTCCTCCTTTTAGTGCATGATTATCTGCCTTACTTATTTCATTGAAACCGCAGAAGACTGGGTTTGTAGTCCAGTCCTAAAGGAAGAAAGAGATGAGAAAAGAGAAGAGAAAAGACAAGAAGAAAAGACAAGAAGAAAAGAAAAGAAAAGAAGAAAAGAAAAGAAGAAAAGAAAAGAAGAAAAGAAAAGAAGAAAAGAAAAGAAAAAGAAAAAAAAGAAAAAGAGAGCGGCTTCACATTATTTTAAAAGTCACTCCAAAGAAATCCCTTTCATTTGTACAGTGAGTTCTTCTCCTGGGACATCTCTCTGCAATAGCTGTCCTCTTCCTTTAAGTGGTTTCATATTGAGAATGTGATATCCTGCCAGAAGAGTCTTGATTGCTCTACTTCAGGCTAAATGAACTGGAAAAAAGAAAGAAGCTTTATAAGATTGGTGCTTTCTGCTAATTGTTCTGCAGAGAGGCTCACGCTAGTGCTAGTCTGTGTGCCAGGTAAAAAACTCTTATGGCACAGTTGTATTTCTTTCACACTTCTGTACTGGGGAGATGCTTGCAGTAATGTTGTCAGGGTTGCTTCTCTTTACCATACCTGAGTGGATTTAAAGGATGTGCAGATGTGGCATGTAGGGATGTGGTTTTAGTGGTGGACTTGACAGTGCTGGTTTAATGGTTGAACTTGATCTTAAAGGTCTTTTCCAACCTAAATGGTTCTGTGCCTCTGTGATTCTTTGCAGAGGTGTCATTATGAACACATCCACAGGCTGAACTCCTCACGCTGAGCTGGTTCCAGTCCTTGCTGTGACCCTTACAGTTGCAGCTGACATTTGGTGTGTGCCCACATGACTTCATGTCATGTCACCGTGCCCCTAATTTCCTAAAGTGATGGATTTTCCCTGTTTTACCATGACCTGCCATGCTGCTGCTCCATAAATCTGTGGTTTCCTTTTCCGTCTTTCACAAAAGAAAATTTTACTGGAAAAACTTCGGCTGCCTATTGACATAGTACACTGAGGCCTGCTGAGCCCCTCGTGCAAGGCCGTGGTTTCAGAGGAGGGAACTTGTCCTGGAGTGGGGAGGCATCACCTGGTTGTCACAGTAGAGCACTGGGAGTCAAAACTGGATTCCTGATGCTGCTGCCACAGACTCATAGGGCAGCCTTGGGCAAGTCTCTCTCTCTGTCTCTCCATGGGCTGCATGACATGTGCAGTGCAGCCAATGTAAAATGGGGCAGAGATGCCAGCAGGGATCCTGGCAGCAGTCGATGTGTAACGTAGATGGAGCAGGGTTTTTCCTGTCTCTGACGTGTGTGAGACTGCCAGACAAAGCTTTTTGAAGCCTTTAATTCATAGTGTATCCTGTGTCATCCTTATGTCAGGCAGCTATGCAAAGTATTATTAGTCCTGGCTCTTGCATTCCTGAAGGGAATAGTGAGCAAAAGCATCTTTTAGAGAATTTCCCATGCACAAACGAAGTGGAAGGAATTAAATTGTTCACCTGCAAGATGGCGTTTCCCCTTCTTCCCTAAATTCTGCTTTTTGGATAGTTTAAACCATAACTTTTTTGTTGTTTTGCCCTAACTTCTGTATTTGAAACACCGGATCACTGTACCTCCTCTGTGCTGGATGTGCTCCAGTCTAAACAATCTCCATTCTGCTTGCTTAAATTCCTTTCTATAGTTTCAGCTGAATGTGGAATTCTTTTCTGCTCCTCCGTCTAAATTGCCATGTGCCATTCCTCAGGGCTGTGGGACAGCTCGTGTGTTCCTCCCTGGGAGTGGCAGCACCTCGGTAGTGTGTGAAGCAGGGTCTGTGTAATCCTTTGGGATCTTTCAGGATAAAAAGCTGCTCTATAAATACTATATCATTTTCATTGTCAGTCTGGATTCAGGAGTGAAATGATCCCACTTAGTTAAAGCAGGATGAAGCGTCTATTTTCATATTTGTTTAATTGAACCACTCAGCGTGTCTGATAGTAATGGCTTTCTTTGAAGCATGTGGTTCTTATGAGCTGTTAAGATACCAATAGCATTTGGATTAGTCTTTTTGCCAAGGAAGCCAGGTCAGTTCTTCAGGAGAATAAAAAAAACCCCAAACCCTAAAGCAAACTTTATTTTAACAGTGTCTTGAATTTCACTTTAGGTTCCATAAATATTTGTCAGTGTTCCTTTTGTAATACCCATGAGAGCCCTTGGCAAGACATGGGGTCTATCTCCAGAACACGGAATATAAATAAATTCCCCAAACCATGCTGGAGAATTGGAGGTAACTTTAGCCCATGCAAGAGACCTGAAGCCAAGCGAAGGGGTGATCGTGGTTCTTGAATTACTGTTTGTAGAGAGGAGAGGGAATGGGAGGAAAAAGGGAGAAGCACAGAGGAAAAGCTAAACATCAGTAGGAGGTATGTGGGAGCCCACAGCATCCTGTGCAGGAAGGTGGAGGTCATTTACCAAGGCAGTGACAGAAACGGGACTTCTGCTTGGATTGCAGCTGCTGTCTGCTCCTTCCAGAAAAGTTAACAATATTTTGTCATGCCCTAAAGGATGAGGGAGGGAATTTTACATTTTTGATGAGGACTGGCAATGCCATCTATTTCAGAAGATCAGGCCAAGAAAGCAGTGGGGAGCCGCCCTATGAGCCCCCTTTCCCCAGTTTCCTCTGAATACCTTTGATATTCCCGAGAACTTGGTTCATTTCTGAAAACTGTGGTTTTCAGCACTATATCTAAGAAAAAGAAAAAAGAAGCCTGTGATGATTTCAAAGACTTGGCTATAGTTAAGTACTTAACCAGAGGTTTAGGGTGCAGGGCTTTTGATTTAAGAGCAAGCCCTGTTCTGTGCAGCTGAGGGGGGAAATAGCTGAAATTTTATCCTATCCCTGACCACAGATTGAGATTACCAAAACTGTACAAAAGCAGGGAGTCAGAATGAAGGAGGTGTACTGAAGGAAGCGGGACCTTGGCTTCTAGCAATGTGCTCTGGTTGCTGGATCAACTCCAATAAAAATTTAAATTCAGACAAGCTGAATGCCTTATTTGTCTAGTTAAGGGGGAAGAAGGTGGGGATGGGTGAAGTTTTTCCTTTACCTCTGAACATAAAAATAATGGTAGTAGGATGTGAAAAGTATATATTCCCTAAGAATCCACTATTGTAATATCAGATAGTTGGCAACTGGTTTTTTTTCTTCTTTATGTGCTTAAGATGGAAAATAGCAAAGCATGGATAAATAGAGGTGTGAGAGGGGCTTGCTGGAGGAGAACCTATTTTATAGTGAGATGGGAGCCTATCTGTCCACAGATTTAGAATACCCTACAAAATGCTGGACAACTTTGATCTCTCTTAAAATTAATGGGAATTGAGTGTTGCTCACACTTCACAAGATCAGAGTGTCTCTTTGCGTGGAGAATTTCCAGCAGTGATCAGTGATCTCCATACCAGTCCTCAGTTGTCTGCAAGTACTAAAAGAAAAGTCTAAAAGAACCATTAACCCCATGTTTTCTGCTTTCACAGACAGCTGTCTGGGGCCATGTAGCAGTTGATATTCTATAGCTTTCTATTCCTGCCATGCTGTTCCTACGTATGGTTTTGGAAATGTGACTGAGCTTTGCCAGCAGTTCCTTAATCTGGTTACTATGGAAGTTAAGGAAAAAAAATCAGGTAACAACCTCCATCTGCAAAACTACTTCTGGTTTTGTGACTGGGATTCATACACAGTCAGCATAGTCAGATCATTTGTTACTTAAAAATACCCTCTCTCCCTCACCAAAACAGGAAGCATCTTTCCAGGAATGCTTGGGAAAGTGTTTGACTTTTATGTGACTGAGATAACTGGAAAAAGTATTAAAGCTAGAAAAGGTTTAGCCAGACAGAAATACTCATCATACTCGATAGATGTATTACCTCTGCTCAATCCGTCCTATTCCTAAGTTACTCACATTTTTCTTCCCAGGGTGGTTATTTAAAAAAAAAAAAGGAGTTTCAGTTATCCTTTGGAGCTTCATAAAACTTTCTTAAAAAAGCTTTGCAGCTCATTTCTTAATCCTATTCCATCATGCAGCTCATGCCAGCAGTATGGTTTGGCAAGGGGCTGTTTACCTTTCTGCACCATGTCCAAAGAAAGTGCCGGAGGGGCAGAGCCACAGCCAGTGTGTGCTGGCAGGGTGCACACAAGCATTTCTCTGCCTGCAGCAAGAGCTGCATTACTGAAGGAACTGTGCAGCATTTACAGGAGCTGGACACCAGCTCCTGGCTAATGAAGAAGGAGGGGAGGGATGCTCGCTTTGTTCCTGTACCCAGGGCTTTGGTTTACACAGCTTCATTGTATTGCACAGGGCCTTCCTGCCCTGCAGCTTGACTTGCTCCGTGACAAATTATTCCTTAATTGCTGGATGGCAGAAGAAAAGCTTTACAGCCCTGAGGTTATTCCTAACAAATCAGGTTACAGAAGCTTTGAAAATTATATTGAGCAGAAAAGCACCATGAGGTTTCCTTGGGTGCTTGGGCTGTGTTAAGCTTTACTAAGGCAGTGTGCTAATGAAGCTTGTTAAAATGCAATTATACGTTAATGCTGTGGATGCAGAAATGAGGATAATCAGCAGAGAGGTGCTAGTGAAGCTAGCATGATTTGTGTGTGCCGCTGCTGGGCTCAGGGCCTTCACCCCACTGTGCAAGGTGTTGTGTGAACACAAGCAGGCTGTGCCTGAAGAGCTGCCTGGGGGTATGAGATGAAGGATGATGGCAGGAAGATGGGCGGAGCAAAGGAGCAGTGAGATCGTAAAATCTTATAATCACAGAATGGTTTGGGTTAGAAGGAACCTCAAAGACCATTTAGTTGCAACCTCCCTGCCACAGGCAGCGACACCTTCCACTAGACCAGGTTGCTTCAAGCTCCATTCAGCCTGGCCTTGAACTTCCAGGGATGCAACAGCCCCAGCTTTACTGGGCAACCTGTTCCGGTGTAGGCTGAGTAAAGAATTTCTTCCTCTCATCTGATCTAAATCTCTCCTTCTTTTAGTTTTAAACATGGTGTTGGCCATGAGGACCAGCAGGATGCCAGTGATGGTGCGTACCTGGTGCAGGAGAGCTTTAGGGGGCATGTGCAGGAAGGGAGCCAATGCCTCAGTCAGTGCCAGTGGGGAGCTGCTCCCACACGAGGCCGGAGCCATCTATGATTTTCTTTGAAAAATGTAAAAAGGCAGGAGAGAACTTGGACTTCTGGCACAGCTGGAAGAGAGTAGACCTCTGGTAAGGAAGAGGTGGTAGAACACTGATTGGGAAGAGGCCAGGAGGAGCCTTGACAAGTGAAGAAAAGTAGCAGCTGCTTGATGTGGCAGGGAAAGGGAGAGGTGGATGTGAGGAGAAGTAGAAGTGGCCAGAGCAGTGCCTAGAAAAAAATTAATATGGATGAGGCAAGAGTGTGCTTTGCCAAGGCTGGAGCAGAGGATGAAATATGATGGGAGTCTGGATGCAAACTACAAGTGAGTGGATGGGCAGCCAGGGCTGGGCTTATCAAGGAGCTGCAGAAAGACTCCGGGTCTGAGCCAGGATGGGGAGAGCTGGAGGGAGAGCAGAGTAAAAAATAACACCAGGGCTGTGGGCCTGAGCGACAGACAGGACAGTAGCAGTGTCCACAGCAATTAAGGAAGGAGGTGGGGAGGGGGAGGAAGATTAAGAGCTCTGAGCTTGAGCTGACAGCTCGACATCCAGGAGATGTCAGGGAGACAGGCAAGGTTTTCGTCCGGACAGAGAGAGACAGGCCTGGATGATCGGATCAGACAACTGGGGGGACTGATTTATGTGAGAAGATTAAAAGAGCTGCTTGTAAATATATGTATAGCTTGGCTAAGTGACACCTGAGGGGACAATAACTGTCTGCAAGTGTATGAAGGGATTGGATACTGGAGCCAGGAGGAGGGGGAGGGAACAGTTTAGGAGTGTAGAGGAGGATTTTGACTAGAGGCAGTGGAATAAGGTGGAGCAAAGCTGGCTGCATTGCCTCGTTAGGGAAAATCTCTCCCCTGGAAGACTGTGAAGATTCTTTGGTGAGCCTTGAGACCTGCATATCCATATAGGTTCCCGTCTGCCTGTGATCACAGGGTGCCTGGCAATCTGATGTGTGTCCTCACAGCACCCCAAGAAAGGAATTGTGCAATTATGGCACTTTGGTACCTTGTGTGACGCTTGCTGTCTGACTGTCAAGGACCTAAGAAAGCACCTTATCCGTTAGGCTCTCTTTCCTTTTATTTGTCTCTGTTTAAAAGGGTCACTCCTGCAGACAGTACAGAGAGATGGATGAGAACGAGACCTAATGGGGCTCCTCCAGCCCACAGTTCATGAGGTTTTCTCCACATGTTCCTTACAACTTTTTTAACTTATAAAGTTTTACTCCTCTGCGAAGCCAAGGGAAGAAGCAGCAGGTATTAATTTGTTTCTGCTGGGCTCATCTATGGGCTGTGCAGTCCAGTGCCTTGTCTCTGCCTTTTTGGGTATTTCAGAGGGAGATGCTGGGAATCTGCAGGAGGCAGCTCCAGAGTGGGCTGTCTGTTGGGAGACTTGGTTTCCTAACACTGGTTACAGACTTTTCCAGGTCCCAAGTTTCTATTTATTTTGAGCAATATTGCTCAGAACACAAGAGGGTTTTCCTAGGAAACTTGAATAGAGCATCGAGAAAAGTAAAAGAAATGAGCATAAAGTGGATCCACCCCAACGTTTGTGATTTGATTTTCTGGTGGAGGTTCTGCTGTGATACCAGATGGGGGTTATATCCTCAGATAAATCTTTCAAAGAAAGAGCTCTACTTCCAAAGTTAAATACCAGCTGTCTCCTGTCTGAGCACCCTTTCCATTCCTATGCATGTCTGGCTGGTCTTTGCATTGGTGTCCTAAGGAGATGAGATTCATGTGGTGACACATTTGAGGGTCAATCCATCTCCATCCCTTCCAGTAGCTTTTAAGCCTATAAGCCAATTTTACACACATAGTTTGAGAAGGAGTGATGTGAGAGATACTAAGTTCAAACTTTGTGAAAATGGGAAGTCATGTAGAAGGGATTGTAGCAGTGCTGCATCCCATGCGTGGAGCAAAGGCCATTGCAAGTCTTCAGACTTTTCTAAATATATGGGTGAATTTTCTAGATAGAGAGACGTTAATGCAGCAGTGACAAACAAGCAAATAAATGAATGAAGATGTCATCAGATTCTTGCCCCCTAATACACTCTGGGAAATAGCTCCACAGAATGTGGGGCCATTGGAAACTAAGCATTGTTAATAAATTGCCTGTCATTGCAAACTGCCCCATCCCCAGTGTGGGGTTGTACAGGTATCAGTTGCAGATGTGAATTGCTGGTGGCTGTTGCACCTTTCTGTGCCTGAGGTTCTCAGGGTGTCATCCCTTATCAGTGCCAAACCAAGTCTCGTTGTGTGTTGGCAGTAAAAAATAATACAGAACTAAATTATACAGAACCAAACTTCTTTTCCAGCTCTTCATGCAGACTTTAGCTGCATTTTTATGGTATAGCACTTCAGTAGAGACCAGAGGTCTCTGACCGGTGCAGGTTTCCTTTTCCCTGCTAGGAGCTGGTGTTTGACCTTGGCAGTCACAAACAAGCAGAGCTCCCTGCTCTGACTTTCACTTCTGTTTCAGCAGGACCAGAATCTGTGGGGTCTTTCTGAATATTTCCCTCCTCACCCAATATTGCTGCAAATGAGCCTGAAGTGTTGACAGACAGCAGCACTCTCAGTGTGTAGGGATCCAACATAAACAGACTTGCTGGTTGTGTACTTGGACATGTTAAACGAGGTCCCTGCTTTGATCTTCCTTGCACTATCCTAAAGCCCAGCAAGCAAAGGCTAAGTAAACAGACCTTTGATTTCAGGGCTGTTTGGAGCAGAGGTCTTGTAAAACTTTTATCAATGGCAGAGCAGGGCTACTGAAGTCCCTCTTGGACTGTAGGTGCTGCAAGAGTAGCAGGGTGGTTTTATTGACATCTAACATCTCCCTGCTTCCCATAATGACAAACATCTGGGGATATGAGCCAGCTTCCTGTTGATTGTAATGTACCAGTTTCTCTACGAGAGACACCTGCTTATAATCTCCTGTATGGTGAATGGGGCATAAACCATTTCAGATCCCACCGCTATTGGATCCCACAGCCAGCGTAGCCTTTTGTTAATGCATGTCATAAAGATGCTTAAATAAATCACATGGGACGCATCTGTGGGAAACACTCGCGTTACTAACTCTGCGTGTTCAACACTCCTGGATCGAACCCTGCAAAAACCAGTGCTCTGGCTGAAATAGCTTGAATGTTACAACAAATTGGATTTTATTTATTTGCTTCCTTTTTTCAGAGCATTTAGTGGTTCCCCATGATCACAAAGGTTACAGATTTCCTTTCATGTTTAAATAAACAGGAGATTCTCCTTCAGGGTTATGCCCTCAGAAAAGAGACAGTAAGAAAAAAGCGCCTTATATCACAAGATTTAAAAAATAAAATCGTGAATTCTGGCGAACTCCCCTCAATGGATGAAACACAGGAGTTGGACTGGCCTCTGCTTTCTTCTAATTCAGTATTTTTCTCTGTCTTCTGGTGAATTGTATGAAGGAGGCTTTGTTTCCATTTTACTCACCACAGGAAAGTGACATAGGGGAGTGAGATCCTGCCAAGGTATTTTATTTTTTAGAAGCGTTATCAAGTTTTCATTGTTTTCAACACTAAAAACCACTGTACTTACAATAATGGAGTTCAGGCTATTCCCAGTGGGCCAAAGGTCTGGACCCTACTGGTAAATCCATTTCAGGCAAAGCTTAACTGAGCTCAGAACCAAAAGTTGAAGCATTTTGCTCAGCCCTACCAAGGATTATTGCTTCATATCAAGATAAGTGCTAAATGATAAATTCATTCACCAGCTGTTCTGTGCCAACAGTGCTCCTGCTGTACCTTCTACAAGTAAAGCTGAGATTGTTGGCTGAGTAAATTGTGAGTCAGAGTGCATCTAGTCCCTCTTGTCTTCTGCCCTCACACTTTTACAGCTTGGCCTTAAATGATGACCGTTCTTACACTGCCTGTTCTGCCTTAGTCACGAACTGATCCTTTACTGTCTGTAAAACAATGCAGCACTGTTCTCCCTTCGGAAGTGAATTTTGTCTTTTGTCAAATAGTCACATCCACTATTAGATAAGAAGTGTTTTTAACAGCCCTCTGTTTGTTGCTATTTGATGGCGGTTCTTTGATCCCTGGAGGGGTTTGCGACGCTGCTTGTGATATACAGCGAATCGATTTTACACATTTCCATCTTTTATCGATGAGTCTTCCAATGGGGTTCTACTGTAATCAGATTGGAAAATACCATGGCACAGTCATTGGGAAGGGGTTGAAATTTACATGCAATAAAGATTAGGGGATTAGTGGCTGATTAGGAATGTGCTAATTTCTCCAGCCTCAGGTACAGCAAGAGATTGTGTCTGCTGTTCTCTAACCTTGGGTTTTGACCTCTTGACTCCTTGCTCAGAAATGCCAGCGAGCAGCACGGAGCGATTCCTGACGTGGCTTCCCCCAGGAACAAGTTCAAGTCACTTCAACAGTAAAACCTATTTCTGTTAATGGGGAAGCTCAAAAGTGTTTATGCGAGTGGACAAGCTGCTCAGATGTGCATGGGCTGGGGCAGGCTGGGCAGACAGGCTGTGGCAGCGCTTCAGTGTGCAGCCAGGAATTCCTGCTGACAGCTGATGCGCCGTGCGTGTGCCGGTACCCGCACGCGCGCGATGGGATGGCGGGCAGCTCCGCAGTCACGCGACGAGACAGTATTTCTCTGTGCACAGCTTTTCCTAGATAGAGGCTGTGCTCTCCAGGTTTCTCCCCCTTCCACTTGCAGGAGGGTAGCTGGGGCTGCGCATTACCAGACACTGAGGTAATAGGATTGCACATTAATTGATATTCCAGTGGCTCTATCTACCTGCTGGATATGATGTTACATTCCGGTGCGCAGCCCGCCAGCAGAATGGCGTCACTTGGAATCACGGAGCAATCGATGTCAGCAGAACTCCTGTGTGTCTCTGTAGCTGCTGAAGTTTGGGCAGCTCAAATAAAGCAACAGGCTGTGCCAAGAACAGGGTGTTGGTAGTTTTCTTGTGTATCAAATAATAATTAGCCCCATCTTGCTGCTGATGCACATGTACAGGGATAAAAGGCAGGCAGTGTGGGATCTTCAGCAAAGGAGAAGTGTTTCCAAATCCTTTGGATAGTTTGAGGAATCTAAATGGATTTATATTTTAAATATGTGATCTCAGTGGTTCAATATTGGCAGAATATACCCACTGCTGGGTGATGGAGTGCCAATACCATTCCTCCTGACACACATGACACTGGTGTGCAGTAGAGGTACAGGAGGAATACCTTCCTCCAGGTGATGTGAAGCATCTTTTGAGCAGCAAGTGGTGCAGCAAACCTTTAGACACACCAGATTAAATGTGAATCTGATTTTATCTGATTTTAGAAGCTGAACAGTCCCAGCACTTTACAGCACAGCCTCTGACAATTCTTGGTGGTGCAACTGGACATAATAAGTCTTCACACTCTCCTGATAGAAATACTAATAAAGCCAGGTAAGAGGGCACTAACCCTGTTGTGAGCAAAACAGAGGAGGAGCAGAGGAAGGGGGTCTGTTTGAACCTCTGCCAGGTGCAGGCAGGCTGCAGAAAGCTGTACTTGACTCTCTCCAGGAAAGTGTGTCATGTGTTTTTACATCAGGTAGGGTGTGCTTTAGTGTCTGAAGAGCAGGAACCAGATGAGAAAGCTGTAAGAATTCAGTGATAGTTTCCCTAAGCAGGAGACTTGATGTCTCTTGAGTTTAAATGTAAGTTTTCAATGAATCAACCTTGTGAAAACTTTATTTTAAAGTGCATTTAAGTATTTTCCCCTCCTGGAAGAGATGTACAGGTGTGTCTAAGTTAATCTGTAGAATGGCACAGCAGGAACAAATCTTTAAAGTGAAATATTTGGTGCTGAGGAGGTGATGTTCACACTAAAGGCATTTTGGGAGTTTATTCTGGATCAGCTCCAGTCTGGTCACGTAGATTGAGTGCTTGTTAATGGAGATGCCAGAGCACAGCTTCTGCTTTTGTTTTACCAGAGACCCAAGTAGCAATTGCTGACTGTGTCTGCATTAGCAGCTGATGGGGTTTGGTAAGATTGGATCTATAAAGCAAAACATTTGGTGTTGAGGAGCTGGCACCCCAATTTCAGAGGACTATTTCCCTTCAAAATAGCTTTAGTCTTGTCCTGAGAACTAAATGCCCCTTACAGCTCAATTTCATACAAAAGCAACTCAGTCCATGTGCACTAAAAGAAGCTTCATGATGTGAAGCAAAGTATAATTGGTGGTAAAGATCAAAATAGTCATTTTAAAGCATGTCTCTGGTCCAGGTTAAGACATAGGACATACATATGATGTAGGCATATGTAAGGTAGACCTTTATGATGACAGTTCAGTTTGGAGAGAAAGAGCCAGCTCCCATCCCACCTACCATGAACTGGAGGTTTTGGTAGGGCAACCATGAATAGTTTCAGGCAGATTCTAAAATACTGATGTCTTAGAAGTTGTGTTGCATTTTTCTTTTGGAGAAAGATGGTTTTTTTTACTTTTAATTTTTCTTCCAGAGCAAGACAAGTTATATATATATATAAAATATATTTTACTGTCCAAAATTAAAACTGTTTTCATATTTTAGGAACCAAGCAACCAAATAAAAAATATTACCATTGCTTAGTCAATATACTTTTGAAATTACAGCTTTTTTGTTTGTGTGTGTTTTATTTTGATTGGCCAAAATTATTACACAAAATATTTCTCAAGCTAAAAAGGGGAGAAAACCAGGCAAATCTCTTTGAAAGAGAAAACGAGGTAAAGTCTCTGTTCTTGACAATAATGTAATTTTCTCATAGAGAAACAGTTCTGCCAAAGGCTCCATACCAAGCCTGCTATGCAGCCATTCAGCTGGAAATGCTTTCTGTTCTAGAGAAGCCTCTGAAAATATCTCCAGTTCTTAAATACCACAATGTTTATCTCTTTGTGGTCACCATCAAACAGTTGTTACCACGCTTTTGTGGTGACCAAACATAGAAGCCCCCAGAGACGAGGGCAGAGGAAAGGGAGGGCTGAGAGCAGCCTTGCCATGCAGGGCACTGCCACTGATTGCCCAACAGCCTAAGGCTTAGGGATATTTTGGCAGCGTCTCATGATTGAGAGTGAGTGTTCAAGATTTTTTTTTCTGAGTCCTTCGTGCACAAATCACACCTTTTCCATCCTGGGTTTTGGGAAAGGCCAGTAGAAACCAGCACTGGATGGAAGAGTTTAAAGTCTTCTCCATTTTCATCCCTTAGAGCAAATTCTGGTAAAAAAGATTTTTAAGAATATTTTGAGGAAACTCAGATCCTTGGATATGAATGAAAAGGCTCCTGTGTCAGTCTATGACTGAAAACTTGCTGCTGTGGACTAGCAGGAAGGCAAACCAGCTATTTAAGGGTCTGTGCTCCCATCGTTCCCGTGTATGGCACAGAGTCAACCATCGTGGTTTCTGTTTTCCTGCAGACATAAACAATGACACTTACAATTTCCTGCTTGCACAGTGCTCACACAAGCGCCTGTCTATAAGGGAAACGTCTAATTACTTATTAAACCCTGCACAGTGCTCAGACTGGGTTAAATATTGACTACCATAGTTCAAGGGGAACCTGCGTCCCCAAACGCGAACTTGGGCATCCTATTTTCTAGGAGCTGTTCAGATAAAATGGGTAAGTGACAAAATGCTGCAAGCAGGGAGGAGGGACAAAGAAGGAGACAAAAGTCAGAGCAGGTTGGCTCAGAAGTAAACACCTATCTTTGGAGTCTTGGGATTTGGAATGTGGTTGCTATTAGTGGCTTGAAGAGGAGTTTTGTTACCAAAAAAAAAGTGAATTAAACTGAGCCTTGCAGAGTGTTAGGTTTGTTTTACTGAAAGTCTTGGAGATGTGGGCGATTTGGCTGGAAAATCCACTGGGTTTGTGAAGCAGGATTTGCATGGTTGGGAAACAGTTGGAAGGGCATGGTACAGTGATATTTATGTTAAAATTTGGGTAGATTCACCCCAGAAGGTAATTCAGGGCTGCCTCACTGGATTGTTTCCCAGACATTATGGGAAACAAACAAATGCCTTGTGTTGGCGGGAATGGTGCCTCTGTGACCTGTGGTGGAGATGGTGGGGGTTTGGGTTAGGTTTGGAGAGAGCAGGTTGGGGCTATGGAATTTCAGTTGGGTTCTGGATCCTCCCTCAAGCCAGAGGATTTCTAACATTCTTCCAGAATTAGGCAGTTTGTCCTTCCTGGAAATAGGAGGCTAAAATAAAAAAAAAAAAAATCTTCTAATTTTAAAACCTTGAAGCCATGTTTTAAGGCCATTTCTTTTGAAAAAATGCCCAACAAATTAAGAATGCCATTATTTAGATGGGCTTGCCTTCTTGAAAAGGAATGGAAGAGGTAGATTGTGTGGGTGGGTGTGCCAAGACACCTTTGTTGTACTTATCTCTTCTCTAAAAAAGGTTTTGTGGTTATCCATTGAGCTGCATACCTGAACTGCGCTGTCAGTATAATTTTAGCATTTGAGTAGAAATATTAGTCCTCTCCTTTGGCCCACATTAAGGCCACTGGCAGCACTTGAGAAACAATAAATAATATCTTTTCTTCCACACTAGAAACCTTCCAGCATATGAAGTCTGTTTCTTCAAAAGTAATTTGAAGTAATCCTAACTCTCCTTTGCGTTTGCTACCTCGAAACCTAAGGGATAAAGTTACTATTTTTTGCTGCTGAAAAAATGTTCGGCAACAATTGAAACTGAATGTCACCCATGCACATTTAATTTAATAAGATGGTAATTTCATGTTAAATAAATACCAACTGATTATTGAAAACATATGCTCAAAGGATTTAGAAACCACGTAAGAGATACGTATCTCATCTACTGTTGTTTAACTGCAATAAATCTAAGCAATAATCAAGTGCCAATTGTTTAACATACAATAACTATTTTATTAAATGTCAGTGAAATGTGTATGCAGGGCACTTAATTAAACGGAACATGTTCCCAAATATTCTATTTTTCTTAGGTTTGGAACATCTAGAGTAGGAAATTTACTGGCAGCCTTCACCCAAGGGACTAGTTATTACTCACGTAAAAATATGGCAGGCACTTCTTGTGCTATCAATAAATATCCATTTCATCAAGAAAGCAACTCCTACCACAGAGGTAGAGAAGAAAGAGAAAATATGGCACTTTACTTGCTGTAAAATAGATCTGTGAAGATGTTTTCTCCATCAGGTTGTTTGGCTCAGCCATGGAGCCCAAGCCTGGAGCTTGCTCCTGCAAACAGTCCACGATTTCCAAATCTAAACCTGACCAGCCATCGGGGCTGGTCAGCAAATACTTGTGGTGTTTTTGTGTTCCTCGCTCAGAGTCTTTGTTCTACAGAGATGCTGTTGGTTTTTTCTTTAATCTTTTGATTGTTTTTGATAAGCATTGTTTTTGTCTGTGGGTGCCTATGTTTTCAAGCCAGGACGGACCCATTAGCTCATCTAATCTGATCTTCTCATGTCACATACCAAAGCATTTGGACCAGTTACCCCCAGGCTGACCCCTACTTTACTTGGCTAGCACATACCTTTTGGAAATGCAGACTGTTTTGTTTTGAAAATATGAAAAGATGTTGGATTCACCAGTCCTTTGAACTACTTATTCCATTAGTTAATGGGATACATGGGCAACACAATTATCCTTTTATCTCTCTCAAAAAGCATTTTTATCAGTTCTGCTCTCCATGTAATGTCTTCCAACTGTGCAGAGAGCCAAGAGTTCCTCTCTTTCAGGAACACGTACTCAAGTTGATTGAAACTGTTCCCCTCATTGCTTTGTAAAGCCTTCCCTGTTGGATTTGCTCCTTGGTAGAGTTTGTCCTAGCAGAGCAAGGCCTCTGTCCATTGATCCATCATTACAGCCTGAATGCCAGTACAAATAATGGTAATAATGATATGCAGAGAGTGTGAGGGCATAATCCTCATGTTGGTCTTGCAGGGAGGGTTAAACTGTTGTAGAAAAGGTTAAACTCCAGCTGTAAGCAGGATTTGTCCAGCCCAGGTTTGTAGCAGCAGATACCCCAAGGTAAGCAACTCTGGATGCGTGTTTCAAACACGGCTTTTAGGTGGTCCTTTCCAGCTGCCTGTGTTTGTTTTGAAGCATGGGGAAAGGTAAAGGAAATCCACTTTGCTCTGAACCACCCTGGCAGTAAAGACTTTGGAGGCTCAGGTTTTTCAGTGATGAGTATGGTGAAGGCCAAATGTTGCCTCAAGTTTTGGTGTTCACACCAGATGAGCAGTTTGGTTGGTGACCTTTGTCCAGCTCCTTCATCTCACTGTTGCAATGAAAGATTCCTGTGCTTAGCTGTATTCCCCTCGTAGGATGCGCACTGTCTGTGGTACCCCAGCCCCTCACGCTAATTCCGTGTGTTGATGGGTTGTTTGGGTGCTTCATTGTAAATGACTTTGCTAATTTGCTAACACAGCACTTCAAAAGAAATCTTATCTGCATGGAAAGTGAATGTGTTTGGTATTAAATAATAAAATATATATAACCCATGGGGCTCTTAAAACTTATTTAACTTCTTTATAAACTTTACAATACAGTATGTGGATATTATAAATTACTTTCCATTCCAAGAAACTGTCCAGGCTTGTTGACCTTCCTTGGAATTTCCTCTTTGTAATTATGTTTAATGTGTTAATAAAGTTCACTTTGAACTGTATGATGGCAAATGGTCTCATAGGACGTGGGTCAGTGCTGGTGCGTTCACCATATGTGAAGCTTGATGTTAGTGTGCAGTTTAGTTGAAGGAATAGCAAGGCTAAGTCCAAACAATTGTAGAAGCAGTATCTCCTCCCCAGGTTAACAGTAAAAAGGGGTTCATGGAAAGTTAGGAATGTGGAGTGGGAAATCATTTAGCTTTCACTGCTAGGTGTTACTAAATTATAGTGCTGGGTTTGAGTCACTATCAAAACACCATATATCTAGAGGGTTTTCACACAGAGCTGTAAATCATGTTTACTACATGTATGAGTTGAATGAGTGCATGAACTTGCAATGCGGCCCAGGAAAATATAATTACATGTGTGTGTGTTTTTGACTGTGAGAAATATGGACAGGAAGATTCAGGCTATTCCACTGTTGTGTCTTAAATACACTTCTAGAAATTGTTTTTGCTGCTTCCTGGAAATAGCTATTTGCTAAAGCAAAGAGGCTTTCTTGGATTTTACATAACTCTTTTTGCCAAGAAATGGCAGCCACTATCCCTTCCCAAGGCACTGGGGAGGAGAGCAGGAATGCTAGTAAAGCAGTGTCAGCAGCAGAGCAGCAAGTGGGGCTTTGCTATGGTGTAGGATAGTGGATATAAATTGAAAATTGCCCAGCTGTTCAGTAAGACAGGTGTGGGGTCTGTCTTTTATATAATGGAACAGAATGGAGATTCCAGTTGCTTGTATTTGTAAATGAGGCAAATAAATCTGCACACTTGTCTGCATGTATATGAGCAGAAATATTTAAAACAAATGAGGTGATCACGGCGTTTCCTTGTTAATGTTTGACTGGGTTTATATGATCTTGAACAGAAAACCTGGCATCTGGCTGGGCTTGTTGGTTTCTTTCTGGGTGTGTTTATATGTGTTTGCAAATGGGGAAACTACAAGCAAGAAAATAACTTGGTGGAAAATGTAGGTTCTGGATTGTTTAAATTATATTTTAAGCCTGATTGCACCCTGCCCCTTGGAACTCCAGGCATGATCCCTGCTAGTAACTAAAATAATTTGAATGTTATGGGGCAAAGTTATATTTAGTTTGTGTTTGGAGAAAGAATAACAACGAAGCACGGGGGGAGGCAGCTGCATTCTCATCACTTCTTCCCGAGTCACATCCACGGATGTCGAATCCCACCCTTCTCCCTCAGCCAGAGTATTAGGAAATTATTCTCTCAGATTATTGGGTTGAGGACAAGGGGGCCTGAAGAAAACCTGCCCCCACTAGGCTTGTGTTGAGGTGGGGCTTAACTTTCTGAGAGAGCTCCTTCTGTTCAGACAGGCTGTGGAACCAGCTGCACCCTCTCCACTGTGGTGGGGCTTAAAAAGCAGTGCCCTGTGGCCATAGAGAGCTGTCCTTGCCTGGTGGAAAAATGCAAGATTTCCCCCTCCCTTCCTGACTACAAAAATGCATAAAAATCTGTGTCAGTAATTTGGATGGAATATCTACCTAGGGCCTTGTTTTCATCACCCTCTCCAATATCTGATGAAAAAATGCTGCAGGAAGTAATTGCTGTGTCCAGGAGCATCACAGATTGGAGATTCTCAGCACTTGAAAAAGGCTGATGTTTCCAAGAATCACTGCCTGATGGGTAAGGAATGGGGGGGGGCACATTGTGTGGATTCCCCCAGGGTTTACACTCAGGGCCAGAGGGCAATTGCTCTCTGCTACTCCGCCTTGAAAGAATCCAGTCTGGAGCTTTGGCCCATGAGTGCAGGCACATGGCAGTTCACAGGATTCCGCTCCCTCCTCTAGGGAGATGGTATATATTGGCATTAATTTTGTATTGGTAAATGAAGTCACTATTTTAACAGTCTGGTTTAACAAAATGTTTTCAGGTTGCAGAACAATCCCTTATGGTGTTGCTCTCCAGTTCTTGGGGTGTTGCCCTGCCCACAAACAAGGCAAGAGCAGTGCTATAGCGAGCAGTCATAGGGTATTGCACTCAATTAGATCATTTCTGGTCACACACAACACAAAGCTGGAGTCCAGGACAGTAGAGATCTTGACACTGGCTGCTTGAGGAGTAATTTCATCTGCCTTTTAATGCTGCGTTAGAGCACAGGACAGACGCGGGCAGCAGCGAGGGATGGGAAGTCAGTGATTACAGCCAGGGTTCAGCCTGTTTTTACCTCCCTGGCAGCTGTAGGTGAAGCAGCAGGTGCTTTCCTGGGATTTTGCCTCGCTAAGCAGCTGTAGAAATGTATCCAGCCTGTGGGGCCTGTGTCCTGGGCTCTGCTCCCACACCGCCGCACTCAGCTGTGAGCACACACGTGCCCCAGCCCTGCAGGGTCAGACACCAGGGACACTCCCAAATCAGCGCCTCGGGAGGGCTAACTGGGCGCTCTGCTCTCCTGGCCACCCCCTGGCATATTATGGGTCAGTTCTGGAAGGTGGGGAGCTCCCATCAGTGCTGCACACGGGAAATTGGCGGGCTCAGCATGTTTTTACTACATCTTTTTGCTCTGTTCATGTAGCAGGAGATGGAACTGCCATAGAGAAACCCTGGACATTAATCTCCAGCAGAACCTGAGTGGTGCTAAGCAGCTTAATGTCTGGATTCAGAGGGGGAAAGTGTTTTTGCCTGGACAGTTTGTGAGGCAGCTCTGTGTCAGCAGCACCCGCGGCCCAGGGGATGTTGGAGAAGGGCCTTTCTGCAAAACACACTTACCCCTCTCTGCTACTTCCCCTGATGCCTCTGATGGTGCAGAGTGGCGAGATGTGCCAAAGTGTGTCTTGACTGGAAAAGCATTCATCTGTCACTCTTGCAGTCCCAAGGCAGGGGTCTACAGATATGTAGTGAAATAAGACCCAGTGAATGCCTGTACATAAGAAAGAGTGACACACATCCTTGATGATACCAACATTTTATTCTTGCTGTAGCCCAGCTTCAGGAGGTCCAGCTACCATTGGCTTGCCAGAGCTTCTGAAGCCTCTGGCATATGTGAAGGTGCTGAATTATTGTGGTTATTTGTAAACACATTAGTAAATTACCATATCGTAGTAATTATTATGGTGCCTGATATTTACATCAAAACACTGATTCCAGAGAGTACTGCTTGAGCACAAAGTAATTAATGCAAAGATGATAGGTAATAAAATGGGAATATTTACAGCACTAAATGAACAGAAACAAGGCCTCATCATCTTTGTCCTAGGGCTGTACACTACTGAGAAGTGCATGCTGTATCTGGCAAAATTCACAACAGGAAAAAAGAGTGAGGGGAGACTTTTATTCCTGTTCCTGAGAAAGCTGCTGGAGGAGCTAATGAAGAGCTGTACTAATGTTTTTAGGCAGAATGGCTCTAAGAAACGCACCCTTTCCTAAAT
The DNA here is from genome assembly GCA_013400235.1 of Oriolus oriolus. NCBI lineage: Eukaryota > Metazoa > Chordata > Aves > Passeriformes > Corvidae > Oriolus > Oriolus oriolus. The sequence goes on along the minus strand of VXBT01008205.1, from coordinate 1,193,413 downwards.
GTCATAAAGGTCTGCAGATAGATCCTGTGACAGGGACTGATCCAACAATTCCTCAGAACGAAAGGTCAGTCAAAGGAAAATGGCATTTAGAAGGACCAAGCTTACCACTGACCCAAACATGTGACAGATCCAGAGGCAACTCTGGTGCCATCAGGAGCACCGCTTGTGTAGCCTGCCCCAGAGAAGCACATGACGTGACTGGGAAACTATCTGATTCCTCCAGGTCTCAAAATTCATCAGGAGTCAACATGAATGTCGGAAGGAAAGGGATTTTGAAGGAGCCTACAGCAGGCTTCCAAGTTGGGAGGAGGGTGCTCTCTCTCCACTGTCCCTGCTTGCCCTGCACCAAACGTTTTTTCCCCAGCACTAATTATAGATCTTTTTTTTGTCATTTGAATATGCATGAAGTAGTATCCTGGCTCACAAGCAGGTTGCAGTGAAGCTACTCTTAAAGTTTGACTTGGTTTGATAGGGCTCTGGGTCAGAAAGGACCTCTCCAAGGGCCAACCCAGAATTTTGACAAGTCTGTGGACTTGTCTGGGCATTTCAGCTCCTTTGCACCGAGTGAGGGCACCATGTAGGGGAATGTAGCAGAATCTGGGGCTGGATTCTCACCCAGTGTTTGTGAATTCTGCCTTATCAAAGTCAACACACACAGCCCCTCCTCATGGATGGATTTTCACTTTAAAAGATTCAGCAATGCAATTTGTGTCAGACCAGCATTTAAAAGGCTTTGGGGTTATCTGTCCATCCACAGAGGTGGCTGGAAATCTCACAAGGTGAAGAACATAAGGGTGGTTTGGAATTTTTGGAAACACCTGGACAGGCAGGATTTCTCATGGTATTTTGCCAGGTCCCTCGGAGTATGGGAGGATACCATCACCTCCAAGATGCTGTCCCACAGGTGACTGCAGAAGGTGTGAAGGGGCGGGTGTTACCTTTGCTTTCTCTGTTATCTTTGTTATTTCGGACTTTTTCAGAATAAGTGCTCTCAAGGTCCCCACTTCGGGTCGTTAGAAGTTCATCAGAATCTGAGTGTGTCTAAGACCCATTGATTTAACCAGGCTCTTAGTTACACTCTCTTAAGTTTCAAGCTAGTTCACCACTCTGTTCTCAGCTTGAGCAGCATTTCTGTACACCAGCAAAGCTGCAAAATTCATGGATGCGATTCAACATGAGTAACTGCAGCAGCAGCTCTGGAGTCATTCATGAGCTGGACTGTATGTAATGCCTTAGTCATGCTGGGGAAAAATCAGGCAGACTTAGGAATAATAGGAATTAGTCATGAGGAAGTGCAAATATGAGCTCTGTAGTTTATCCCCTGTGGGTCCAATCCTGCAAAACACTAGGAACAGGAGTAAAATATGAGGGAACAGTTCCAAATCCCACAAACATCTTGTGGGTTTTGGGTGCAACTCAGCATCAGCAATTCTTAGCAAAACATTTTGTCCTTGTGCAAGAACACGGCACTTACTATCACACCCATTAATAGACTATTCTGGGAAGAGCACTGCTATTGCAATCTGTGTGGAGAACTTGTGCAATTAATGAAAAGGCAAAAAAGGCGGATGCAGGAAAAAGTCTCTCTGTGTCAACTTTTTAGAGCCTTGGGGAGGAATTCCTGTAGGAATTCAGCTATGGGACCATTCCCACTCTTGGAGTCTTTATCACTTCTTTTTTTCTGATTGTTAGCCTGTCCAAGTGCATCCTGTTATCATGTGGCAAACAGTGTGTTCACTCTGGCATTCCAGGGACACTCTGTTTCATTTGAAATTATCACCCTTTACAAAGAGCAAATATTTGTCAGGTGGGTCAAACCAGCAGGGTTGCTAAGGGAATTTGTAAAAATATCCTCTTTTGGACTCTAAGCAATGTTAACATGTCAGGCTAAGCTGTATCTTTCATTGAAGCACTGCCCAATGAATGTTCTGTGTTCAGCAACTGCAGGCTTATGTGTCTCAGATAAAGCCCATCTGGTGACTATTAAAGGGAATTACTGTACATACAACATGAAAGGATTAAAACATTTGGGGGGGGGGCAGTGTTTTGTTGTAAGTACCACTCCTGTTACTAATTTTGCCTTCAGGATAGGTGTTAAGTTAAAAACAACTACAGTTTCTTTACCAAATACAGCAGAACAGTTCGTGTATTGGTCTCCTTCTTGTGATAGGAAAATGCTGGAAAATGTGGAAAAGCAATAGAGCCTCAGAACCAGGCTTCCCTGGTGGGTTAGCTTGAGCTGCTGCTGATGGCAAGGCTACAGCTTCAGGTCTTGCACAAACCAAGGTTTCTGTTGCTGTATCCCTCTGTAATTGCCTACATTTTCAACTTTGGTTGTAAGTGATTTTTGGTAAGCACCTTTTATTCTGTATAGCAGTCAGTGTAATGGCCAGATTGATGACTCGGCTTTGAATCAGTGCTGTGTCACTGGCAGAAGTCATAACAGCTGTTCCTCTCTCTGTTCTTTCCTAGGCCCCCCAAGGATCGCCGATAAAGTGATTCACCGCCAGTCTGTGAGGCTGGGCAGGACCATCAAGCTCCTGTGCCCGGTGGAAGGTGACCCCCCACCCCTCACCATGTGGATGAAGGACGGGCGGACTATCCACAGTGGCTGGACGAGGTTCCGAATCCTCCAGCAAGGGCTGAAAATCAAGGAGGTGGAGAGCGAAGATGCGGGGACCTACATCTGCAAAGCCACCAACGGCTTCGGCAGCACCAACGTGAACTACACCCTCATCGTCATCGGTGAGTAGAGCTGGGGCAGAGCCAGGCCTCACCTGCTCCGGGGCGACAGAGAGAGCTGATCTCCATGTAGCTGTCAGAGACTGCAGATTTCCTTTGCTAATCATTCACTGACCTCCACTCTTAGCTGGCCCCTTCCAGTGTTTGAGGATTGCCAGAGCTGGCTGTGCTGCTGCACATCTTCTGCTGCAGCCGGCTGCAGGCAGATAAGATTGCAGAGTGCCAAAGGTTACACATAAACAGAAATGATGCAATAGCCACTGGGGTCCAGATCACAATGAATTCCACACAGGAAAGGCTGTGCGATAAGGAGAGGTCACACTGATCTTTATGTTTGCTGTTGGAACAGGATAGCTCTCAAAACAAATGTTGAAGCACCCATATGAAAACGCACAGCGGGGAGCTCCATGTGCTGAGCTGTTGCAAAGCATGGTGTCTTCAGGAATAATAATATTTGGGTTGAAACAAAGCTCCGAGCTGGCATGTAACCCAGGGATGCTCAGCTCCTGAGAAATCCTCTTGATGGAGGCAGGATTAAAAAAGCTGCAGATGCTGTCTCAGTGACCATGGGTTCACTGGCAATGCTTTTGGCCATTTTTAAAGGGCTTGCTTGCCCCAGCAAGCAAGATTTTGGGGTCACTTGCTGAGCTGAGCATTCCCAAAAACTCCTGAAGACATTTCTCTGGGTAATCAGTGATTCCTCTGTGGCAGCTGCCACAGAAATGTGCTCATTGGTGCTTGGCTGTGAGAAGGGAAAGAGCTGGGTGAAAATCAGTGTGCTAGAGGATGCTGAGGGAGCCAAGGGGAGACTTACAAAGCAGGGGGTCAGATCAGATATCATGCTCACCCTTTGCCTGATCAGCATCCCAAGCATCTGGTCTACAAAGTTCTGTTTCTCTGATATGGTGGAAGTGAGAACAGAATTTAGGGCAGTTTCCAGCTTCCTCCTGGTTGGCTCTTGGCCTGGATTTTGTTCTATTTCTCCTTTTTCCCATTTTGCAGTAGGAGGGCTGCTGTGGACTTGAGGCATGTAGCAAACACTTGGTGCTGCTTGGTGGAGGATTATCACCTGATAAGAGGGTGATTCTTGGAGAATGCACTTGGCTGCATAGCCAGTATAGGAAAGGGACCAGAATGGAAATACCTTATCTGGAAAGAGATGCTTCTGAGAGGGAAGCCCTCAGGTGACTCCTGTAGCATCAGTGGGATAGAGCTGCAAAAGTCATCTTACAGTTTACATAGTTTGAGGATTTGGTTTTCTTCGTTCACCTCTTTCCTAACCACATTCATCCATTTCTCTGTGCTACACTGAACAGACAGGGTGAAGTGGAAATAGTTTTAGAGAGTCATGTCTATACAGATTCCTTTTGGATGCACCTTCCAAACTCTTTGCTGTGGAGAAAGGAATGCTGTAGGAGCCTGCTTCAGTCCAGTTTGTGCTTTTGCAGCACGTGGAGGTTGCCAAATTCTTTGATCTTTTGTGTCATCCTGTATCTTCTATAAAGCTCAAGCCAGATCCTGTTATTCCAGGGCAGAGAGGCATCAAGGTATCTATAAGTCAAAGAAGGCTTTGCCTATTCTTGGTAGCAAAACAGAGGCAAATGAAGGCAAAAAGCCAGGAGGCACAGGGTAAAAGTTGGACTAGAATTCAGGAAAGATTGAGACAAAAACTCCAATTCAGTTGCTCAGGGAAGTTGGATTATCAAATATAATTGTGTTAAAAACAATAGTGTTCATTATATTTGGCACTGAAAAACCCTGGGCACAAACACTAGTTATTTAGACCCTCATCAGGCATCTATGGAAGGAAATGGCAAGCTCCCACTGGCCTCTGTGGGTGTGAGATTGAACCCTATGCAAACAAATATTGATCACCAAGTGCCAAAAAAAGGGTAACTTTAACCTAAACCTGTGTCAGACATATGGGTTGAGGTGTCATTCATTTCCATGCATCGTTGTTGTAAATACTGGCTGAACCCAGTACTTCTTAGACTATTTTGCACCTTCTTTCCTCATCTCACAGTGTGCCCTTGTGCGTTCTTGTTGCTCAGACCATTTTTGATGGATTACTTATGTCCCCTGTCTCCAGTGGTACAGTTGTGTTCATGTAGCATTTCAAACCAGTTGCTTTTCACTAGAGCAGTTACCTCTGAAAACAAATGTTCCCCTTGTGTCTCTCTTGTCAAGCTCTGCAAGTAAACACAAGGTATCACTGACTTACTCTTTCAAAGGACCCAGACATTTAATGCATTGACCAGATGCTCGTGTTCGTCTTGGTGAAAATACTTTTGGTTGAGAGAAAATCAATCCCTTGTTGGTTTTTGAGAAGGAGGCAGTGTTTTAAAACCAACTGCATGTCAGTTTTGACAACGAAGATCAAATTGATGGAGCTGTTTTGTTTGTGCTCTGGAAAGCACAAACTTCATTAGGCAGAGTGGCTTTTTGAACCATATGGCCTCTCTGTTTTCCCACTTCTTCAAAGGAGAAAAACCCCTCTTATTCCAGCTTTACTGCTAACACCAAACATGTAAAACCACACAGGTGTCAGACCTGGGCAAGGTGGTTAAGATATTAGATCTAGAATAGCATTACATGATTCATGAAACCCTAGGACTTGAAAGAATATGATTTATATTGACGTGAGAGCATTCTGGAAATTTAATCAACAATATCGGGAAAATATTCAGTAGCTTATTGAAAGGTTTTGGAGTTATGCTGTATAATTCTAACTGAGCTCTGCCACACCACTGGCAAGTGAGGAACTGTCGCCCCTGTGTTATTTACATGGAGGCTGCAGCAGAATAAGGTGATGATTTACCCAAATCCAACAGAGAGCTGTGAATAAAATCAGCAGTCTCCAACCTCTCTGCATGTTTTCAGTGCTGTATAACTCTTACTAATCTTAACTTTTATTAGCCACTCTATTACGTAATATTACAGAGAACCAACAAAAATCTGTGACACTGTACAAAGGAATGAAAAGGTCAGTGGATCCTCCAGCTCTGGTGGGGGCCAACAGACGTGGCACAGATGAGCTCCCTGGTTGGACTCTGTGAGATGTAATAATTGAGGTATAAGTCTACTTGAATGTACCTTTGTGGCTTCCAGGACAGATCTTGATTGCAGCCAGCCAGCTCAGTGCACGAGCAGAGCAGACTTTGGTGTGCCTCTGCATGTCTGGTAGACAGGACTACAGCTTGCCTGGCTGGAGAACCTCTCAGTCTGAAAGTGCAGATGAGATGGATTACACTGGTTTTACAGATGGAAACTGAGATAAAGAGAGACCAGGTGATTAGGCCAAGACCACATAAAATAGGAGCTGTGGCTCAGAGTTGAGACTAAACCTCTTAAATCTCTCCCTAAAAGACTATTCCTCCTTCCTAACACTTACTGAAGTCTTTGCCTCCTAATCTCGCATCTTCCTAGCTGCTCTTCTGGAAGTGAGTATTCTCTTATTCTAGGTTTTTGATCCTCATTCTCAAACAAAGGCTTTGCCAACCCAGATGGTAGCAATTGGTTTCTGCCCTGCTTATTTCCCCATCTTCTCAGACTGCAGGGCCTGGATCCCAAAGTTCCAAGGAATCCTGCTCCAATACAGCCCTGCATGAAATGTAAGCCAGTAAAAGCAGATTACCAGTATAAGTCAAAACTACAATTTCCTCTCTTAGCTATCCTTAATAGTTTTTGTGGCTCACCACAAGATTTGGGATGCCAATTACACTGCAGACGGATTTACAAATGCTGGAAGAGGAACTTTAATCAGTATTTAATTACATTGCTGTTATTAAGTACAGTGGTTCCTTGTTTTGGAAAATTATGTGTAGCTCATCAAAACAAATGTGCTGTACGTTCCCCCAAAATTATATGTTCAGTGATGCCCATGAAATCTTATCTTTTTTTCCTCAGCTGAGTTAATTCTAAAGGTGTGAAAAGTAAATTTATTTAATTTATAGATGCTTGGTTGAAACCTGTGGTTTCTTTACTGCATAATTAAAAAATTCCTTGCCAGTGTGCTCTAAAAGGAAACTTAAGGCCAGAGAGGAAGAAAGAAAGTGCTGAATAGCTACTCCTTATTTGAAAACTGTCCACCTTGTGTGCTGAAGGGAGGCATGTTCTGCAGAAAAAAAATAGCAGGTGGTGGTGTAACTGAAGCCTCTGTCGAGCTGTGGCCAGCTTGGAGAAACTGTGAGTTTGCACACATGGAGCCACACTCCAGCCATCAGGCCCTCCCTGGGAAATCTTAGCCCAAATGAGTGAGCTTTTCCTGACTTACAAATAACTTAGAAAACAAAGTATTCTAACATGGAAGTGCTGGAGGGTCTCCATTACCGCTCTCCCTGCAATAATAAACAGTATCCCAAGTTCCAGAAGTCTGGACATTCTCTGAAGGGAAAATTGTTTGTGAACAACTGTAGGAAGGACTATAGGTAAATATTTATGCTGTAGCATAATGACCTCTTTCACTAATGCACAACACAGAGGACTTTTCACTTGCAGAAGTGTTGTGGGCCGAATCCTGCAAGGTGTGCCAGCATTACAACATGTGGGGCTGTTGCTACAGGTGCTGCCAGTAAATACTTCTTGCATCAGTTGCTCAACCAGGTGATGAAAGATCAAACTGTCTCTATTTTCGCATCTGCATCCATGCTTCTTACTGCTTTCTATAGCAAAAAAAAAAAAAAAAAAAAAGCAGGAACAAGAGCAGGGTTTGGGACTGTGACCTTCTTGCCTTGCTTGGTGTTTGTAAATTGCCAGGGACACGTCTTGCTTGGGTGCATCTCAGCACGAAAAATAATCAACATGTAAGTCCAAGAAACAGCTTCTCCTGAATTTCTTTTTCTTGCCCTATATCTCTGACTGCTGCAGTTGTTTATTCTCTTCTTTGGGTTTTTTTGAGGAACATTTTGGTGACGAATCCATCATCTATCCAGCTCATGTCCTCCTCTGGTGCCTGGCCCTCTGAGGGACCCGGCCACTTGGCCCCATTTGGGCTATAGAGTAGTAAAGTCTTGATGTGGAGAGCAGGAGGAAGAGTGCAGCTTGTTGTCCTGAACTTCTGATGGGCTGTTCAGAATTGGAGCTACATCTCACTTTCAGACAAATCAAATTTGCTGTTAAATGTCTGCTGTCTGTCTGTTGCAGTTGATTGCTTCAAGAATCTGCCCTGACATCAGATGATTTATCTTTAAAGTAGCTTTTTCCTGCTGAGCCAGCTGCTATTTTATGCTTTTTTACAGCTTGTCCAAAGACAGCTCTCTTTGATAACAGGCATGTGTGAAAAATCTGCATTAAAATAACCATTTTTTTAAACAGTCAGCATAAATATCCTGAAAAAAATCATGGCCTTGTCTGAATGGATATTTATTCATATGTTCTTTTTCTGCTTGTAGTAGTAGAAAATACTGTGTGAAAAAAAATCGAGTACAGTAAAACATGGTTTGCATTACACTTCTCCAATGAAGTCATCAATCCGTGTCTCAGAACTCATTTACAGTGCAAAAGCTGAGAAAACATTTCTAGCCCAGAGTCAGGTGCCACCAGCCATCTTGGAAAAGCATGACAAATTCATTTATGTTTGGGTTTTGGCCTCTTTATAAACTCTGGGGACCAGAGAGCGATGTGCTCAGCAAGAAGATGTGAATCAACACTGAGTCAGCAATGTGTGCACCAAGGGTCTGCTAATGCTAAGCAAAAACTGAAATGAGTCAACACTTTAAAAAAAGGGAAAAAATATGCAGTTTTTGCATTTGAGAACAAGGGGGTATAGCTTGTGCTGGTCATGGTATGGAGTTAGCAAAATGTCTTTAGTGCATTTACTTCAGCATGAAGTGCAAAGGACAGTCCATCCAGTGTGGGACCATTAACACAGTCCCTGGGCATATAATCATGGCTAATGACGATTAGTCAGTTATTATATGGAAACGAAGAGTTCCTTGTGACAATAAACAGTAACAAAGTTCGTGTTTAATTTGTTAAGGCCCCAGTCCGGCAGCTGGATCTACGTTGGTGGCCTCCTGTGCACACGCAGGGTGATTAACACCAGATGAGGATCTGGCCATAGCCACTGGTGCTCAGTAATGGTTATGTTGCTAATTAAAGCTCAGATTGGTTTGGGGCTTTGGGAGCTGGGCAGAAGAGGGGAGCCTACCCAAGGCCCAGCCATTGGAGTCTCTTGCGTCTTGTCAACGTGTGCTGAGGTGCCACTGTGGAGGTGTAAGTAGGGGTTTGGTTCTTAACAGGAGCTGCTGTAGTGGTGTTGACAGGTGAGGGAGTCCTGCGTGCCAGCCTGCAGGAAGAGACTGGAAATGGGCATGAACAGGTCCCAGTGAGTAGAGGAGTCAGTGAAACATGAGTATTTTCATGTTTTGGTGCAAACTCGTAGCTAAAAGCTGTTCACTTGAAAGTGAAGCTCCTTTTCCACTGGAAATGACTCATTGTTGACTAATGATGCCCTCACCCAAGCAAGGGCTCTTCCTCCTCAGTGTTTATTAGCGTAGGCATAAAGACACACACCCAGACCAAGATTGGTACCGCTCAGGGACAGCACAAGCATGTGACAAGAAATCAGTGTTCCTACCCCCTGAATTTCAGGGGTTCTTCCCTTCTTCCTCATTTGAGAGATCTAACTCAGAGTCCAACAAACTCCCTGTCCAATATATACAGCATGTTGGGTCCTGTAAAATGTCCACTGTCCTGGGAGAGGAAAGGAGAAAGAAATGTGCCAAAATGGAAAGGTGTGACTATTGCTGGATTGCTGCAGGGAAACAACTTCACTAGTTTTCATTATTTTGATGAGTGCTGCACTAGACTGATGTCACAACAGCCCATAACCATTTGTTCTTGAAAAGCTTGCTCCATAAAGAGGTGATGATGTGAGTGCCAGTGTTAGCTGTAACTATCCAAAAAATGACTGATCAAAAATGTAGCACCGAGTGGTTTGACTGATGGTCTTGGTGAATGGGTGTAAAAGGCTGGAAAATACCACAACTGGGCAGCAGTCTTGTTTCTTCCAAGTCCAGATCTATAATGTAGCTCAGTGCTAATGCTGTATAATGTCCACAGTTTTTACAAGATCTTTGTTCGGTTTTATTAGTTTCATTTGATTTTATAACAAACTTTACAGTATGCTTATCAATACATCATGTTCTGGCTAACAAAAGCCTCACTGTTTCGGATAGATCTCTCTTTTCCCTTCGTGAAGCTGTAACATAGAAGCCAAGTTAAGAAGGTGACAACACCTGTTCACAATTTAAAGGAAATGAAAAGATTTTTTTCCATGGATGTAAGCATGAAATTCATACATATATGTATGGATATATAATTTCCCCCCATACTCCATCCTGTGGCAGACTGTGGCAAACCAGAGCTGCAGCCAGTGTAAATTCGAGGCATGCAGGACATATGGATGCATTTAGCCCACAATCCTTTGCAGATGCTTTGGAGTGTGTAGTGGCTGCTACACCCGTGCAAATAGCAAGTTGCAGCTCTGCTTGCTGCATGAATATTGTTTGGGAATGAAAGCAACACACAATACCAGGCAGGCTGACATTAAAACCGTGTTTGATCTGAGCAATTTATGGCTTCCTTCTGTTAAATGATATTAATAGAAAGAGCCTCTGATCCCAGCGAGTTTGTGGTGTTCATGTTGGGTTTTTCTCGTCAGTTTGTCTGAGGCTAAAAACGTCTCTTGCCTCTGACTTTATTAATCAGAGCTGTCTTTGCTGCAATCCTCCATACAGGCAGTGGGCAGAATTTCTCTGTTGACAGTGCAATGCTGATGTGCTCAGCCAGAGATTTGTCCACATCTGCATATCCACAATTCTGGGAAATAGCTGCATTCGTGAGTAAAGCCAAGGCAGTCCCTGCTCCAAGGAGGTGATGTGTGTGTGTATGTGTAAGGAAGGCTCTCAAAAGGTGGTCTGGATTCCCAGTCAAGGTCTGCTGTGACTGCAGAATAGTAGTTAAGGGTCTTTAACTACTAGCACTCCGAGTAATGAGAAGCCATCGAGCTAATTGCAGGCCTGGTAGCAGCAGCTTTTAGACATCTACGACCTTGCCAAGCATCCAAGATGACTTATCTTCTCCAAGTAGCAGGGTCTTTCTGTCGACTTTCCTGCGACTACTGCTGTCCTCCCCATTCCTGACAGTTTTTCCTTGGAAGTTGTGCTCCTCCCTCTGCTTGTCGCTGAAGGCTGGGAGTGAAGGATTTTCTGGGTCCTCACTGGACCCAGAGAACCCCTGAAGCTGTGTTGAGCTTCATGGGCACAGCATCTCCAGGAGGTCTGTGCCAGAGCACTGTGCCCCATTCCCTTGTGCCACCACACAGCTCTGCTGTCCTCAGTTTGCCCAGTAAATACCACAGATAGTGGGGTTTTAGCCAAATTTTCCCTTTGGTATCAGTTAACTCAGAAATACCCAAAAGGCACACTTGTAAATTAAAGCACAGTGAAGAATATTTATTATAGAGTGAGCAGTGCCAAGTTGGACCAGTTTATAACGTGTAGCTTGAATGTTGTTTTTGGAGACTGCTTTTTTATGTGTAAGTGCACGTACACAGCACCAATTGCTCACATGCTGCCTCTTGATCCATGCATGTAGGTATGTTGCCTGTTAAAATGTATGGCTGCTGAGGAGGTGTATTTTTGCATTCCTGTAGAGTCTGGTTCTCTACCTTTCCTGTGCTGTCTTTGGCATCCACATTAAGAAAAAGATGAAAAAAGGAAAATAAAAATCAACAAAACTGCTGAAAATTAGTGTGCAGACCTATTTTAAAATCCAATTTATTTTTGTTTGATGAGAGGAAGGACATATTCTGTGTTGTCCTTGATGAATAATATCATTGTGCTAGAATGTGTTGATTCTTCTTTCTTTATAATAATGTGGGTTTCATAGTCAGAAGACCTGAGTGTTTACATTATACACTTCTTGGCAATAAAATTGGAAAAGAAGAGGAAAAAAAAAGTACTAATCCCAGGAGTTCTGAAACCTACACTCCTTCTTAAACGTACCCTGTTAAAGACATTAAGTCCCTTGCAAACATCCATCTATCAGCAGTTGAGAGTTTGTAAAAGGCAAACTTTGTTCTGAACTCCCTGCCCTACTGATTATGCACAGTTCTTTTATTTTGAGAATAGGATGACGACCCCTTAGCCTGGTAATGATGACAGATTTATGTATTTTAACACCCAGACGCTGCTGTATTTGTTAAGGGCTGCCAGACTCCAGCAGTGCTGCAACCGTAGTTTATTTTCATTGTCAGTTTGTGCTGCTTTTTAAGGTGTTCTGCAGCCACTGGAAGCAGCGCCGCTGCTGCTTTCAGAGGTTGAGATGTCAGGATGTTAAGAGCATAAGCCACCATCCTTGGACTGTTTCCACTCATAAAATGTCAGTTTCACTCTGGTTGCACTGGTGGGATGGAACCTGCTCCTCGCACCGAAGCCAAGGAAAAGAGGGGAGAAATAAGCAGTAAAAGGAACCAGATAACACAGAATTTATCCCTTCACTTTCTACTCCCGTGATGTATTTTGCAGCTTTCGAGTTAATGTTTTAAAGAAAACCTTCTTTTAATGTGCAGCAAAAAGCAAAGAACGTAAACACACTTTGCAGGCATAGCTGTTAAAGTGCTGTGTGGGTCAGAACATCTGTCCTCTGCACAATGCATCTGCCCATGATTTTTCTGGGTTGTTTTAAATTACTGCAAGTGGCAGAACAATAGAGAGACAAACAGTGAGAACAATGCTGTTGTTTAATATCAAGCTAAATTATTAACAGGCCTGTACAAAAAATATTTCCTGTAAATTAAAGGGAAACAAATTGTTGTCTTTTCCATTTCAATGATCCAGTGTAACAAAGGCAGTTGATGTCTTTCTGCTTTTCTTCTTTTCTTCTTTTCTTTGATCTTGCTTCAGATATGTTTGTTCCTCTATGTGTTTATAGATTTCTTACAGACACACTGAAGGTTGTTAGCTTATAGAGCAAAAAATGCAGAATATAGATGGTTTTCTGATCTCTTCATGCCAACCAAGCCACTAAGTCAGAGTTTATCACGCAGCTAAAATTATACATTGGACTTTCATTGCTTTTTTTTTTCTTCCAGTTCATTGTTTCCCTGAAAGGTATTGTCAAGTCATTTGAACTATTGAGTTGAGTCAGTTTTCTGCATGATTGTCAACAAAAGGCTTTGAAATACTTGGCATTGAAGCCTCCATTGCGAAACCACTTTTATTTGGAAAAAGCATCACCACCAAATTCTTCATTGAGTTTTCTTTAGTCCAATATTGAATGTTTCTCTTCTTAAAGAGAAGCCACGTGATCTGGCATGTTGGTTTTGTGTTGGGTTTTTTCTCAAACTAGAAAAAAATATGGTGACCTTTGCACTGAAGTGTACAAGGATCTTCATCTCACCTTTGCTGAATGTGCAGCTGGCAGGAGAGAGGAGAACTGGTGACAGTCCTCCTTGGTCACTGGCAGGGAATTGAGGGAGTTGGATCCACTTCAGATGCGGGCTAGGATTCCCTGCTGAACAATCCCAAGAATCTCATGGAGGAGAAGGACGACGCCTCCCCAATCCTCAGCACAGCCCACTGTTTGTGCTCTGTTTGCAGTGTCTCCTGACAACTGCAAGCCCACTGCAGCTCCTCCTGGTAGCCCTGGTGTGTTCTCTGGCAGCAGAAACTCCAGCCCAGGAGAAAGTTGTGGGAACAACATCAAGGGGGTTTTGTCAGCCAGGGTCTCTTGTGAGCTGCTTTGGTTTGAGTGTGGTTTTGTTAATCTCTTTCCTTCAAGGAGGTTTGGAAGATGCAGCAGCCTTCTCTTCTGGGAAGTGAGAAGTATTGATGGTGAATTTTGAGAAGCTGGTCTGTGTCTTTGGCTTGAAATGCAATCAAGGTGCTAAGCATGCTCCTGACATGGGAACAGTGTCCTGCTCGTGCTGGCTTCCTCTGCAGGGACTCCATTACCCCCTTTCGTCTGGGAGGGTTTTCAGAGCCTCTAGGGAGGTGTCTGAGAAACTCTGACCAAGGCCATTGTAAAAACATGCCTGTGTGACCTTCAGAAAGATGAGATTGTTTTCTGGGTGCTCTGTCCTTGGATAATAATGAAGAATTTTGTGGTGGCCCCTTGAGACCTTGCTATGATAAACAGACAAAAGAGCAACAGCTTTCAGGGGTAGATGGGTGGAATTGTATGAGAGAGGAATTTGGCCACTGAACATCCTCAGTACTGTCAGTGCTCGTGTGTGTCTCAGATCCCTTCGCAAGGAATGATTTGGATACATTTTACCCTCGTTCTAGGCAGAAACTGGGTCGTGGATATACTCAATTACCAATTAAAATGTTAAATCTTAAACACAGAAGTTATGCCTTGTATGTGGTTATTGCTATTCATTTGTTTGGCCTGTGTTAACTTTTCTTGGGAATTTTTGGCCTTGCCTGTGCTGAAAGCTCCAAAATTAACAGGAGGATGGGCTGCACACTGGACTGCTCACAACTGACATTTTTGCCACCCTTCAGCATCTTCAGCGAGGGAGGGAATACTGCAGATCCTGTGACAGCACCTCTGTTCCTCTAAAGCCATGCCATATCCTTGGCATATCCTGAAGGAGAAACTTTCAGTAGTTTCACTAGATCCTTCCCACCTCGTATTTGGACAAAGCGCTCTTCTGTGTTTTGGGCCAAATCTATTCATTTTTTCTCATGTTCTGTGGACCATGGAAATAGTTACAGACATGAGGAGTAAAAGTCAACAAGTTGCCTGCATGTCATTCCTGTTATTTCTGCTGTAATCTTTTTTTTAGAGTATTTTATTGTTTTTCTTATTGACAGCTATCTCCCTGGAGCTCTGTACCAGCTTGTTTGACACTTGGCACCGGGAGCCTGTTTCCTGTGGAGAAATAACCAGTTTGTTTGTTCCCTTATGGAGCTCTGACATGCTTTTTTATACTGCAAATGTGACCTGACACCTGGTGCCACCCCAGCACTCTCCGCAGGATGCGCAATGACGATGATTTAACTTTTGGGGTTGGTGTTGCTTTTGGTCCTTGCTTATTTATGGCCCCATGGACTTGGAGGGTATTTTCAAGACTGTATACTTCACCCTGCCTGTTTTGAGGGATTTGCTATTGTAATGCAGTGGGATTTCTTCTCCAGCCTCAAATGCTAAACCACCGCCAAGGGGAGATGATAGGGCCAGCTCCTTGCTGATACTTTGGTCTCTGCTTCAAGTAGTAGGTTAGTTTTTAGCCACTGCTTTTCTCAAGCCCCTCTTCAAATATGGGATGACTCAGGCCATAAGTGGAATGCTTTTCATGTTCTTACTGAGGGAAGAAGTGGACCCCACTTAGAGGCCAGTAGTGTAAAAGGAGGATGGTAAACTGAACTTACAGCATTTTATCTCTGGGACCATCAAAGATAGAAGATAAAGGGGAGTTTTTCAAAAGCAGTCAGCCAAGGCTGAGTCAACCCCTTTTGAAGGATTCCCATGAACTTCCATGGGATGAATATTGCCATTGCTGAAAGTTTTTGAAACCTTACCTAACCATCCAGTGACACTTCTTGAAAAATATGTTTACTAAGCACACATTCCTGGGAAAATGTAAGTAGAGTTCACATGTGTTGAATACTGAGGTGCTTTCTCAGAAGCAGGTGTTTTGAAAGGAAATTGAGAAAACTGGTTTCTAAAGCAGTTTTAATGAGCTATAGTGTCTGCCCTAGTCAGGAGGGACACAGTACTTAAAAGCTATTTTTTTAGCATAGTTTTCTCTCCTGTAAGCAAAACCTGACTGATAAGTTGGCTGTGGCAATAAGCAATCCCGTAACAATGGTCCAACACATTCAGCTGATGAAGTCACGCTGAGAACAAAACCATTGCAAGTTTTGCCGGTGTCTGACTCGAAGCTCATACGATGCTTTGGGGTTCAGAATAGGAAAGCCATTTCTGTACCACCTCTGGATATGAGCTGTAACAGTTAAATACAAGCTAGTAAGAATACAGAAGCTGAGAACTGAGAGAGTCCCAAGGTTGCAGTAATCAATTTTTTTTTTTTCCCGCTTTCTGAAAACTGGAGGCTCAAATATCAGGAACGCTGTTGTTGGATGTAGTCCATGCATGCAGTTGCCATTGGCTGTGGTGGGAAATCGGTGGAGTTACTCAGAAGAAATGTATGTGAGTGATGAGCAGGGTGCTCCACCCGTGTTTCAGGACTGCATCCTGATACCTGCCCTCCTTAGCTTTAGGACTCCTCTGGAAATTCATTGGATTCATTTGGAGGGAATGGCAAGTCTTGCAGTTCTACAGGGAGGAAATGAAGGACAGAAGGAGCAAAAGGAGAAAAACATTTGGGGAGGGATTTAAAAAAAAAATCTTTCCTCCTTTTTCCGTTGCAGACACGTTAAGCACTTAACATTTTAAGAGCATCCCCTGGCTTAGAAAAGCTGGCAGAGATGGGATTCAGTATGAGTCTGCCAGATTGATTTACAAATCGGCCTTACGAACTCCTGCTGCTTAAACATACCAAAATGCGACAATTAAAGCCAACATCTGGAATTCATTGGTGGAGCTGATCCTAGATAAACATTAAATGAATGTCCATTTCCTTAGCATTGGATTTCCTCTGGCTACCACAGCTTAAGCGGTGTCATCCTATCAGATAGAGCTGATGCTGATAGCAGAGCAAATGTCAAAGTCATGAGCCAGATCAATTTGTTCTGTCTTTTAGCACTGAAACTAGGGCTAAAGCTGGGCTGAAGACACCCACTGGTTTTTTCCACTAGACTGTGGGAATGGATTCCTCATCTTGCTAACCTGGGCTAAGCTGCTTTTGTGACTCCCTGTCTGTCCTGTGCAGAATAGTTCACATTGCTTAGGCTAATCTCACTTGAGGAACCTTGTCTTGATACTTTCTTCTCTCTCTGTTTCCCCCAAACCCGTCAAAGTTACAGAAGTCTCCCTCCACTCTGCAAATCCAAGGAGGGATTTTGTTTGTTCATTTGTCGGAAACAGAAAATCAGCTAATGAATTTGGGACTAACTCCCAAGTTACTTGCAAATTATGTAAGTGGAAGCCAGTCACAACAAATACACATATGTCTGACTTTGTAACAGATCTCTAGTATTCAGCATCTTCCCACTTTCACCAATCAGTGGGTCCTCCTTCCCACCTCTTGCCCATTCAGCTTTATAAAAGCATCAGCTCAGCACTTTGGTTCCCTCGGGGAAAAAATTGTGTGAATCTTTCAATTTTCTTCCCTCCTGTGTTTTCACACTCTGCCTTCCCTCACTTTGTGGGGGAGAAGCTGTATCCATGTGGAGATCACCTTGGCCTGGAAGTGAGTTTTTGGGAGGCATTTGTTTTTCCCATCTCTCGTGTCCGGTTCAGCAAGGAGCAGCACAGCCATGAGGGCTGTACTTGACATACCCCAGAGCTCTCGGAGTCACTGTAATACCTCAAGGGCCGGTGCATTTCACGAAGGGATCACAAGCAGGTTCCCTGAATCACCCTACTGAATCAGCGGGACCTCCTGCACAGAGCAGGCGCCTTCTCTCCTTTGAGCGGCCCCAGCCCGGCTGAGCTGGAGGGAGCCGTGACCCCTCTCAGGGCGCAGAGCGGGCTCAGCACAGCGGTGCAGAGCCCTGGCACTTTGCATTCTCATCGTATAGAGTTGCCTGCTCGGGGTAGGCTCAAAGAGGCAGAGGTATTTTCCTTGCTGGTTGGCCCTTTTTCCTTTGTGGCTCTGCAAGCGTTAATCTGCAAGTGGAAACCGAAACGCGAAAGAGCTCCTCAGAGAGGAAAGATTCAGGTGAGTTTACAGTTGTGTTATTTTGCTTTGCTGGTGACTTCTGTCTGGTGGGTTTTCCAGAGCAGCTGATAAATATTTTTCTCTCTGTTATGGTGCCTGACAGTAGCCTGGAGTCCCAGTTTCTTCCTACAGGAGATAGACCTTTGAGGTCTATAAATTTTATACAGTACACTTTCTGATTTTTATTAGCCTAGTAAAAGAGATCATATTTTGTGTGCTTCTGTATCTCTGGAGCATATGGCTGGGGAATTATTCTACAGGGCACCAAGCTGAATGTTGTGGTAGAAAATACTGGTTTATCTGAGCTGTGAAAGTGGTAGACCAAGAAGATAATGAAAGTCCTTGAAATGCTTCAGACATACACAGCCATTTTAGAATATCCCACAAGGGGGCTGTGGGTTACATTGTCATTTAGCTTTTAGTTGTTGCTAATTAGTTCCACCTAAATACTTACTTCCCCAGCCCATTGCTTGTCTCTCAGTTATAACAGAGTGAATTTGCTTTGCTCTCCCTGTGTTTGAAAACAGTTTCATGGCAAGTGGTCTGTTTGTGGATGTGCAGTGAATTCAAATACCTTTAAAAATACAATTACTTTTGAAATACATATGCTTCCAGGCCCAACTATGCGTGGGGAGAGTACGGCACAGCACAAAGCAAGTCCCAGACTTCAGGGTCTGAAGAGATAAAGGTGATCAAGGACTGATGGAATAAGAGGTACTAAAAGGTAGAGGAAGTTTCTAAACCTTGTGCAGAGCACTGGTAGAATAAATGGCCTCTTTATGCCTCCTATTAGTTTTTTCTCTGCATTGTTTTTCTTATCTGGGCAGCTAAAAAAGGAGACAAAGTATTGGCCAGTGAAGCACGTGTTTCTAATAGCCTGTTTCTATTCAAACAGAAATTTGTGCCAAGACTGGGCAAGTAGTGGTGCTTGGGACAGGGCTGGAGAAGAACATGGACTGGAAGGTACATGTAACTTCTCCCTGCAAGATCAGCCATGACTTTTACCTTGATAATAAGGAAAATGGCATTCTTCCAGTGAAGGAGAAAAGAAAATGGTAGAAATGCATATGAAGAAGAAATAAGAGGTTTTTTCCAATTCTTGGCCTAGGCTGGAATATTTTTAGGTGCACACATTCTGTCCAGTTCCTTTGTTTGCTGGTAGAAGGCCTCCAAAATGACCTTATGCCAATGCACTGACTGGTGAGGGAGTGGAAGGGATCAATACTGTGTCACTTGGGTGGGATGCTGGAGGGCCTCCTGCCTTTTCTTCTGGGAAGATGATGGCAGCTGCACAGCCTGGACACAACCTAGAACTTGGCTCTGTTGGTTTGTGCCTCTTGCAGTGATGAGGAGGCTCAGGATAGAGGTGAGGAGGCTTTGGGTCTGTGTTACCTCTGCACAGTCCCAGAGCTGCTGTTAGAGGGAGATGCCACATCCTCCTGGCCTCCGTCTTCCATGCAAAACCCCACTAAATAGCTGCGTCTTCACCACAAACGTAGGTGAGTCCCCTTACCACCACATGGAAGAAATAACCAGATTCTTTGGCCTTTTGTTCAGTAAAGGCCAGTGGAAGGTAACTCTGAGGTGACTCTGTTTCCTTCTGCATCATTTTTCTGACCTAAAAATAACACTGTGGCCCTTGTGGTTGCCATTAGGGTTATTTAGTGCTGCAGCCTTTTTTTTTTTCCCCTTCCCTTTCCAGAACACTAGTGCTGCTGAGCAGAAGAACTGCCCCATTGTGCGAGCCCAAAGGAAACACTCCATAGAAAATGTGAGGAATTTTTAGGCCATGATATGTTTGGACTAGGAAGCAGGGGACTCGGAGGAATGCGAGTACAGTTCCAAAAATATTCCCTGCAGCAGCGCTCTTGGTCAGTAACAGTTATTTTTGTTGGCCCGCCAGCTCCCTGGAGCAGGGCTGATGTCATTCCCCGGCACGGTGGAGGTGGGAATACAGAGAGTGCCCTGTGGTTTTGCAGGGCTGAGAGTGGACAGCTGAACCAAATGCCTGCTCCTGTCTCAAATGCTCTTTATGCTGTGAAAAGAAAATTTAAAGGCAGCATATTGTAGGGGATGGCGGGGATAAAAAAATTAAGAGCACCATAGAAACATTTTCTGTAGTCATAGTCTCTTCCTTCCCTGTGAGCTCCCTTCCTCTTAGATCTTCTGCTTTTCTCCTCTCAGTGGTTTATGTGCCTCAGAGTGCTTTTTGGGTTGTGTTTATGATGTTATGCGGCTTTTGTTATTAAAATTGGTCAAATCATAACATGTAGTGCTCTGGTGTCCTGAGCATCTCTGGCTGAGACACAGGCATGTGAATGTCTTCACAGGGATTAAATAAGTTGATAATCTACCCTGGAACACCTCTGGAGAAGAAAACCAGCTTTTTTTTCTGTAATGAACAGGACTGAGAAGTAAAATATTAGGACCTTTTTCCATGCTGATGACTCTCAATGCTCACTGTGATCTTGGTGATGCTGATTTGACTTTGATTTACAGCTGAGAGATAGGTCAAGAAATAGAGAAATTGCAATTTTTAGAAAAAGTCTATCTAGGCTGGTAAGCTGGTAAAAGCTGTGTGCATCCATGAGTGGTATGAACCCGTCAAGATGTAACTTCACCTCAGTCCTCCATGGCCAGAATTATGGTCGGCACATTGCATTGCCCCAGAGGCAGGGGTGGCACAGTGTACTGGACACAAGGCAAGGAGTTAAGAAACCTGGATTTTAATCCTGGTGCTGGTATTTAAGCACTGTGTGCCACTGGTTATTGCTTACCTGGGTTTTATGTATGACACATGTGTACCCCTAGAGGGACTGTGTTCATCCTCGAGGGGCTCTATTTTTTGTTTTGGCATCTGGATTTAATTGCAGCCACAATTTGCTTCTTCACCAGCCCTAGTGAAAGTTGTGTCTTGTGACTTGACATGAAGGGCAACTTATTTGAGCTATGGGAGTGGTCCAAAAGTCCCCTGTTCAGATCTTTATTGCATCCTGTTTTATGGGGAAAGGAAGAACCTGTAAAAAACCCACAGTGCTGCCTTTCCTCAGCCAGGTATCTTGGGGCTGCAGAGGGAAGAAAACTGTACAAAAACAACCCAAAAGCATATGAATGCAAAGGTTTCCTAACCTTGAAACTTAAGTTTTGGGTTGATAGAATCCATGCAATGCTGACAGTTACACAGTGGCAGGAAATTGTTAAAGGTGTCAGGTTTTCCATTTTAATTCTGGGAACACACTGGCTGTAGATTTCCTTGAAAATATTGCTGAAATGGTCCCACTTTCTAAATTGGAAAGATTTACAATTCACCTTTTCTGTTAACCTCGTGTTCCTCAAAAGGTTAAGTAAGGGAAATTCCTCTTTTTAACACTGGTAGCTGTTTGACAAGCTTTCCTTAACTGTGGGTAACAGTGGATTTCTCAGCAAATGCGCCAATGTAATCGTAAAAGAAACATTTACTTGCAAGTTGTCTACAGCAGTCTTAGGAAACTGTTTCTGTCATATAATTCATACACCCTATTTAATTTTCGTGTTGCATAATGTACTGGAATGGGATAGCATAGAGTAGAACGGATTCTTTCAGCTGCATGGGACCTGCAATGATCATCTGAGCAATTCAGGAATGACCAAGTTAATGTGTGCTGTTAAGGGCATTGTCCAAATGCCTCAAGAACTGACAGGCCCAGGGCATCAACCACTGCTCTGGAAACTCTGTTGCAGTGTTTGACCAACCTCTAGGTAAAGAAATGCTTCCTAATGTTCAATCTAGACAGCTGCTGGTGCAGCTTTGATCCATTCCCACACGTCCTGGATACCAGGTAGAAGAGCTCAACTCTTCCATCGCCACTTCCTCTCCCCAGGAAACTGAAGAGAGTGATGAGTTTCTCTTCAGCCTTCTTTTCTCCAGACCGGAATCATAGAAGTGTCTAGGTTGGAAAAGACTTTTAATACTATTGAGTACTATTGAGCACCTGTTCCAGTGCTTGACCACCCTTGTGGTGAAGAAATTTTTCCTAATATCCAATCTTAAACTCCCCAACTAATACAACTTGAGGCCAGCAGGACAATCAACTTACGCAGATGAAAATAAATATAAATAAAATAAATATAAATATGTATGTATATGTATAAAGGAGAGTGGAGTCTGGTAAATTTTGTGTTAGCGTGGGGCATCAGGCTCACCTTTAACCAGGACATCTTTCCTCAGGCTTTGCTTGGGGAAAGATGGAGCATTGCTATTGTGAGATAGAGGCAATGGGGGCCACTAGTTCAGGTCCAGGGTGGTTGCTGAGTGTTGAACTTGGAGTGCAGGAGAAGGAAAGGATGCTCCAATGTGCTTGAAATGTGAGTGGAGTCTTGGGCAGTGATGGGATATGCTGGGAGCTAATTTGCATTAAAACTAGAGCATCTGTTGGGAAGACTGAAAAGCTGATGTCTCTCTAGAAAGGAAAAGTTGACGAAGCTCTTGGAGAGTCTGGAAAGGTTCTCCCAGGACTAAGCCATGTTTCTAGACTTCTGTCTATAACAACTAACTAACCAGCTGTGTCTTCCCTGCGTGGATTTAGTTGGGACAGGTTGAAAAAATTAGTTGTGTCTGGTCTTTCATCAGAACTTCTTGGTTTGTCCATGAAGCAGCCGTGGAAGGCTGTGGGGAGACGATGGGCTGGGGAAAATGTCAGGGTTAATAGACCAGTCAGTCCCTTGATTAGCTCTACCCTGGCAGCTGCCTAGTAGTCAGCTTCCAGTATAAATAATCTTTCAGCTCTGGGGCTGATATTTCCAAAGCTTAAAATATGAAGGCCATACTGTTGTGCTCTTTCTCAATATCATGACCTTAATAGGTTTCCAGTAAGAGCTGTAAAAGCTGTGCCCGCACCCGCTCTGCTGTGTGACTTGAAAACATCTGTGCAGCAGTGCATGGCTCACTGTCCTGGACAGGACTGAATGAAGACCAGTGCCTAATTGGAGAAGGAAGGTCTTTGATGTGCCCCAGACGAAAGACATCAGATGGTCTCTCTAATTAGTCACTGAAGTAGATTTGGAGTTCTGAAGCAAGTTGAATCAGAAGCATTAATGGTCATGGCTAATTATATTTAGAATAGAATAGACTATTTTGATTGGAAGGGACCTACACCAACAATCTAGTCCAAGTGCCTGACCAATGTAGGGCTGACCAAAAGTTAAAACATTGTTGAGAGCGTCTCTTAGAACACTGTCAGGTTGGGGCATTGACCACCTCTCTGTTCGAGTGTGTGACCACCCTCTTGGTAAAGAAATGCTTCTTGATACCCAGTTTGAGCCTTCTCTGGTGCATCTTTGAACCATCTTTGTTTCTGTTTTTCAGTCAGGTGAACTGCTGTGACTGGTTGTACTGGCCTGTTGGGACACATACTGAAGGAGACAAGCAGGGCAAAGGAAGCAGCAGCAGACTGTCCTGCACTGGGAGAAGAGGGTTTGAAGAGGGTGATGGTTAAAAGGTCCCAAGTGCTTCTTTCTAAGGAACTCAGTGGGGCAGGTTATGGACACCTTATGCTGACAACTAAAGCATCAGGGGTTTATTGATAAAAACTTCGGTGGTGCCCATAGAAGTTACCAAAATACCATGAAAATTGAAACAAGACCATTTAGAGGAAATTTTATATTGGCTGGAGCACCAAGGGAAGCTAAGGCACCTTTGGACTTAAGGAGTCCTAGCCCTTATGAAGATGCTGAAATGGGGAATGTGCCAGCAATTTCCTGGAGAACAAAGTCCTGTGTGTCTCCTAGAGCCTTGCCATACTACTGATATGAAAAAAGGTTACTGAGACAGGGTGTTCCTGTAGTCACTTCCTAGCACTGGCATTGCAACACCTTCCCCCAGTGAAATTCCTGCCTTTATTTCAGTCATTAGCAGAGTCCCAGTTTTTCGCCAGCTGTTTCCCCAAGGATTGCTCTGCAGGGCAGGTCATTGCTGCCAGGACCCTCTAAAGAAGATTTCTCTGTCTGGATTGTACTGTGAAGCAAAGCCGGCAGTGAACACTGGATTCATTTTCTGTGTTATTGTTAGAGTGAGCTCTTTATAACCATTCAATTTTCTTTTAAATAAATCCCATTTGGAAAAACAAATCCTGCCCATAAAAGCAGCTCTCTGTGCTGGGTTAGTTTTCAACATACCATACACAGCTGTATATTTGGGTTTATGTCTCCAGGCTAAATTCTCATTCCTGTGTGCAAGCAGCGTGCTCGTGTTAAAGCAATGGCAAAGCTGTTTCTTGGGACTCTGGGGCTTTCATTGGCATTAGGGAAGCTGGAAGAGAATAAATTAGGAAAGTGAATAAGCCAGACAGTTTGTGCCAGGGAGTTTTGTGTGAAAGATTAGAAAGGTACCAAGGTCCTACCCATGGAGTCTAAGGTAGTAGAGATCCCTGTGCCAGCTTTTCCCCTCTCTTCTGTGCAGCTAATGATTCAGGCTAGTCTGGCTCCCAGGTTGGAGTCCATTTGTTCTCATCTTTCTTCTTCCTTCATGCTGATCCAAGTCCCTTGTGCCTCGTGGAGATGAAACATTGCCCCTGACCACTTGCAGAGGGGGGAGGGACATCTAAGCAGGATGTCCCCTCTCCAGAGCAGAAGTGTGATTTTTCTCTGCCCACAGAGGATGCTGGGAGGGCTGAATAGGGATAGAAGCAATTGCTCTTTAAGGTCCCCTCCAGTCCAGGCCATCCTATGATTCTGTGATTCATACTTTACAAAAATGTGCAGCTTGCAGCTTAAGCTTCACCGCTTCACACAGGCTACCTCTTTAAATTCCTTCTTCTCCATTTTTTTTCCCTGCAAAGGGAGATGAGAAGAAGCAATTGTCCCACAATTGTTGCCAATTCCTTGCTGGCTAATGTTTAAATATAAGGAAAAGTCAGCAAAATATAGAATCTGTGAAGGGGGGAGAGAGATCTCAAAAGAAACCATGGGAATGTGTGAAACAAAAGAATTCATTGTGGGCTTCATTTCAGCATTTCCAGTGTGTAAGGCACTGCAGACCTCCACTGCTGGGACACAGAATGGGAGATTTCAGCTGGAAAGAGCCATCTGAAGATACAGTTCTGAAGGAGTGTGAGGCACCCTCTTCCTTTCCATCCGCATTACATCTGGAATTATTTCACACAGTTATTTATGCTACAACAATGGAGCTATTAATGCTGCAACAATAATACTTTGCAGTTCTTTAATGAGGTTTCTAAAAACGTCATTAGTGCAGGGTCACACTTAAACTACAGAAGACGATTTTAAAGTATTTTTCTTTTAAATCCTATGTCTAATTCTTGAGACAGAGCAGTTTATTTCTGCTTCTTTCTATCTTGAATGGTGGATAATTCAAAGACTTTTTTTCTGGATTTTTTCTTTGCAGAGAGGTTGGGGCTTTTATTTCAGTGAGCTTTGAGTGGTGTAAGGAAGCATGGTTTAACACTTTAGCCAGAGCACAGGGTGAAGTATTTTAAAGCATTTTTTGCTTACTCTAGGGCCTATGTGCCATTGTTGAGGAGGTGGAGCAGGATTTGGGACGCTGAAAAGAATCTGTATTACTCTGTATAATGCAGAGCAAATTGTAGTGGGACTTCCTAGTCCTTGAAACAAAAGAAAGTTGGCCAAAGGTTCCTGCTCCTGCATTGCTTTTGACCTCCTGTCATCCTTCCTTGTGTAAAACAATGCAACAGTCATGGGAGAAAACTTCTTTGGTGCCTGTGGATCTTCACAGCTTGCAAAAGGTTCAGCATTTGTGTGGCTTCTGCTAAAACAATTTCCTTGCAAAAAATAATGTAATAGAAATTGAAAAAGTAGTCCCTTTATTTCAAGTGGCAGATCTAAGGCTCAGGTAAAAGCAGCTGAGCTGAGATTTTCATTAGAATTCTCCTGTTTTAGGAAGTAAGTGAAATGTGAGTTCTGATGGTCTGAAAGGTTGGGGCTGAATCAGAAGATGCAGAGGGAGGGAGGAGTGATATTCAGGCTCGTGCCTGCAGTATTGCTGGGAGCCCATGGCTCGAGGTTGCCTTTGGGCCAGACCCTGAGCAGCATTTCCTCAGCAATTCATGTCACTCCAGCAACACTTTGCTTTTCCTCAAGTAGATGTTTTACAAGCTGAGTTCATGCCCCTGGGGAGAAATAACAAGTGCGTGTGATTAGGAAGGTGATTTGATAGAACTGAAAAGGAAAATAGCTGAAATTTTAAAATGGAGGTAAATATTTAGTGCTTGTGTCAGTTGTGCGCAGCATTTGATTTCCTTAGTGCATTCGTTCTCCTCCCTCTCTCTCCACTTACATCTCTCTGTCACTTGTGGTTTGGTATGACATGGAAGAACCTGATAGAGGTTTATGAAGTGGAGGCTTTTGCAGACCTTTAATTTGAAGTGTGTTGATAAAAAGCTGCCTTGTGCAGTCCCTTGAGCTTCGGTCTAGCCTGAGTTGTCCATTTGCTTGGGAATATGCCAAGGTTGAATTTGATTCTCCAGTTTTGAAATCTGCTTTCTATCTGTGGGAAAAACCTTGCATGTGGTTTTTTTCAGGATCCCAGATTTACCGCATGGGAGAACAGGGCTTATGGAGTTATCTTCTTCATGCCCTTTCACACCTCTCCCGTGGTGGCCAGCAGATCATTGTGTCCACTGGGTGAAGAAGGGGCAGGTGATACCATAGACCCTTGGTGAGGGATTGAGGAAAGGGGATCTGCCAGGACAGAAAGATCCCAGGAATCTTCTGCCCATTCCCAGCTATGAACTCTACCTGCCCCACCCCAGAACTGGTCTTTTCTTTTCTTTTTCTTATTGCTGTCTTGTCCCCCTCAGCCAATTTTTTTCTTTTTCTCCCAAGCAGCTTTAAATACATGGGGTTTCTTCCTTATTTAGGTCAGAGTGCTCAGAGGTGCTGACAGAAAGCAAAGCCATGTTGTGTTGGTCATTTTTCCGACATGTAGCGAGAAATAGACCTCACCCCTATGATCTTACTGGGTACATCAACTACACAGACAAATGATGAGTGACAGGCCTTGTCCCATTTTCCTGAGTGAGGGAACTTGCCTGAAGTCCCAAAGGAAGTTTGTTCAGAAACTAGAAACTGAGTTCCTGTGTTACAAGTCCAGGTGCCATAATCAAAAGTCTTTCCTTCATTCCCAAAACTTAGTAAGAGATCTTATTTTTCTTGAGAGGGTTTGGGTTTTTTTATTTCCTGATATAGAACCTAAATATTTTCTTTTTTAACTTCATTCTGCTAGTTTGAGGTAGACACACTGTCAAAAGTTCAATATCACCTTTTGGTTTGGCTTTCTACTATTGGCTGCTCACATACCTGATAGACAACAGTGGCTGTCAGGTTTGCTCCTGCACACAGTTAGAAGATCTAGTGGTGCCTCAGGAAACTTCTCTGAAACATATGGAAGACACTATATGTTGAAATTTGCCAATTAGACAGGCTTATGAAGTATATTAAATCAAGCTATAATGTCTCAGTGTGAAGAGGAGAATACATGGGACGAGGGTACCTCCACAGACATACCTGGACCAAATGTGGAGGATACCATCTTTTTACAATTTAAAAAGTTCTGCTGTCTAACCTAAATCCTGACTATGATGTAAATTCACCATTTTAATTTGTATTTTGGTTTGGTGGGACTTTTTTGGTCCAAATTTATTTAACATGCAGTATTATTTTACATTATTTTACACACATCCATATTTTTGTTGTTGAATTAAGCAACCGGAAGGATCTGTTAGGAGTGTGCCAGTCCAATGAAGGTGCCACAAATCTTTTTGACCCTCTGCAACGGCAGTTTGGTCTTAGGATTTAACAGCCTTTATAGCTTTATTACAGTGAATGAAATGTAATTTCTGTTCCCTAGGAATTTTGGTTTTTTGAGGAGTCTTTGAGGTTAGAATCTGTGCTGGACACTGTGTTATGAAATTATCTGCACTGTTGCTAATAACCATATTATCACCTTGCTATCACTGAGTTAATGTCCTTAGATAGGGTCTTACACTCTGGCCTCAGGAATGGGATATCAGGACACGGACATGCCCAGCACAGTCTCCTGTCTGTGACTGCCAGGACAGTGGGCACCCAGGGAAGCACAGTGTGGTATTCCCCTGGCATAAGTGCCCAGACTCCAATAGTGTGATCCTTGGGAATTCCCTGAAACAGTGTCTGTACAGAATGCAAAGCACTGAACCCCAGCCTGTGCTGGTTCATTATCAACAACACAGAGGAAATACGGTCATAATTAAAAATGGAGTGAATGTCCCTCTTTAGCGTATGGGAGATGTGGCTGTGTTTGTTGTGTGTAATTCGCTGGCTGTGAGTGCAGCAGTGGACTTCACTCTGCTGTCAGGGTGTGCTGCAGTGGCTGAATATTCCTTTCCATAGCTGCCAGCAGCATCAGGGCTGCAGCTGAGGGTCACCATCTCACTTAGTTCTGGGTGGCTTGTAGCAAAATTTGCTCCTTCACCTCCCACTACAAGCCCTTGAAGACTAGAGCACTAGTCATTCTGAGAACAAGCCCTGCATTTTCTTTTCTAAATTTTTCTAGAGTTTGAACCAGAATTTTCTGTGAGAATTCTGTGCTAAAAAAAAAAAAATCACTTTTCAATAAAAAAAATAAAACATTTTTCTGTCCTTGTTCCTACACACCCATGGCTTGCCCCACATATAATGCTCATTTTCCCCCTGCACAGTATCTTGTGTGATGCTTCACCCAGTAGGACTCAGGTAGAATGTATGTAAATAGGGTTTTATATCCACTTCAGGTAAATGGCTGTACAGCCTTCAAGAAAATGAAGAATGAAGGTTGTTTCCTCTGATTAGAACATATTCTCGAGTAATGCTTCTGTGATTCAAACCAAGGGGAGTTTTTTTAGGTATGCAGTGTAATTACACAAATTGGAATTTTGGCTAGGACAAAATCCTTTGCATTTTTTGAAAAACTGCAATGAGACTTTTAACGATGATGGATGGTCAGCACACTGGTTTTATGTTTTGCCCAAGAGGGATGAATCACAGATGTAAGAGCTAGAAAAGACTCACAGAAGGAGGTCATCTAATCATCCCCAAGAAGACAGGATCATATTAATTTGTGATGGTTAAAGACACTTGAAGGACACTTCAGTAGTAGTATCCTAGCTGTTCTGTTCACATACTTCTTTCCTTGTGCTTTCAGGTTTTCTTTCAGTTCTGTGGCATTTCTGCAAAAGAAGAAAACTTAGCCTGAGGCTTTCTCATGGCAGATGCCAAGCAGTGCTCAAATCACGTAAGCCAGATTCTGCCCACAAGTTTTTGGTAACTGCCAACCAACCAAGAATTTCATAGTTTGAGCATTTTTCAAAGATAACAACCCCTGGATCAGTCATTTGCACTGTGCCAGGAAAATACTATGTTGGTTTTTACTAGTCACAAAGCTGGCATTTTCTCTGCAGGCTTTTTATGATGGTTTAATTTAAGTTTAGGAGGTAGCTCTGTCATCTCTCTCCTTTAAAAAATGTGTACATATGGAAATAGCTAAAAGTAAAGCAAATGAGTAAAAAATGACATCTTTTTGTAGGTAGGACTAAGCAGCCTGATTTAAATGGAACTTTTTTGACAAGATCTTCTAAATATAGCTTTTCAGCTAGCTCCTCTGGAAAGTGATGGCAGCTCAGGCTTTTAAAGTTTTATAAAGAAAATAAAAGTCTGCAGAAAGCACCCCCAGGATTTTAAGAAATATTTAGAAAGCCGTCAACCCAACATCATCCTTTATTTTCAGAGTTTCTCTAACTGTTTCCTTTTATACCATTTGGATTAAGGATACTTAAATTGCACCAGGCTAGGGGCTGTGTTGACAATTTGCCAGGCTCTTGAGAGCCACATGTAATTTTAAAAATATGGAGAAAAATGCAGCTGGTGCTTATTTGGAACATGGCAGGTTGTTTCACTCGACCATGCAGGAGTGTTTCTATGCCCACAGAGGGACACGTATTTTGACAGAGCTGTGGTTGTGCCAGGCTGTCCTGGGTGTCCTAAAAAAACACTCTTCCTGTGTCCTGTTTTGTAAGTGGGGATTTCTGAGTAATTTCTGAGCAGGAGACGTTGCATCATGGGATGGTGTTAGGAAAGTTGTCTGAACAGCTGCAGCTGGTGAACTTCGTTCTTGGCAAAGTGGGCAGCACCGTGCGCTGGGTGCTCATCCAGACCTGTGCTGGATTGTCTCTAACTGAGGGTCCTGAAAAATACCTGCAGCAGCCTCAGGATACATGGAGCGGAAAGCAGCAGAGAATTCAACAACCAAATGGTACAAACTGTTTTGGAAAAAGTAAAGGTAGTTACGTAATTTACGGTTAGAGAGATAAGCTTGTCCTTGACTTTCCAGAAGGCCTGACCCAAGACACAGTTAAAAATGTCAACATGTCACTCACTTGGGTTTCTGTGAAATACCTGAAATCACTTAATGTGTTTTTTAAAGCAATAATCATTGATCAGAAGGACAAATTATGTCATATGTTGTGCTGATAATTATGTTTGCTAACACAAGGTTTTTCTCCTATGCAGATAGGACTGAAATATTTTGTTCCAGGTAGCCAGAGGAGGGAACTGTGCATATCCCTTACTAAATGCACAACCGTGGGCTGTGCTTATCACTCATGTGGCCACGCAGGTGCCAGGAAGAATGACTGATACCATTTCATCTTATGGTTAATTACCTAACAACAAGATAATAATAACAACTCAAAACCTGCAAACCAGACATCAGACTTGTTTGCATAACCATGTCACCTTGTTCTTTGTGCTCCTGGTTGGTGTCTCATGGCCTGAGTCTCTAGGCAATAGCTACAGTGTAAACAGTAAATAACAAAAACAGCAGTCATTGAAATGACTGTGGTCCTACATTGTTAAAATTGACAGGCTACCCAAAAAAAATTCAGGAAGTCATAAGGAAAATTATTACTTCCATGGAATAATTAGTATTATCCTATTTTTTAGCCCAATCTAGTAGACCCTACCAACAAAATGAAGGTCTCTTCTCCTATTTCTGAGACATTACAGTGATTTCAGTGCCTGTCTTCTGTGTATCTCTCACATAGCAAGATCTTCTCATTGCCAGAGTTAGAGCCAGCAATTTTTTTCTTTGGGGCTCTTCTCAAGGATCTCTCAAGATACTTTCTATGTGTGTTTGCAGTCAGGGATATTGCAAATACTGGGGCTCACCTCATGCAATTGACATTGTTCTTCACCAAGGTCTGGAGTGAGTGGTTGATCCTTCCTGGTTGTGCTTGTTGTGGTTGCCTGGAAATCTGAAACTGTTAACTAAGATTTTGGGTTTCCAGTAAAGAGTATAGGAAATGTGTCATGCCATGGGGTAGGTGGTGGTCAGTGCAGGTATGCCTGTGATCTCTTTTGACCTTCAGCTACAGCATCTAAATGTACAGGTTATGTAGGAAATACCAGTCTCATCCCACAGACTTCTCTGTGCTTGCCTCAAGAGAAGAGCCTTTCAGCTGCTGTGGGCAAGAGTTTGTCTGACTGTAGAACAGCAAAGTGAGGCCACCGCTGTCCACTCCAAAATGCAGTAGCTGCCTTTACAATGTATAAAGAAACTTGATCAGGAGCAACGTTTGTGGTTTAAAAAGGCTGAAGACAAGTTGGAGATTTCACTGAAAGCTGCAGGAGTGGGAGGCTGACTGCCCACATGGTTTCTTTGCCGAAACAGCCTTCTAATAACAGTGGTATCAGCCAAGGCTACGGTCAGAGAGCCAAGTGAGTGTTGCTGTTACCTGGGCATCATTTTCTTTGTGTGAATCTGTGCTGGGACTATTTTGCAGAGAAAATGAAACCTTAGACCAGCTGCTCAGCTGGAATAA
The DNA here is from genome assembly GCA_013400235.1 of Oriolus oriolus. Lineage (NCBI taxonomy): Eukaryota > Metazoa > Chordata > Aves > Passeriformes > Corvidae > Oriolus > Oriolus oriolus. The sequence goes on along the minus strand of VXBT01008205.1, from coordinate 1,162,030 downwards.
ATCAATTTTACTAGCAATAGCAGGATTTGGTCCATATGATAATTTTCTGTGCCTGTTTGAGCAAGGAAGGGTCTGGCAATAAAGCTACACAAGTATAATATAATGTTTCTAGTGTAGATGAGGCAACAGTAAAGAGGCTGTGCTGAAGACAGGCTGGATTATGTTTGCAAAGTGGATGGAGCCCATCAGGGAGATCACACCTCCTTTTAGAAGCCTATCCCTGTGTACATCACTGTCCTGTCTCACAAATGCTTTTCAGATGTCTTTCAAATGTGGACAACATGTTTTTAAAAGGAAGAAAGGTCAAGCTTTTCTAATAGTGTGTCCGCCCTTGCTCTGTGGACCTCAGCGTGAAATTTGATTTTGCTGGGTCAATGTCCCACACCTGGACTTTGACTCTCTCTATTTACTGTCCCTCCACTCATTTTGTCCTGCACTGTCCCCTTGAGTTTGCTAATTACTGATCAACAAACAGATGGACAAAAGAATCACAAGGCCTTGTTATCAGTTTGTACTCACTTTAATTAAATGCTCTCATCAGACACTCTGGAGTCTTAATGAGGCAGGGGAAATCAGTGAGTGTCAGAGTGAAGTGCTAATGCACTGTGCAGTAATTACAGACAATGGGAATATCTCTGAGATCCTCTGGGCTGCATAGGAAACCCAGAAATGTTGTAGCTCCAGAAACGGAGCTGGATCTGACATCCTCTGCTGGGGAAAAAGAAGATGCCTTCAGATTAATGATAAATGAAGAAGATTTGTGAAACACTGTCAAACTATGCACTGTGGTTTTGTGCTGAAACAAGCCCTGTCTTGTTTGCTAACTGGGCTTTTTTTTTTTCCTTTCTCCTTTTTGGGAAGAATCCCACTGTATGCCAGGACTAAGTCTGATTTCACCAACCTTGTGGGAATACACGATGCATAGTTGAGCCTCTTTGATACAGCACATATGAAAATATGGGACTAGTGCACTGGCTCCCTTCCATGCCACCAGGATTTTTGCAGAGCAGCATAGGCAGAGACCTTGTTGATGGTATGAATAAGCTCCTTGCCACTCAGCACAGCTTCTCAGAAGGCAGATTAACCAACCAGCGTCTGAACATGTTTTCAGCACAGGGAGAATGCACCAGGGGGACTATAAACATTCACATTTGTTCCTCTTCAAAGAGATGGTTCTGCTCTCATTACTTCCCCTCTCTCCTCCACCCAGCCCCAGCCCTACCCTATTTAGACTCATGATTTACTGGCCTTCCTTGAACTCTGACCTGTGTCAATAGGACCATGATGTAAACATCTTCCTGTGGCTACAAAGCTGTGACCTGGAGGAGCAGGTGGGGGATGAGGATGGGGTTGGGGGTGAGAGCCGTGTCATCTGTGCGACCCTATTTTTGGCCCTACAGTTCCTTGCTCTCCAGGGCAGCAAGAGCCAAAGCCTATAGAAGTCAAGAGGAGCCTTTCTGTTGACTTGAATGATCTTTGGATCAGGACATATGTTTGCTGTGCAAACTGGAAGATAGCCCTCATAAACCCCAGCAAGTGAAAGAGGAAGATTCCACCCCGGGCACCCGGAGGTCCTGCTCAGTGGGTGATCTTTCTTTGAGAATGAAAGCAGATATGCAGCTCCTTGTGTCGTACGTGCTGCACAACAAAAGAGGAGCTGGCATTGTGAAAGCCAGGCAGGAAACTCTCTGGCTCCAGACACGTAGGCACAGCTCAGTGCCTGGCCCAGGAGCGGAGAATCCTTCGCGTTTTGTTGCTCTCATCAGTGAGGCTGCCAGGATCAAACTTGAGTCCACATGGGAGGATGCAACGCTCTTCTCCAGGGAGCAGGAGAGGAAGGAGAGTAGGTGCAGAGAGATGTTGTTTTTGTGCAGTTTGTGAAGGCTGTTGGGAAGGAGTCAAGTGTCAGTCAGTGGTTATGGCGTTCCTCCCAACCTGTGTTGTGGAGATGCCAGCAGTGCTGCTCACTTTTCCGTAGTGTTTAGTTTGAAATCAGATTTCAGCCTGGCTGCAGGACCACTGTGACTGTCAATTAATATTTAATATTATTTATTTATGAAGAGGAATATTACAGTTATTTTGGGTGCTCTAGGTGCTTACTCTTCCACCTGGAAAACGGTTTCCTGCAGGACTGCATCTGTTCCTGATATATTTGTATTTGTAACATGACTATCTCCAAGAGCCATTCATGGAGCCAGTATTACAAACATGAAATGAGATCTCAGACTGAAAAACTTGGATAACATGGTTGCTGTGGGACACTCAGATACTGTTATTTTTCCCTAAGAAGTCTCTCTGGTGAAAGCAAGAAAGTGGAAAATTGAATTGAGTTCTTTCTACTGACCTCAACTTCTGCTGAGCTGCTCTACAGAAATAAAAGTCAGCTTAAAACGGCATGTATATATAAGTTCGCTTGGATTTCACTGGAACTTGAAATAATTGACGTTAATTTCTTGTCCTCACCAACTTCAGCCAGTTGGGAGAGCGCTTCAGACAGTGGAGACCTGGCAGAGGGTTTTTTGAGGCACTATCACAACATAAATGTTAATCAGCATTTCAGTGAACAGCCTCTGTCATGAAGCTGTGGCATCAGCTTTCTTGGAAAGTGCCATAATAATACAAGACAGTTTCTAAAGTAAAGCAAGGGCTTTGTACCTCTCTGAACACAATTTTAGTTTGCCTCAGATGGTGGGTGAAGCTCTCATGTTCAGTGCCCTCAGACAGCTGACAGTATTTGCTGCCCTACCCGGATCAAAGCTGAAGCAGAGGGCTGAGTCTGAATGCATTTGTGTTTTCGTATCAGTAAGCCAACAGTGGATCTACAGCTGAGTTCAAGTAACCTAAAATCCCAGGCTTTGGTTGAACAGTGCTGATGTGATTGCCCTTGATGAGCTACCCTTCATCAGCTGAACTATGGAAGCTGAAACGACATTCTCATATAATCCTGGAATCATAGAATGGTTTGGACTGGGAGGGACCTCAAGACTATCTCATTCCAGCCCCCTGCCATGGGCAGGGCCACCTTCCACTCCAAGCCCCATCCAACCTGGACTTGAGCCCTTCCAGGGATGGGGCATCCACAGCTTCTCTGGACAACCTGTTCCTGTGCCTTACGACCCTCACAGTCATTTCCATTTTTAATATTATTGGGAGAGGCTGATTATTTACTCTGACAAAGAGGTGGCAGGATAGACACAGCAGCTCTGATGATAGTCTGATGTGAAGAGCAGAGGCATTTCAGCCAGGTGCTTGAGTGAGACCTGTTCACCTTTCCTTGGTTAAAACCTTCATCAGGTTTGGCAGTGTGGCAGGAAGATGGGGGTTTGCACATGCTCCTGGGGAGGAGCAACTGTTTTGGACAAAGGATGCTGGAATCTCTGCTGACCTAGAGAGGAGACTGCAAATAGCATTATGCTGGCATGCTCAGCATGTAATAATGATTCCTGGGAGTCCTACATCTTGTTTGTTGGGTGGGGTTTTCCCCCTCTTTCTGCCTATCTCTACAGTGTACATGAACCACAGCTGTTGACAAGGAAAATATGCAGTTGCTCTGCAGCAGCAGGAAGGAAAAATAAATCATCCTCCCCCCTCCCCTTCTGTTACTATTGACTTACCAGTGACTATGCTAAGGTTAAAATCACACAGAGCTCTGTGTGTAAATGACAAGGAATTTGCTCTGAACTGGACCATGCTGCCACTCATGACAGATAAATTCTCTATTTCTAGTTGCATTCCCCTTGGCAGACAGCTCAGCTTTATGGTAGAATGGCCTTGATGGTTATTTCAGCAAAGTTGCTCACATTTTGTGCCAACACGGTGTTGGGAGAGCGTGGCTTTAATGGGAGTTTCGCTACAAGAGGGTGAGAGCTGGGCATTGGAATGATCATCTGGAGCAGAGCTGCGGAGGGGTTATTTGTCCTCTGTGCAGCTGAGGGAGGAATTTGCTTCTCGAGATGTTTAATTTTGCTTTTCATGCCAGAGCACTCCCCCCGCCCCTCCTGGTTCTCCCAGCAGATGTAGCTGCCCACACTCCCCAAACAATCTCGACAGATAGTAAAATTTGCCCCATAAGGCATGCATATTTTTGTGAATAGATCAGATGTCACCAAGGGCACAATTTCAGTTTGTCATCTTCCTCTGGCTTACACTGGAGATGCTCCTTCTCATTAGTGGAGTTACATTCATTTACACTAGCTGACAGTGTAGCCCTGTGTTTTACATGACTTCTGGGATAAATGTATTTTTCTTTTTTGAAGTCTTCTGCCCTCAGGCTCCCATTCTGCCTGGCAAATGAATGTTTCAGAAAGACGTCCAAAGCCAATCTCTGTATCCTGTGGTGAAAACAAGACTGACTGTATTCATTCCTGCTTGTCACTGTCTAAAATATGTCTTCCTGATTAAGTTAGTGGACAAGAGCTAGTCACACACTACAATATGATACAAAGAATATAAAGATGCATTCTCTGCTCTCCATGACCTTTCCTCCTTCATGATGAAATTTTGTAGGGTTTTTCTTTTGTTGTTGTTGTTGTTGCTGCTGAATACCTTCTGGTCTGAGAACTTTTCTTCCTTTGGCTGATCCTGCTGACTTCTGTGTGAACAGATCAGACATGAGCAAGGACAGAATTCCAGTCCATCTTGCACAGACAGCACATATTTCTGGTTCGCTGTAACTGTTTATATCAGAGTAAGCACACAGAGGGCACGTATAAAATCTGGATCCAGCATACTACACATCGTACAGCAAATTTGATGTCATTTGCCTACACTGTCTTTTATTTGCCTGCTAAGCCTTTAAAATCAAATAGCTTCACAGATTTCAAACCATCCAGTCTCCACTCTCCAGCTGGAAGACTGAAACAGGATTATAGGATAATCTCAAATGTCATCACAATTGCTACCTACCCTACACTAGTTCCTTTTGTTTGAAAAATGGTGAAATATTAGGGCTTGGTTTGGGTTTTTTTTTTTTTCTCTCTCTCTCTTTTTATTTTATTTTTTTATTTTCTTTTTTTTTAAGCAGATAGTGTTAAACATTGCTACCTGCAGAGGTTAATGTTAATGAAAAATGACAGGTTTAGGAATCCACAGAAGATTTGCTGGAAAGAGCAGTTGGCTTCTTTGGTCCCATATTACATCTCTACGTCTATGTATGTGTCCAGGAAAAGGGTGGAAAACTCTTTACTCAACGTCACAAATATGCTGCTGAATGATGTTGCAAATGCTCCTTTGCCATTTGTTAACTTCCACCACCAGCCACTGCCTGATGTTTTGCCTGCTTCACCAAGACTGCAGAGACACCGATTTTATGTGTTGCTTATGCAGTGTTGTCTTTTAAGGAGGCTTAACTCACTTCTCAGTCTTCTTTCTGACTATTGGGATGTATTGAGTACTTTAACGTTTACAAGTGTTTTCTCCTATTCTTGTAATTGTTTTTGGCTTACTCTTACACATCTTTTTTTTTTTTTTTTGTCCTCATTTTTCCCATTTAATTTTTGAGCCATGACATGGAGTCTGGACCCAGATGCTGTCTCAGATACTGTTGTGTATGCAGCCAAATCATCTACCCACTTCTATGTAGGATTCTCCTTGTGTCCAAAAAACGCTTTAGCTGGTTTTGCCACATATTTTGCCTGAGAATTCAAGTTGGGCTGGTTGTCATACAGTCTCTGCTTTTGAACTCTGAGTCTCACAGCCTGAAGCTTTGCTCTCTTCCAACCTCACGTACACGTTGCAGCCCTGCATCACCCTGCTGAGTGGTTACCTATTCACTGAGTGATGCAGTTTATGCTCTGTCATCTCTCTCCTCAGGCTATACGTTCTCCACTGTTGGTTTTGCTTCTGTCTTTTCTGTGCTACCACTGATGGTTTTTCCTTCCCCACACAGCAACAGGCTTATCCTGAACTGGAAATGGATTTTTAACTGCTGCTTTATTGATTTTGGCTTGATGAGTCTCTGGTGTTTCACTCCTTTAACTTGACTTTTTTGCAGGCTGTGCTTTTTAAAGACTAATGACATTCTTCATCATTAATCTTCTCCCTGTTTTTCAGGGAACCTATATATATATCTCTGTGTGTATATATGCTTTATCTTAATGTTTTAGTATTACTTTCACACATCATTTCAGCCAAGGCAGTTTTTTGCCACCAGGAAGGTCAGGCAGCATGGGGTGCCCAGGGAAATTATTCCAGTAATCTCTGGAGATACTTCTTTTTTTAAACAAACAAAACCCCCCCAAAAATTAAACCCACACATGTTATTGCTAGAAGTTTAGGGAGCAATCATTGTCTTTGCTAATGGCAGTGGAAAATCTGCCAGTCAAAGCAAGTGCTCTTGAAAAATCCTCAGGGTTGTCCCATCCTTAGCTCATTGGACTGAGCTTGCTGTAGGTAAAAGTTGTAAGTCTCTCTTCCTCCTTCACATGGTCTGGAAATGTTTATCTTGTCCTGCATTATCCTGCACTGTTGCATGACCATTACTGTCCCTCCACCCTTCCAGGCACAGCTTTCTCTATGGAGGACAGTAGATGTTCAGTTCAGGAAATCCTGTGGAGTGGGACTGCTGACAACTTCCTGATCACCCACAAGTTATCAAACACAAGTCTTCTGCATCTTCCTGTTTCTGCTGCCTCATCAGCTATAGAAACTGGAGTCTGCAGTTAAGTGTGAAAGCTACTTTAGGTTCTTCATTTGCAGCCTGTGACACTTTTAGTTTGTCTGTTCTGTACTAGAAACTAGGATGCCATAGACTAGACCAGTCAAGCTGAGGAGGTAAATTTTTCTCTTCTTCAAGAATACAAATTTGAATGCTGATTCACCTCATCAAGTTTGTGAAATGATTGACTAGTCTGCCATCTCCTTTCCTTCGCTAGTCATGCAGTTAGTTGCACAGGACAAGAGAGAACTCACAAGTCTCGAAAACATCATTCATAGTGCACGCTGTTCTTATTTTCTCTGAAGTTTAACATGCATCAAAAATTCTGGCTTTTTGCATGTTACTAAGCCGTGGAGATGGAGTTAACTTCCCCTGAAATTTGTTGTCTCCTCTAAAGCAGAACATACGTACACTTTTAGCTTGAGTGCACCTGTGTATGGGATCCCTAGTTTTGATGCAGTGAAGAAAAAATAAGTGCCTGATCTTCTCTAATGATGAAGCTGACCAAGGTGTGCCTGTGGTTTTATTCAGTGTGCTGTGCAAAAAGGATGAAAGGAACCATAAAAGAGGAGAGTTTTGCTGGAACCATGGTCCAGTTGTTCGGCCAATGGGGCATGCTACATTTTCCATTTCTCACATTGCCAGTAGGCACATGAGTAATGGTGTGGTAAGGGAAAGAAAAGAAGAGACCGAAAAGAGCGCAGAGGGTGAGCGTGTCAGGCTTTAATGAATGCCGTGCCCCAGCCCAGGTGCTTGTTTCCAGCAAAGTGTCCGTATGTCACTTATTATTTAGAGTCTCTAACACTTGCTCAAGGTGCCAGAAAATAAAAACAGACGCTGACACGTAGCGGGCACAAAGCGCGGCTGCGGCAGCGCAGATGGAGGTTGGATTTCACGCCCCGGCGTTGGCTAACATGGCGCGAGGGGGATCGCTTTCACAGGGGCCGACCGGGCCGCGCTCCAAATGAGGCGTTCCACATGATTTCACATCAAACAATCACTGCACTGACACATTTGTTGTTTCCACTCGTGCGATAACGCGGCAATGTGCTGGTGCATTCATTGAGGGTTTATCGATCGAGCTATTTTCCTAATGTGCTCTAAGCTGCGGAATTACAAACCCTGGATGGCGCGTTACCGTGTTTCGCTGGCTTGGGGAGGTGCACGGCAGCCATTCATCCTGATCAGTTACTGTCAAGTACTTTACCCCAGGCCCAGAAAATAACTTGTCTTGCCTGGAGGAGTAGGTGCCATGAGAATGAAGCCCAACAGAAAACGTATCCCTTATTCCCCTTCCTGTGGATTGCTGGCCACCTATTTGATGGTGTGTTGGTAAAGTACAAGAAATCAATGTGAGTCTTCTCTTCTGTGTATTTTCATAGTAAATTTGGCATTTGAGACATGTTCAGTTAAGTTTTGCCAGGGGTAGTAAGCCTTGCCAGCTTCTTCCGTGATCCAAGGACAAGTTCTTTGTCTGGCAATGCAAGAAACTTCATGACAGTAAAATTGACTTATGGCTTGGAGATGAAAGAAATATGCCACAAGAAACCAAAAAAGCTGTTACAAAACAAGGCAGTAGGAGGGTATTTTTTCTACTATGTAATGATATTGGCAAAAAGGGAGCATCTAAGAGCCACAGCACAAAGCAGGACCCAGTGTGCAATGAACAGAAAGATGATTGCTGCCTCAACCAGCAAAGTTTACGAAACCCATTTGGATACTTTTCCCAGCAACATTTTCTGATAGAAAAATGAAATTTCCAAAGCATTATAAATACAATAATTCAGAAGATCTCTGATCATCCTAAAAATATTGTGAAAATCCCAAAAACATTTTATATGAGCTTGCATGATTCAAAAAATATGTTGTCTTACTCAATCTGACTCAACTTACTATGTTTTGAGTCATCTCAATAAGGTATTAAGTTGCTTCCACTAATGCAGCAAGAACCTTCAAATGTTGAAATTCTGCATTTTTCTGTACTCTTCAGTTTGTTCAATTCTTAAATCTCTCTCAAGAGCTCCATGGTAGTTGCTCTTGCATACTTTTAACCTACATCTTTGTAAGGTCACTAGGCTATAGCCATACAGTTATATATTTCAAGACATTTTGTGTATTTCTTCCCTAAATTTTTCCATTTTCCTTCTTTAGTTCAATGAACTTAAAGGTTTGCATAGTGCTTGCATCAAATATAACACACAAGTACTGACCGAAAGCCATTTAGACTGAAGGAAGAGCTCTGCTAGAATTTATGCCTAGTTCAGGGGAGGAAGGGGTCCCTAATTTCTCTGCTGCAGTGTATCCCCTTGATGTGTTAAACTGCCCTTAATTTTGTTTGATCCATGTGTTTTCACAACCTGGGATTTTTTCGATCCTGACTTTTGGCCTGAACCAATTGTTGAGTAGATCTGTGATGTATGGAAAGGGCAGTATAATATATTTATGTGTTATGTATATAAGGGCCGTTCTCATTTTCTGAGTTTAAGTTGACTCTCTTGGCGAAGAGGGAATAAAATCTTTAAGACATGGAACAGATTTTTTTTAGATAAATACCTGGAGATTTGAAAAATTCTGCAGCATTTATAAGTGATAACACTGCTGTGATCAAACGGTTGTGGTTTTGTGTTTAAACAATCCCCTTTCTTTGTGATCTTGTGCTGTGGGTGTGGCACTGAAAAGAGGGATTTGACAGTAAAATCCATCTCCAAAGAGAGACCTGTCTTCTAAGGCAAGACTTGTAAGCAGAGCAAGTAGGGGCAGTGATTAGAATCTACTCACACTGCTTTGATGGCATAGAGGGGTATTGTTACACCAGGGGAGCGCTCACGAATTACTTGTGCAGCAGATGAGAGAAACCTCACCCTTTCTACCAGCAAAGAAGACAAATATTTAATTTGTGTCTCCCGAGAAGTCATTCTTTTTCTACTGTTATTGTGGAAGCAACAAAGTTACTACATTTTCTTTTGATGCAGAAAGACCATTGTAATTGGGGTTGTTGTTTCGCAAATTCCTTTTGCCTTCACTACAAAGAGCAGTGCCTTTAAAGGGAACTTTGCCAGCTCTGCTGTTCTATAGCCTTGAGATCTCTGCAGTGGATGAAGTGACCACATTTCATGCCTCCATCTGCTGAATGGCGAGAGGTAGATCCAGCACCCTTGTGCACCACAGCCTTGTCCCTTTTCTGGGGCTGGAGTGTGGACTTGGAGGCCATGGAAAAGGGAGCCCTCGGTCATCCCCGATGGGTCACATCCTGCCTGTAGGGCAGACCTTTGTCAGGCGTCTGCCTGTCTGCAGCTAGAGATGACTCCCATCCAAAGGGGAGAAGCCAAGCCAAGGCAAAAGTCCTGGAATCACCAGCAAAGAGCATCTGCCAGGCCTGGCTGTAGCTGTGTGTTGGAAAAGCCTCGTCTGCATGGGGAATGGCACACGTTCAGCAGATGACGGCCAGCACTTGGCTGGGCCCCACCAGCCCTGACCTTTCTGGCAGGTGGGAGGGCAGGCCAGTGTTTACCTTGGCCAGTCTAGCCAGGGTTTATTCCTCATGGAAATGGAAATAAACTCTGAGTACTCCCATCCCACAGCTCCAAGTGTGCATTGGTGGGGTACACTGCATGGCAGGATCTGAGCCGCTAACCATCCCCCATGGCTGCAAGTGGTGACAGGTCTTGCTGCTCATGTCACCAATCTTACTGGAAAAGTCCTAAGTGTGGGGTAGCCTGTGTGCATTATTTATTTCCCAGCAAAGTCTTACTTGGTTGACAAACATAGCGTGAAAATACCAGCTTTTGGAGCATCTGTGCTGAGGGAAAATTGTTTGTGTCAAGTGAAAGCATTGTATGTAAATATGCACATCATTCTATGTATATACACCTTTTTAATGTATATATGGCATTCAATAGTGCTACACTAGACAGGTATTTCACCTCCTTGTTTTTGCCCTCTGCAAGAAAGACAACCCTCACTGGGGTCTGGGCTTCATTCATGAGTGCAGGGCAGCACTTATGGGAGAAGATTCTCTTTATTACACTCCTTAAAAATAATTTTATTAAGATACTTTCTCATAGACTAAATAGTGTTATGCTGAGGCAAAGATGCAATTCTGAAGTGTATATATATGTAGATATTGTACAGTAAAGCTCCAAGACTATTTGGAGCTTTGCATTCTCAAGAGAGACTGGAAATCCTGCATTGCTCTGGTTGGAAGATGCTGGAATAGAAGGAGGTCAACATGTGGTTGAACTGACAACTGGTACCCCAAATCTGAACTACTGCAAAATACTTACTTTGATTTAACATTTGGCCCACTCATTAGGTTTTTTTTTGCTCCAGGTTGAAATCTGTATCAGTTAACCTTATATATGTTCAAGTGGCAGATTTTCCCCTTCACTCTTGGAAGACAAAGGTCATAAGGAACTTTTTTCTTGTGATCATAAGCCAGGTCCTGATCTTGTTTCCACAGCTAAATATCTGGAATAACATAGTGTGTTTAATAGATTTGCTTCAGATCTTTGGCCATGTGAGTGATACCGTGAAGGACTCTCCCATCTCATCTAGTGCGCATTGCACTGACCCACTGAGTCAAATTACAGGCTCATCAAGGAAAATGTGCTTTCAAAAATGCATGTGCAAACCACACACTGGTTCAGCGTGGTGGGTGCAGCATGTGGCTTGCTGCAGTTTATTGTCAGAGTGTTTCATTAATTAAAGCCAACAGCAGAAGCTGATGCTTGGACATCACCCAGTGAAGAAACTGTATCCTCTGCAGAAGGCGCTGGGAGTCCTTGGGAGGGCTGTGGTGATAAATATATGCATACATGCACATTTGCCCATACTGATACAGTAGCTCTCATCTCCCAAGCTTTCATCTGACTTTTGCTCTGTAAATACCTCTGGTCACACAAGGGAAAGGCTATACCCAGTAAAATGGGAAGCCAGTGCCTCTGCCCTCTTCAGTTCACGCTTGTGTGTGTTGTCTGTCACCTTGTAGCTAGAGATACACTGATAAACTAGTAGCTGCTGGTAGTTATCAGGAATTTAATTGAGAACCATTTAACATGAGGGTGACCTTGTGAATGAAATTCTGAATGAAATAGTTTCTTAGACACTTACCACACACTAAACAGTGCTGCAGCGCTCTCTGTTCTCCCTTGCTGTGCTGCAGTCACTATTTCAAGCACTCAACAGTATAGATGATCATCCTTCAAACGTTGTACATCGTTTTATCAACACTTGAGGAGAAAAGTGTTGAATCCCTGTGGCCAGAAACCAGAGGGATACATGGAGTGTTCAGCACACACACCAGGCTCTATAGAAAGGGCAGAAGAGGTCTACAAGACCTGTCAGAGCTGCTTCAGTCCTGCTTGGTCAGAGACGTAAGTGGTCTTTAAAAAAAAAAAAAAACAAACCACAGCAAAGCAAACTGGTTTTAGTTTTTCCTTCTAGAACAGGCACAGATCATGGTGGTTTTTCTCATTTCCAATCTTTTGTAAACCCATTAAAAGACGGTTATTTTCATGAGTTTTTTGCTGGTCTCTGAAGCCCGACTCTCAGATAGTACATTTTGACTCAGATCTGCTGGTGCCAGCACAGCTGCACTGATTCACAACAGTAACATGATCTAGTTACTTTTTCTAGTAACACATTCACAAAAACCTTTCGATCTGCTTTCGCCAGCACTGGCAAGGCAGAGTAGACACAGGCAGATTAAATCTTAATGAAGCCTGGACCCTTCCCATTTCAAGGATGCCTACATTTTGATGACTCTCACTACAGGTTTTTACTCTACCGTCAAGTCCGTAATCCCAAGCAAAGCTCTCCAGACAGGCAGTTGTTAGCGATTTCTAATCTGCTGCATCACCATCTGCTGCTTTGCTCTTAGTTCTCTGCTGCCTGAGTCTGGGGACCCGGCTACAATGTGCCCTTGCTGATACTTAACAAATGCTAAGAGGAATAGTTTACTGTTTTGCATTTTCCACTCTGTTTCTTTCCCTTCTTGGCTCTATTCTTTTGCCTTGTTTTCACATTATTGGGTATGGTGTCTGGTTTCTAGTAGCATATTAGTAATGTAGGAAAGATGAACATAATTGCAGAAATACCACACAAAAGACTCATATGTGGCTTTCATTGCTTAATCTGCTTGCTGGGAATAATTGAACGGGATTCCTTTTGTTTTGTAGCTGCTTGGTTTTCTGAGTAGAGGTCCCCTCCTCCCATGCTTGACCCTAGTACTAATGGGCAGATAGGCTTGAGAGAAATAAGAGCAGAATCCAGCCCTTTGAAACTGAGCCTGCTCCAGAGTCAGAAATGTGTGGTTGAAAGTACTACTGCTTGTCATTTCTCATAGCCCCTGTGCTTTGGAGACATTGGCAAAGATTCACCTGGACTGGGGTGCGAATTCAGCTGCGAGCTGGTGATGATAAGCTCCATGCTACTGGAGCAACACAGATATCAGGGGGCTCTGCCACTGGAACGGGGAGACCCTCTCCTCAGAGAGCCATAATTCAGTGTTGTTGTAGTGGGAAATACCCTTAGAAGAGACCTCTTCTGTCAAAAACACATTTCCCTGATTCTGTATAGCTGTTACTAGTTCAGTTTAAAGCCTCATTCATCCAAATGTGTGTCATCACCCCTGTTCTAGATAAATGTGGTGGTTCGAGGTGGGCTCAAAGCCACAGAGCTCCTTTGTACACAGTGGGTTTCAGTTTCTCTCTCCTCTGCAGTACATGGTGATGTGGAATTGCCTTGCGCTGCTCTGAAGATGCTACTGGTCCTACTTTTACTGTCCTTGATTGCTTCTGCATTTTTTGGGTCTGTCCGGAGCACAGGCAGAAGTGTAGCTGTAGGAGAGCAGAGCAGGAGCAGGAGCTGCAGGGAAAAATCGTCTGTGTGTTCCCAGACAAGCTCTGGGCTGCTGGTGACATTTCCAGAGCTCTGGGTACATACACAGGGGCCTGTCAGGAAACTGCAGTTGCTGTTGCTGGGATGGTTTGTAATAGGAAAGGAAACACTGAATGTGTGCATCTAGTGTGGTCTCGAATGTTAGGACTGGGAGGTTGTTTTGCCACGTGAACAGCAGTGGTGAGACAGAGGAATGTTAAACACAACCAAGAGCCCATGCATTAAAAAGCACATTGACATATCATGGGGATTATACAAAAAGTCACTAATATGTTGACAAGATGAAGACAAGGCCTTGAAGGAAGAGATTTAAAGACCTTCAGCTGTAAACCTTATCAACAGGAAGATTGAGAGGTGACTTAATTGCAGTCTGCAAGTACTTCATGGGTGGAAGATACAGGATATTAAACAGCTCTTTAACTTAGGGAAAGAAAGGCATAAGCTGATAGCAGAGCTAAAAGGTGAGTCTGGACAAAAGCAAGGTAGAATCTAGACAGGCAGTAGAGGTGAAAAGCCTCTGGGACAAACTGCTGAGGGAAAGCATGGATTTTCCATCTTTTGATGTCTTCAGCTTATTTCTGGAAGCTTTCCTGGAAAATGCTTTTGCCAAATACAGCAGCACTGACTAGATGGGAATTCAGATTAGATGTTCAAACAGTTCCTACTTGTTTAAAGCCTATATATCTTGTCACACAGGAGTGTGGTCCTCTGGAGAGAGGCTTGGCAGACCTGGCACATTCCCAGGTCTAGTACTGGTGTGTGGTATAAACCTGCAGAAAACAACCTTGAAAGGTCATCTAAAACCACATCCAAGGCAAAAGATTTATACTATATTTGGAAGGTCAGGAACTAAAATAAATGGCCTGGTTTCATTGTTGCTTAGCCAAAGTGAGAGATGCAAATGCTTTATTACCATGGAATAAGGATAATTATTTAGGTAACAAAACAAAATTTGGTTGCTCAAGGATTCTATACGTAATTAGACAGCATATCTTTCTGTTCCTATACAGAACTGGCAATACTTGAGCTCATCCCATGCATTGTGAATTAATAAATTGTACGAGTCATGCCTACTGTTTCATTTGGGAAGGAAACCAATGACTGTTCCTCGCAGAAAGTTGTTGTCCGTACAAAACTCAGCACAGGCTGTGGCAGCTTTATTGTGCAGCCGTGTAACATTCCTTCCAGTAATGTATGTGTGTGTAGAGAGAGGGCGGGCAGGCAGTAATTGTTTCACTGACAGAAAAGATATAGACAGATGCACAGAAGCATTCTGGAACAAAAATGGGGCTGCATCCACTGAAACAACAGATGCTGCCTTGTGAAAATATTTTTTCCATTATAGCTCCAATGTCATCTCCCACTTATCTCTCTCAGAAGTGCAGAAGGAGCTCATTTCAAGGGTACCTATTCTTGCCAGTGGCATTCCTCCTGCCTCGCAGCCTCAAAAAAGGGAATGGGTTTTTAACAGGCATCGTGGTGGGGGGACCATTTGTCTGCGATTAGGCCCGAGAAAGGAAAGAAACTTTTGTCTGAGTGAAAGGGAAGCTTGTAGTTCATTAAGCGGTGCAGGGATTAGCCATGTCGAGAGCTCTGTTCTCAAAAAGCGCTGGAGAGGGCCCGAGGAGGGGAGGGCTCCTTGTAAGAACTTTCTTCCTTTTCTCTTCTATTCTGTGGGTCTTTAATGGCTTCCCCGCGGTGGGGCACGGTGTAAGTAGGGGATCCTGGTCTTATTAGTGGGCTTGGGGTCCCCCACCTCCCTCCA
The DNA here is from genome assembly GCA_013400235.1 of Oriolus oriolus. Classification (NCBI taxonomy): domain Eukaryota; kingdom Metazoa; phylum Chordata; class Aves; order Passeriformes; family Corvidae; genus Oriolus; species Oriolus oriolus. The sequence goes on along the minus strand of VXBT01008205.1, from coordinate 1,146,713 downwards.
GCCCAGCATCTCTTTATCATTCTGCCAGTTCATTACAAGCCCCAGCCAAGACTTCACTGGCTTGGGACTAGGCTAAAGAGAGAGAAAGAAAAGGGATGGGGGGAGGGAAGAGGATGCAAAGCAATTAATTTGGGAGCATTCAGGCCTGAGAATTTAGGCCACTCCAGAAGAAACAGTCCCCCCGAAGAAAAGAGAAAAAATGAACCTTTAACAATGTTTTCTTTCAAGGTTTTGGCTACTGTTGCATAAAACCCTCCAGTGCTTTGATATTTTTCCACTTCTAATTTGCTTGCACCGAGGAGTTTCTCCATAGAAATGTTTCCTTTCGTTAGGAGCTTTCAGATTTCCCCTTGATTCCCAAATGCTCCTACTTTGGAGGCAGAAAGGCTTTTGGTTTTTTGGTATCAATAGTCCCTTGGGGCCAAAATGTGAAATTTGTGTGCAGGTAAATTCCCTCTATCCTGGCTGGGAACCCCAGATGAGTACTAGCCACTATAACAGGCAGGTCCAGGCTCCATGATTTGCCTCCTGCTGTTCCTGTGGAAAATTCCTTTTGCAGTCAAAACGGTTCTTGTTCTTTCAGGTGGATACAATCAAATGCAGGTCTCACTGGCACGGAGAGCCATCCGGGGAGCCCACTTCGCTTCCCTTGCTTGGAAATTCTGGAAAAGATATTCTGGCATAAATTCATTGTTAAACATCAATTATGGAGTGGAAACCCCTCTTTCCAGGGGTCTGAGCTCACCAGTTATTCCTCATCTGGACTGAGAGCTCGTGAATAAGGATATTGCCACGGGACTGACGGCAAAACAGTTTTTCCAGAATCAACTCCAAGCACAGATGCTCTCAGAGCTATTTCCTCTGGAGCAGTGGGAGTTTTGGTGGGCCTGGAGGTCCGGTCTCACTGCCTCACCACGCCAGCCCGCATACAGAAAGGCATCTGAATCATTTAGCTTAATGAGAGAGCCACAAATGAGTAATACAAAAAAAAAATCAACTTAGAACTTCCAACTGTTTATTTTCACTTGTGCATACTCACTTGTGATTTCCTGGCTGGTAAAGGCACACAGGTGTGCACACTGCTGTGGGTAAGAGGATTTACAGCTGACCATTAGGCAGTTTACGCATTTTTCAAAAATACTTGGATAGATGGAGATGTGTTGAAGATGAGGGTGTCTGATTTGAGATGAGACCATTTTGCCTCTCCTGTGAACCCAGCCATGTGTTTCTCTGGGCTTGCATTTCTGCCCTAACTGCATTCACCACATCACTGAAATACTCAGCATATGCTGCATTTCCACTGGAGGTGAGCCACAGCTGAACCACTCTCATGACAGTTTGACTAAAGAAATCTGGCCAGATTTGCTGCTGCCTTGGCTCCTAGCTTTGGGTGCCAGCGTGTTTGCTCTGGGCTGTTTGGCTTCCTCAAAAGGCACCTTCCCATTTGCTGGTGATCTTACACAGTATAGAAGAACAGCATTCACAAATCAGTGCAGGAGCTCCCTGTTACTAGGAGAAATCACAATTCAAATATTTATTCTAGAAAAGTCCCACGGTAACACTCTGACGTTTGATTGCAGACAAATGTAAAGGTGTGTCTGAGCCAGGAGGGGTGCAAACACAGGGTGGGAAAGGGCATCTGCACTGTGTTGGCCTGGCTTAAATCTATGAAGTGGGATGATTCTGGGATGATCATGAGATCAGTAGACTCCTAATGAGGCAGATGGGAGAAAGCCTGGAAAGGTCAGGACGCTGGCCACACCACTGGCATCCCATTCTGTCAAACACAAGCAGCTCTTAATCATACCTGGGAGGATGCAGAAAGACACAGTTGCCCTAAGAACAGTTTGAGATGAACTGATTTTGCTCCTACTTCGTGCTGCCTTTCGTGCTGTGCCACAGGGCTTCTGGAGTGTCCTGGACCCCTTGGAACAGCCCTGGGGCTCTGCATCTTTGGAAATGACCTTTTCCAGTGCTGCCAAGGGCAGTGAAGATGATTTGCTTTGCTGTGACCTGTGGTTAGAAATGTGGGTGCCAAATTCTTTGCTCAAGCATTTGTTTAGCAACTGGGTTGCCTGTTTCTATCAGAGGGCAGGATTTAGTCATGTAAATTAAATGGATTATCAGGAATGCTATCTTCACTCATTTTTTTTGTTTCCCTTTTTTGCTTCCTTTTTGGCCAAGGTTAATTCAGAGCTCTCATGTGGTTCCACTGGAATGACTGGAGAATATTGCCCAATATTTTCCAAACTGTTTTCCAGCAAAGGCTGTTGGTGCAAGGCACTGTAAAGACCAGCACAAGGTTCATACTGGCAATCAGCAGCTCTGACTTCCAGTATCTTACCACAGGGTGAACCATAAAACAGGGGGTGGTGGGTAAATTGAGAATAAAATTGTGGTGGGTAAGAGCTACCGGCAACATCTGCCTTTCCCATCAGTGCAAAAGCAGAGCAGTTACACTTTTTATTTTTAGCAACTTTATTTGCAAACATGTGATATTCCACTGAATAAGAGGTGGTCAGTTAAATGGATGTTTTGGCAAGTTACTTTCCTCCTAGAGTCTAGCCTTGCTGGAGTGAGGCTGAGCCCACATCCCATCCCAGGCTGTGCCTCCTGCACGGTTCTCAGACTCGTGTTTTGATTCACAGCCCGTAGGGAGACAAGTTGGGGTTTAACTGTGGATGGAGCCAATCAGTCAGATGAAATGACAACCCACTCAGGTTTTTAGCACAGAACTCATATTGCATTTTTTCAGTGATTATAACCCAAGTCCTCCCGTTTCTCTCCTCCCAACCCCCATATGTGTATTCTTCAGTATTTCTGGGGCTTGGTCTGGTTCAAAAGCAAAAATGCTGAGCGGTAATAAAAATCAAGGTTAATGTACCATAATATTGAGTCAAGTGACTTGTAAAAATTCTTGCTTTAGTTTCTCTTAGTTCACAGACACAAGGTTCAGAACTTTTTCCAGCAAGATTTGCTTTTGCAACATGCTCTTATTATGACAGCTTTTATTTTTAGAAATGTTGAGAATCCCTTTGGAAACTATTTATAGGTTTGCTGCTCAAGTATGCTGGAGCTTTTTATTTTTGTTTAATTATTGAATACATAGTTTTGCTTTAATGTTGTTCTTATTTAAGGATTTAATGACATGGAATATATATATATGTATATATGTATATATTCTTTTTTAGCGAAACTCAAGCATGCAAGCCTTTCCTTTGCTGATGTATATATTGGAAAAGCTTGGGGCCAGAACTGAGTGCTTCTCAAGTGAATTTAGACTCAGCTAAGGCATGATTTAACTGTGGTAGTTAATTGGGATAAATTCACATGGGTAGACCCCCAGATTAAATTGTTAGTTGCCCATGGTGAGTATTTAATTGCCAGGGTTTTATGCAAACCATAAAGAGGCAGTTAGTTTAAGTGTGGAAGCTGACTCCCTGCAGAGGAGGATGCTTTGCTCCATCCTTTTTCTGATCATCTGTCCCCATCCTTCTGTTCTTTTGGGTAAATCTTCCCCATGCATTCCAGCTGCTGAATGGGAAATCAGGGCAGATCACCTTGTCTATTTTTTTATCACTTATTACCTAGAAAATAACTTCCATCATCATTTCAAATTATGCAATTATTCTCTTTTTCCTTCACTAAAATCTCAAATGTTTACAAGGCTCATTGCCACACTTTAGAGGCCAGTTTAGGAAAATATCAGCATGCCTGTGATTTTCTGAGGACTCCATGGTGGAGAAATTGGATAGATTTGTGTCCAAGTCAGAATGACGGGGGCTGAAATGCATGGAAACATTTTAATCTAGTATGTTAATAGTCCTTTCCTGTCTCGGAAAAGTCCGTTCTCTACTCAGGCAAAAGAAATTGAATGCAAAAAAAAAGTTACGAATAACATCTAATCAAAAAGCCATCCCTGTTTTTATATCTTAGAGCAGAAATTAACCATGACAGCTGCTCCTGGAAGGTTATTTGTCCATGCTATTATGCAGAATTCTGAAAATTGCCATTTTTTTCATTGCAGACTGTTATCAGGAACAGTTATGTGTTTTGCCTAAAGACTATTACTTCCATTGTTTTTGAACTTTACACCAGACATAGTCTATCACAAAAATAATCACTTGTCTTGTGACAAAACAAACCATTCCATTTCTTTCTTTTTTCCAAGGCATCTCATTATCAACTTTGGAAGGAAGTTGAATTTATAAAAAGATAAGTCATGTAAATAAGCTGGAAGAAATCTAATCAAAGTCCTTTGTCTTCTTTGGCAAGCACAGCTCCATTAAACTGTGATTCTCCTTTGAAGCTTCAATTACCTGACTTACCAGAGCTGGAGCAGGGGAGAAATGGCTAATATTTCTGAACAATGTGCATGTGTGTATGTGAGGGGGAGTTATTACCTTCTGGGGGGCAAGGGGAGAAAAAAATAAGTCTGAACAAGTTTACAGATTGCAGCTTTATGGTTTTGGCCAACTGCTTGGAATCATGGGTTGAAATTTATCCCTGATGCTGTAAGCATGTGGAGGAGCAGGGCCAGTAAATGCTGTCTCTCCAGTAAGTCCAGTGTCCCCTGTTCCCTTTCTCACATGGAACTCACTTGCACCCATTTATGTCCACACGTGTTTGTGGCCCCACATGCTGTTTGTACCAAATGCACATCAGAAATGCCTTGCACTGCTCCCCCGTGAGCACTCCCCAGGCTGTGTTGTGCAGGGTTCTATTTACCACTGTGTTTATGTCAGTTCTTTCCATTTAAAGGTGAATGTCAAATTGCCCTCGCTGGTTTTTTTGAGTGTGCATCCACAACTGTCTCCAGTGTTGACAGATGCAATTAGACCAGATCTCATGGGGAGCAGCATCCACCTAGCCCTGGTGGTGTGAAAGTCTGTGTGTCTTATCATACTGTTAGGCAGAGTAAATCAGAATAACTGAGGAATCTTGAGTATTTGAGTAAAATCACCCTGCTGGGCTCTGTGCTGCTGCAGCTAAATTTCTGCTGCCTGGAAAGCTTTCTCTAGAAATTGCCACAGAGGGGCATAGGGCTTGCAAGGCAGTAACACCTACCTGCCTTCTCCCAAATGACAGAGACTCACTTTTATATTCTTCGGTCAAGCATTCAGCTGATGCCCCAGTGAGCCATACACATGCAGCTTGCCACGGATTTCTTACAAATAATTTTAATCCTTCTAACCACCCCCATCATTCTAGGTTGTATAAATAACCTAAAAAATGAGGGCAAAAAACATGGATTTTCTGTTCTTTGTTGGAATGCTGCTCTGGTGTAACTGAGAGGAGAACTTGACCTGCTGTATCCGTTTTTGCAGAGTTCAAACCGTAATTCCAGGCCAGATTCTAATCTGTGCTTCTTGCTCATATTTCACTGAAGCTCTCAAAAAATACACATGCTGTGGACTGCAGTGCAGCATTGCAGGCAGTGAGTGACTGTTATCTGGCCTGAAGGATCTTCTGGAAATAAATTTAAAAAAAAAAAAAAGATAGCGATCAAATTGCTGAAGTGAACAACTGATGGGTGTTTTAAGTCTTTAATTTGTTTTCATTTGCTTGGAAAAGCAGACCACGTTTGCCTTCAGAGCAAAAGGCAGTTATTGATAGTGCTACTTAAGTGAGCAAAATAAAATGCTTGCAATGACAGTTATCAAAGGTTAGGTCCCTGGAGATAAAAAGCTTTTGTGTCCGTGTGCACTCCAAACCAAATCTTTCTGTGGGCCTACATAAAGTATACAACAATGTGCTTCCCTTCTGAACTTTTTTGGGACATGGCATGGAAAGACTGTAGCAGTCTTCATGAAGTCAAATCCCAGATGGGTATTGGTTTCAAAGGGAACGATGACTAGCCAGTATGTTAAATATTTTAATTCAGTAAAGCCTCCTGTTCTCCTTGATGTTTGCTAAAGTTACGTTCAGCAGCTGTAGAGGAGAATGTGCACAAGAAACCGAAGGAGAATCCTGTGTCCTCTCCTCTTGCCTAACCAATAAATTTTAGCACTGAGTAGGCAGGCACAAGCCCTCCTCACCTTGGCCCGTGGGGTGGGGAGATGAGCAGAGAGGGGTTTAGATGGAAGCGGAGCCGCGAGCAGCTGGACCAGGTGCCACTGGTGTTCTGAAATGTCACTTTAAAGGCTATTAACATAGTGAAGGCTTTTGAAGGCTACTGAACTGTTTGTAGCATAATCCTTCCGCTTTTCTGCCACAGCACTCTCTGCATGTTGTGCTAATAGACACTTGTGCAGAGGAAGCCCACCGTGTGCAGAGCTCCGGGGAGAAAAACTGCAAGAGGTGCTTTATCTGCTCACAGTGGCAGATAATTGCTGTTGGTGCTGTAAGTCTGATACAGGCCACCTCTGACCTGTCCCATTTTTTAGATAGATTTGAATTTTCCCAGAATCCAGGGTTATCTGGATCTGGGCAGAACCTCTTGAAAGATAAAAAATTATTGTAATAGAAGTGAGGAGTTTTGGGGGTGGAAGGTTTGTCTTGAACTTCTTCACCTTGCCAATGCTTTCTGCAGTGATAGAGAACAACCCTTTCTGCAGTATTAGAAAGCTATTTGCCAGCAATTTTTGGAGAAAGGGGCTGCTTTTGCAGGCAACCAATACAACAAACAGCCTTTCCTCTAGAGCAGTTGCACTGGCTTTTGGTTTCTTTTGCTTTCTTCTGCTATTTTTTGGCTTCTGTAGAATTTGTCTAATCTTACCTTGTTTGAACTGTGAATCAGAGCCTTTAGACCTGCTAAATTATCCCAGAGGATTTAAGGCAAGTCTTTGTGTAGCTGATTTCTCACTGATGCCCCACTTCTCTCTGAGCATTCACTTGGCTCTGAGCTTGGCTAGACAGGAGTGAAGGAGGCAGGTACCGACTTCTCAAGCTGAGGATTATATATATGTGTATATATATCCTCATGCAATAGTTGAGGCATAGGAAGAAACCTGTATCCTGTCGTGCTCTTTGTGGGCCTGGCTTTGCTGCTGAAAACATTCTTAGCAGTAACTTTACACTACAGGTGTCTCTGCTTTTACGTTCTGTAAGTTATGAGGCATTTAGCTCATTTTCCCAGAGCATCTCCTTTGCTTTTCATGGGGCAAAGCTCCTGTGTCACAATGCACTGCACTGCAGATGGTTAAGTCAGTTCCTTCTTGATGACAATTTTAGTATTTGATCAGCATGTTCCTTTTCATTTTAATTTATTGCCAGTTATGCTTTCCTTGCTCAGAAGCAGTAATGTATGACATAAAAGCCAGCTCTCCCCACCCTCCCTGGCTACACTTGTCAACTGTGTTCACTCATGGCTGCTGCCATTTTAATAACCAGTTCCTGCTCTTAGATCTTGAGAATGTATGATTAAAAAATCCAGCACCTGAGACCTGCAGTGAAATGCAGTGATTTTGCTGGAAAAGGCAACCCTTCAACTTTCCTTTCACCCTGTGGGAATGGCAAAGGTGGGAGGTGTTACCCTGGCTTTCCAGTCTCTCTCCTTGCACGGAGTGAGGCTGTCTAAATAATTAAATTCTCACAAGTCAGTGCTTGCTCAGTTACAATCGAACAGCATTTCATCTGTTCCCAGTGGAGCCTTGCTTCCTTGTCCGTATTGCAGGATCGTCACCCTTTTATCAGGTGAGCTGCCTGTGCTGGAGTGGCCTCACACTCTCCCCCATTCCCACAGGATATTGTTGCTGAACGCAAAGCACTTGTCACTTCTCCGGCTCTGGAAGGCAGGAAGGGTTGGACAGGTGCCTGAAAAATAGGCTTTTTGGGCATGGCAGGGATGTTTTAAGAAATCACAAGCACAGAGAAGGACTTAGGGCCAGGTGGTGTTTACCTGATGTGGGGTAGTCCCTTTCCCGGTGGCACACAGTGTTTGTGTGCTCTCTGATTTGGTGGATGATGCTGGAAGCTTGTCCTTTGGTTAGATGACAGAAGCACAACCTGGGTCTGCTTATCTACTGTGTGCAGACCAGCTATAACATATTTAGAAAAACTAGATTCCTTCTAAAGCAATGTTCCCTAAATTCCAGCACAAATTGCCTGTGGGTGAATTGACTGCATATACAGATCAGGATTTATCATAAGGCCTACTACTTGTTAAACTCCAAAAAATACCCCAAGGTGTAGATCAAATCAGGTATCAAAGAACTCACACAAGTAACCTACACAACATATGTTGTCCTAAGGCAAACATGTTACTAAGCAGATGGGTTTGCATCTTTCCCTGCTGCTGTTTGCACTGCAGCTGCTCACGAGGTGTTTCACCTTCCCATCCAGCAATACCCCTGTGCAGCAAAGGTGTGATTTAGATTTGGTTTCAGGCAACAGCTTTGAAGGGTGAAGGTGGTAATTTTATCCAGGCTTTTTTCCTCAGTAATTTGTATTGTTCCTTCTCCTAGGACCTTTTACAACTGGTGCTTTGCATGGCTTTTTTTTTCCCCTTTTTTTGTGGCATTGCTTCAGTCCTGATATAATCCCTTAATATATGATGGAGAACAGTTCAGCCCTTCAGAGAGATGCCATTGGAGACCACTTTCAGGTTATTGGGTCTTTCAGTGTTGTTCACATCCATCCTTAAACATTAATATTCTTCATCCATTCTACTTTGAAGCCAATGAAACATTTTAATTGCCTTTGGTGTCCTTTGATCAGGCCTGTGATACTTGTATAATGTTGCTGTCATGCTGTACAGGTTGTTAAAAGGAGTTTGTATTTAGCCTTTCCTCTAAAGAAGTTGCTGTTATTTCTAGCTCCTTGTAGAGGGGTGCTGTTGCACAAATGGTTGTGAACAGTTGTGCAGTCCTTACCCAAAGAATATGAGAGAATCAGAAAAGGCAGAATTAATATTACTGTGAGTAAAAATTTGACGTGGTAGGAGGAATAAATATCTTCTTCATTTTCACTCAGAGGCACTGGGGAGAACTGAGAAGCAATCAGCTCTCTGTGCCTTGCACCTATGCCTTACCCTCCACCAGTTGTTCCTGGACACACCAGCTACTCCCATTTCAGACCAGTGGAAACACTGAACATATCTGAAAGCAGAGTCTGGCCTTTCATACGGGAATCAATTTGCCCATCGCTGTGGAGCAACCACAGAGAAACTGTTTAACAGTACAAAACCCACATTGTGTATGAGATTAGGACAGGAAATATGGGATTGCAAGCTGAAACTGCATGGTAAATTTAAGTGAGTTATACACACTAAAACAACATGCTTCTCTCTCTGCATCCCTGCCTGTACCACAGAGGCTCACAATTTGGCTCTGTTTATCCTCGTGTTGCTCCCAGTTGGTGGGAACCCCTTGCTCCCGGGTTCACAGATGAGGTCCTGGGCCATCAGCAGGGAAGGTCACCTCTCCAGTGGTGGAGGAGAGCCTAGAGCCTGACTCGTGCTGCGCTGTCTGCTCCACATCTCCCCTTTAAAGGCAAGGAAGAGGCTTTGATAGCTTTGAGATAACAGCTCCTGAAGGCCTCTTCTGAGACGTGCCCTGAACAACAATCTATAGTGTGTTTACTTATTGAGATGGATATATGTTCCCCAGCTTTGCTGTCCCCAAATTAGCTATTTAACCTTTTTTTTTGTTTCCAATTAGTAACCAAAAATGCTTTTTCACTTTTTTCCCTTTTTCCAAAAGGCTACTGGAAAGAAAAAATCTGCTTTCAAAGGTATTTTTTCCTTTTGATAAGATTAACCCATTGTTTATAAAGAAGAAAACAGAATTTTTTTTCACTGAGCAAGCAAAACCACAATTGCCGTAATGAATATTGGGTAATTAACCCTTCTCATCTGGAGGAGGTAACACGTAAGACTCACCGCACCACTTTCCCTGTGGAATAAAGTAGCAGTGGTATTAATCCAAGCCAAACGTTGAAGTTTTACAATTGGTTGTATTATTATTGCAGTTACAGCATTTTTACAGCCAGAGCAGAAGGCTTCTGAAATTAAGGTGATATTTAATCTTTTTAAGACTGCTGGGCACCAACTAACTGCTCATGCTATAGAAAGGAGACAGCTGCCTTCTGCTCTGCTTTATACAGAATTAATGCCACACCTCAGTTTCTGGGAATTTTCCGATGCAGTTTTCATTTGGAATGGCTGGTCACTTGAGTAACGCGTAGCTTAGAAATTAAATAGAAGCAATTTTCTGCTTAATTAGAAACATAATCCTAAATTCTGCCAGCTTCAGCCTGGCAGTTCAACGGGAAGGTTTCAATATGGGATTGAATGTCGTGTTTTGAAGCCTGTCCTGCAGCCCTGCTGGACTGACAGTGTGGTTGCATTGCCTTTTGCTTGGGAAGGGGCAGCGGGGTGTGTCACCTCCCAGGCAGGTTCTGTGGGGTGCCATCCCAACTGCAGGTCAGGCGTTTGACCTCGGCCAGGGAATCCTTAAGGATCAGTGAACTTTATGTGGGCAACTTTGGATGGAAGCAATTCAAATCTGCCCTCTGAGCTGAACCAGCTGGGTTGTGCAGGAGGGCCAGCTCTCCCTGTTACAAGAAGGCCTTGTGGAAGAGACTTCTCAACGTGTGAAATGCTGACAAATTATGGTTCCACCAGCCAGAAGTCAAATTGAGGAAGATTCATGCTGAGGCTGAGATAGTTTTCCAACAGTGTAATTTCTGAGTGCTCAAAGAGCAAGGCCAACACAGTCAAACGTTTTTTGCTGGCTGTGTTATCTCAAAGGGAACTTGCCAAATCACCCTGATTTGCAATGGGACTCCGGTGCAGCATGAGGGAGTCAGCTGAGGCTGTGCTAATGCAGGTTTGAGGGCATAAAGGCAGTGGGGTCCCTGGCCCTCAAATGGATCAGACAGCAGATCTTACTCCAGGAGTTTACTAAAAAAACAGTGGCCAGTATCTGCCCAGATGGGGTTGGCTTGGGAGTACACAGGGATGTGCAATCAGACTTCCTTGCAATAGGATGGTGATTGTTCAGTGAGATAGTGGGCAGTTCATTACACATCATCCTGATACGGGGAAGTCCTGATTGCCTTGAACATCTGCAGATCCAGTGGCTTCCACAGGGAGATGCAGTATCTCAACCTTATTTTTTCTTATAGAAACCCCATCCACAGATGTGATCCAAAACCCTGTGCTCTTCCTACAATCTCAGTTTACCTTTTTTCTTTTGAACAGAAATAGATCTATTTTGTATTTTTTAGATTTTCAGAGTTACTAGACTTCCTACATCATATTATTTAGCATGAGGATTATTTTTTTCCAGCTTGTGGACTCCCAGCATTTCCACACAGACAAAACTATATCAAATCATTGCAAAAGCATGGCTGTTTGACTTGTCCTCAGTTATCTTCCCTGTGCCTTCAGAAGTCATGGATACATAGACTTGTGCCACGCTGTGGGCTTCATCCTATTGCTTCTTCTCACGGAAATTCTGTTTTTATTAAAAATATTCCTCTCCATGGTTGCTCCTTTTTCCTTTCAGCGAATCTTCTTTGGAGCAACCCCTCTCTGGCGTTCCTCCCATCCCACTGCCATGAGGCTGCCTTTATTCCTGGTCGAATTACCAAAGCCTTCCCTCCTCCCTGTGGCATCCAGGCATCCCAGCGCAGGGTTTACCCCAGGGTTCCCATTGCGTAGGCCTCTGTACTGCTGCCAGGCGATCCTTGCAGTATATGCTGTGGGTGATTCTCTCAGCCTCTGGAATGAATTATTTTATTGCTGCCAGCTTGTCAGAGAAATCAGCTTGAAAGCTGAGCCAGAGAGCGGTCCTGGGAGCGACCGACTCGGAGGGGAAGAAGTCACCACTGAGCAAAATAAATTGGGGGATGCATCAGCTGGATAACACAGGCACTATTTTATAGCAGAATTTTGGAAGAACCAATTAGGCTTCCACAGGTCTTTTATGTAAAGCTCATAAATATACACATCGTGGTATTATAATTAAGAATTGTTGTTTCCCTGATTTTCGGTTTTAAGGGTATACTTTTCTGTTTAACTGCCATCCTTTTAAAGATTTGGCATGGTCTGGGATGTTCTTCCCTTCCCATTTACCTCCCAAGGAATTTGCATTCCCGCTCTGGGCCTGCACTTGGGTGTGCGTGCTGCCACTGAAAAGGCTGTGAGCCATAAATAAAAGAACAATATGACCACAAGCACCCCCTGCAGAGGAAGAAGAAAGACATGAGTAAAATAATATGCCAAAGAAAATCGTAAGGCAGATAATTTATCCGCTCCTAATTATTTCTGGGCCAGAATGAGGTATTTCAGATAGTAAGAAAATACCTCCTTTTTTTTTTTTTCTAGTGATTTCAAACCATTGGCCTATTACAATTTGATTCAAACTTTAGTTGATTCTTTGTCGAGAAAAAATTCACCAAAGGTCACTCACAAGCACCACAGAATCCACTTCATATGTTTCTGAAGCAGAAGGACAGTTTTTTCATGCATTTCTGATACTTTCAGCCATTCAGACTCCTGTGTCTTGAAAGAAAACACATCTCAGGTGTCACATTAATCTGGTTGGTATGAGATTATGGCTTGCAAATTGCTGATTTTGGATATGGATGCCTGGCCCATTTGAAAGACTTCAGCATAAATAGTAATAATAGACTTAGAGTGGCGCAGTCTTTCAGAAGACGAGACAAAGAGCTGTGCTTGTTAAAACAAAAGATACCCCAGAAGCAGGAAATTTAATATTATTAATGAAAACAGAAGGAATTATTAGGAATGTTTTCACACGACAGAGTTCCTCATTCAGGATGTATTACCGTGGGGACTGCACCAAGGGGTCTTGCTGGATCTTTTTTTTCCCCGAGAGTGTCTGCAGTGCTGTGAACATTCCTCTGCTGTAGCCTGTGATGTATTTGTAACATTTGCATGTAATCTGTCAGGCAGGGCCTCTGCTACAGAGCGTGGGAGTTTCAGGCCCATGGGATTTGTGAGGCTGCAGATGCAGAAGTGGAAGTCAGTCAGATTTGTGGCATGGACAGGGGTTTCCCCGGTGTTGGAAGGAGGGAAGAGCGAGCCCTGAGTGCGCTGCAATCCGACTCTGCGCAGGCTGTTCTCACAAGGTTTCCGTTTTCAGGCTCTGGATGTGTTTTGGCATTGGAGTTCTCCTTTTCAGCCGATCCTCCACGATTTTTCAAGGTTCACCCACAAGTCATAATTACCCAGGGGGACAACAGCACATGGATGCAATGAAATGCACTCATAAAAGTGCTTGTTTTTGCACTGATGGGGCTCTAACTGCTTGTTATCTCTGAGCATGATTTAGAGGGACATAAAAGCAGCATCTCAGCCTCACACATTCATAACCCCTTCCATCAAAAAATCTCGAAGCATTTTATGCACAGATGTAACCAGATAATATGTCCTGTTGTCTGTGTGGCATCTCCAGCATCAGTCATCATCATTCTAAACCATATGCCCGAGTCTAGAGTATTCCCTGAAGTGTTTTACACGGGAGGAATCATGTAAATAGAATATCTGGCAATCTATGAATGGCTCACAGGATTTCAATCAACTGCACAGTTTTAAAATTGGCATTTAAATCCTTCTCACATCTGTTGTTTAAAATAGCCAACAGTGTGTGGAATACATTCAGTATGAAATATTCATATGAGTATGTTAACAATAATATGCATTATCGCAGTAAAAAATAAGGTGTGCAAACTGCAGTGCTTGTTAGAGTAAATATTTAGAGATTTTAGAGAAAGCACTGTTTAGTAGTCAAAAAATAAACATTTTCCTTCCACAGATAATACTGAGATGTTCTCTGTTTTTTGAATACAGGACTTAACCATTCCCAGTTGCCCCCTTGGTGCAGACTGTGGCTTCCAGTGCTCTCCAAGAGCAGTCCATATGGGGTAACTTGCATAGGAAGCTAATAAACTGCACCTGCTTTGGCTTCTAAATATCAGAGGGTGAAATACCTCTTGGAAGAAGTTTTTTATGGATCATCTGGGCAAGGTCCTAGGTGACAGCTAACTCTGGTTAGGTGTTAGGTAGTTCTGGTTCATTGACAAGCGCTGAATTCCAGTTGCAGCCCTAGTCTGTCTCCTTAATCCATTTTCCTGTCTTCAAACCAATATTGTTTATGAAGACTCCCTGCCCCTCCTTCATCTCAGTGAAGCCTTTAAATGAGGTTCAAGGTATGAAGTGCAATAATGTGGGACGTGTTGTGTCTCTGCCTGTAGAGGATTCTGAGTGTTGGGGAGAGCTGTACCCTCACTCTCAAAAAAGTGCAGTAACTTTGCTACTGAGCACTCATAATCTGTCCAACTCTGCCTAAAATAATCTTGTGTTTCATATGTTTTTAGATGACCTTGAAAGGCCTCTTTCAACCCAGGCTATCCTGTGATTTTATGATTCTGTGTTTCCTTAGGTAGATTCTGTCCCTGTTCCTTTCTGATCCGAAGATGGTGGTTGTTCTTATAGGCTGCTGGTCATGTGCTAGGATAGGCATTTAAAAAAATGCAGAAACACATGAAGGAATTTAATTCCGTCCCACAGGAATGACTGTACTACGCTAGTCATTGTTTTGAAGCATGTTTTAGAAATTTTTAATGACAGCATTGGGATTATATAGTTAATTGTGGAGCAAACATTTTTACAGTTTGTGTTTTACCCCACATGGAAAGCTATAATTTACTCCATGTAATTAGGTTAGGTTTAATTTTGGCGAGACACAGGCCAGCATTATCCTGTGTAATATACTGTAATCCTCACGTTAGGTAGGGTGCCAAGTATTCAGTTTGTTTTGGGAGCCAACAAAATTGCCACTTGTCCAGGGTTGTTCTTGGACAGAATTGTGAAAATGGTAACATTTTGCTACTTAAAGCAGCTTATTATTAGTCTGACAATGACCTAGAGATACATGTATCATTCATTGAACATTATGCAGAAGATAAATGGCACTTCATTAATAAAATAATGTATTTAACAGCATATTGGGGCAACGTTGCAAGTCTTGATATCATCGGACACCAAGGCTACTTTCTATCTTTCATGACCCCAAAATCTCAATTTCTTTAGTTTATTGTCATGCTGTAAAGTATAATGGTCAGAGAGATTACACCACTGCCATATTGCTGTTACACAACTGCATATCGGTTTGTTTATAAAAGATAAATCTAAGTTTAAAAAGCTAAAAATTATTTTTTTCTCTCTACCCTTTCAAATGTCTTGTTTTTTCTGTCTTCCAGGAAGTCCATTTATCAAAAGATACTTGAGTATAAAGTCATGGGTTGGTGACTGATGAGGGGCCGACCACTGCCAATGACATGTTAAAATTCATGTTTATTATGTAGGTGGACAGTTTTCTGAAATAGTTCTCTTCTGAAATCTGAGAGGAAGGATTCCCTAACAACATCTTGTGCCTCACTGAACATAATGAGCATCTTAGACACATTGTTGTATGCTCTGAAATGTCCAATTGAAAGCTATCATCCTCTGTTAATGTCTTAGCACTTTTACCACTTATAGGTGCTGTTATTTCTTGGAATCAAAGTTAAACCATAATAGGCTAATGACCTATCTTGATGAGGTGTGATTTTTCACCTCAAGCAAACACACTTTTCCCATTAAAGGTGTTGAGCAGCAGTCCTCTCTGAGAGTTTGCTTCATTTGGTAATTGTCATAGGATGTTTCATTTTCTTCCACAGGAGGTATTTTTACTTTTCCACCAGAAGACTATGAAATATGTAAGCCCATAAAGAATGTTTCAGTAGTTTTCGTACTGGTGTGGAAGAAACAGCTGGATCCACATTCCTGCCTGTAAAGCCTGGTATTGCAATTCCCAGTTCATCGTGATGGATTGGGTAATTCCACACAAAGGAATTATCTCAATGTTTGGAAGGGATAGGACTGTACAATTGATTATTTTTGTTTGATTATAAATGCCATCCAAAAACAATGCCTGTGCTCAGTCACTGACATGTGTGACCTCTCTTTTCCTTCTAGCCCCTCTGGAAATCTCCTTGTGCTGGCCTATTTTGGCCATGTGAATTTTCAGGGAGATAGAACATGTATCAATGATGTTTCTATGTGTTTTGGTGAAGAAAATAATAAACATCATCGATCAGTGATAGTAGGGAGAGGAGTGATAGAGGTATAATTTTATGGGGGACAGCAGCTGTGTAGTGGTTAAAATAGAAGGCTGGGAGCCAGGTCTTATCAGTTTATCCTCGGCTCTGCTGTAATCTTCTTCTTATCATTAACCTTGCATTAGTCCTTTCAGTGGCATGCCTCCCTCCCCCAACCCTAAGCAATTCAGGATTGTTGAAGATGGAATTTTGGCCTGTATTTTTGGGTGGAGTGTTCATACCACCTCGTTTTTGGCACCCACTGTATGTAGCCTCCATCTCTTCTGCAGTCAGGGAAGAGAGGTAGGTGTCACCCTGACCTTCTTTTTGTTCTCACTCTGGACTTGGACACTACAGTTAGGTTTCTAAAGTAAGGACTGTTTAAACTTATGTGTCAGATAACACTTAAAATCACAGAGTTCTTCCCAGTGTTTATAAACTTTCTGTAAGTAACTAGTGATTTATTATTATAAATAGCAACTGCAGTGAAATGGTTATAATTCAGATAGGCTGATTGGTGTTATAAATGAAGCTTTTCTTCTCAATTCTATAAATGTACAAGACCCCCATCATTCCCCGACCAGGCCAACATGGGTGGATGCTAAAAATATGTTTTTCAAGAAACATTAATATGTGTGACATCCACTCCATGTCTGCACTACCCAAGCAGTAAACTCTTTAAACAGGGTCTGTCCTCTGTGCTATCTGTGAACAACCTCTAATATACTGGGACCCTGTCTCTAAGAAAGCCTTGATGCTATCAGAGTAACCTTAAAAAATACTGGAAAACATTACCGATTTGTTCTGGGTCTGGAACAGCTGGCTGGTAATTGCTGTCTTTTGGGGGCTGCTATTTCATGCTCAGAAAGTGCTGGTGACAAGGCAGAAGCCTAACCACTCATCTTGTTCTCTGATTTCTTCTCCCTTTCATCCTCTGCAGTAGCAGATCAAGACTGTGACCGCAGACTGGTGCCTGTGGTGCAGAGCTCTCGGGGCTGCTGTCTGTGTGTGCTGGAGCATGCTGATAAAAAAAGCAACCTCAACAACAACAACAAAGGAGGAAGAATTGTTTTCTTGCCGCCTGTGGAATGGGGACCTGAAGTCGGGCGGGAGGTCCTGGTGTCTGGAGGAGTCAGCATGGCGGAAGGGCTGTGATTGCCTTTCTAATGTAATTGTTTTAATGGCAGGCCAGGGAATTGCAGTGGTTGAGTGAAAAGCTCCAGCTGTTTCTCCTTGTGGTTCTTTGTGTGGTTACAGCAGGAGCTGGAGCATCCCCATGTGCAGATGGAGGCACGACTGGGAATGTGTCTCAGATGACTTTGTGAGCTCTGTGGGCAGCGATAGACCACAAGGAGCAAGGAAGAGTTGCACTTTCAGAAAGGCTTCTCCCTCACAGCATTATGGAAAGTGGTTGGGGAAGGAGGGGAAGAAGGTTATAAACTAGGTGCAGATCTGAACCAGATACAGAGTTATGGGTACGGAGAAGGGAAGGTGAGAGATGAGTGTGGTAGGCACAGGTCATGTCCTGCATGGACTCAGGAGAACTCCAGAATTCCTCTGTATAGATACAGCTGGAAGAGAATATTTTACAGTCTTCAAGAACTCCTTTTTCACTAACATCCTTTTCTGTTGTGTGTTTTCTTTCTTATCAATCGTACCATACTCTAGGCGTTACTAAATCTCTCTTCAAGAGCTACATGAGCCAACTTTGGCAAATGGAATTGTAAAATCTGTAGTTCAGCCATAGCCAGATCATCATTATTTTACATGTTCTAAAGTTTGAGGCTGGAAAGCTGCCTAGCAGAAAAGGAGCTGGGGGTGTTCGTTGAGAGCTGGCTGAACATGAGCCAGTGTGTGCCCAGGTGGCCAAGGAGACCAGTGGGATCCTGGCCTGGGTCAGCAACAGTGTGGCCAGCAGGACCAGAGCAGTGATTGTCTCCCTGTGCTTGGCACTGGTGAGGCCACATCTCAAATCTTGTGTTCACTTTTGGGCCTGTCGCTTCAGGAAGGACATTGAGGGGCTGGAGCATGGCCAGAGAAGGGCACAGAGCTGGGGAAGAGTCTGGAGGACAAGTCTCACAAGGAGCAGCTGAGGGAGCTGGGGGTGTTTAACCTGGAGAAAAGGAGACTCAGGGGGAACCTTCTCGGTCCCTACAACTCCCTGGCAGGAGGATGTAGCCAGGTCAGGCTCTTCTCCCAGGTGACAAGGACAGGATGAGAGGAAATGGCTCAGGTTGCACCAGGGGAGATTTAGATTGGATATTAGGAAAAACTTCTTTGTGGAAAGGTTTGTCAGGCACTGGAACAGGCTGGCCAAGGTTGAATCATCATCCCTGGAGATATTTAAAGGACATGTAGATGTGGCCCTTAGAGACATGGTTTAGAGGGACTTGGCAGTGTTAGGTTTGTAGTTGGACTCAATCATTCTATCATTCCATGAAAAAGAGCTTCTTTCTCTTCTTCTGAGTGACTATTCCACAGTCACGCAGATGCCTCTCTTGGGAAGCTTTCACATATCTTCAGTTTAACGGCTTTCATTTTTTATCTCAGGTTTTTATGTATTAATCCCTTTATTCCCTTAAAATACCCCGCTTTTCTGAAGTTCCACCTCTCCACCTTACACATTTACCTCTGTAAGGAAATATGTTATCCCTTTCCGTGTAGCAGGCTTAGGGGGAATTCAGAGATGCAGCCACAAGCGAGTCCAGAGAGAGAATGAATCTTTATTTTTGTTACAACACCATAACATAAGTGAAAAACACTAGATACGAGATTGTTTACAAAAAACCTATCTTACTATTTACATAGTCTGCGTAGCAAACTAGAAGTTTCCCACAGAAAGGAAGGAGAAGGAAAAATCCTCTGCCCAGGAGCTTTTTAGTATCCACATTTCCGTACCAAAGTTTTTAAATCAAGCTCAAGCAATAAACCACAGCATTCTTTATGCAGGAGTACGGAACAGGGCTATGTCCATGCTGGTGTCCCAGCAGAGACTGCAAGTATTAAGGAGGAATTAGAAATAAAAGATTTAGTCCAGGTGCTGGTAGCAGCTTATACACAGGAGTGAAAGATTCTCTCAGGGCTGCTGAAACTCTCCACAGAAGTAGGATTGGTTTGTCTGTGCTGTTGGAGCTCGACTGGTACCAGCCTGTAAAATAAACTCTTTCTCATATGTCTCTGCTACCCCATAGTCCTCCTTTTTCTCATTCTGTGGAAGAGAGTTAAGTCTTCCTTGGTCTTAAAGCTGTCATCTCTGATTATGTTCACCTGTTGTTGAAATGTGGGATGCAGCAATAACCACCAGTTCAGAGCTTTGTCACTGACAGGTAATGCAATGGGCCTGTACATCATCACGACTTAAAAATGTGAGTTGCTGATGCAGCTCTGGACAGAAGCCTTGTTTCTTCATTACCCAGCCAGGGCTTTTGTCTGTTGACTGTGGAGCCTCTCCAGTGTTTCAGGAGGCAGGTGGCCTGCAAATGTTCCTTTTGCAAAGCATCCTCCTTACCAAGAGATTCCCAGTGCTGGGCCTGAAGTGAAATCCATGAAAATTTTTGCATGGAAGTTCTCATGAAAATGGCCAGATCTGAAAATACCAAAAAAACCACCAACACATAATTTTTAATTTTCACTGTCAGGAAATTCCAGTTTTAATACCTCTGGTTATTTTTGGCTCAACTGCAGTTGAAGGCAGTAGGTAGTAAAGTCTTCAGTGGCTGTCACAGAGGGAAATTCTCTGCCAGTAACATTTTACTTCTTGTTGATTTTATTGTGGGTTGTTTGGTTTTGGTTGGAGGAGGGGGAGGTTGAGAAAAGCGGAGTGTTCCTTGGCTATACACTCCTCTGAGTGGGTTTCTGCTCTTCCATCTTGAGGGGCTTTGTCTGACTGGACCCAAGGAGAGGGGTTTCTTCCGTGAGGTCTTTTTTCTTATCTCCAAATATTCCTGATACCTTTGCTTCCACTGAGCCCTTCCAAATAAACTCTGAAGACATTTCCTGTCTTTTCATTACATTAGCACTGTTAATACAGTAGGTGACACTGTTAATACAGGCAGGTTAAGGAATGGTGAGCATGAGATGGAGGGTTAATGGAGGATCTACAAAAAACATTCAAAATAGTATCTAATATTTATGCCAGGTTTGTGTTAGTGGGACGAGTTCATTGGAGTTTGGTCCTGTCTGTCTCTGCCAGGAAACAGGGTTCAGAGTGGAGACTTGCTAAATTAGACCTCAGTGATGGTGAAAAATTCAGAATTAGTCAAAATGAAGACTTTGCATCTGAATCTTAATGATTTCAAGTCAACCCTTGGGATTCACCTGTCTCAAGGGTCCTGAAGCCATAGTTCAGGCCTTGCAAAAACCACAAAACAAGCTGAAAAATCACAAGATACCAAAAAAGACTGTTTTGCTCCTTTTTGCCCAAGATTTTAGAGTGTATTTGCACAGCGTTCTTCTTCAGAATCACAGATGTTAAGAGTTGTTACTCAGTAACAAAAAACCCCCAATATTTTAAAGCAGTGACTTCAAGGTCAAATCGTGTTCAAGGTCCTCCAGAAACATCCCAAATATCACAAGATGAGCAGGGATAAAACCCTGTCAGCTGGCAGTGGTAGCTCTCAGATGGCATTTGTGCTAGCCAGTGGGTTGGGCTGTTTTTCCCTGGCCACTGAGGGTCAATACCAGCTGAAACTCGAATGAAACCTGGAGTGTTAATCCACGTTAAGGAGATCTGGGGAAAGCAAGCGCCTTAATCCCTATAATATCCCAGAGATAAAGTTGTTGCTGTGTTCCTACACATGTACCTCATGGACCATTCATCTGGGCATCTGATAAACCAGCCAGGATAGCAGAAGACTCCCTAAAACAAAGTACAGAGTGATCTTTGCCTTGCGTTTCCCTTTAAATTCCAGCAAGTATTACAGGAAGACCTGAACGCATCTGAGATAAACTGCAGAGACCTACTTTTAAAGATTGCACTTGCTTTTGTGTGTGTTTATCCCCCATCTACTGCACCTTTGAGGCTACTGAAAAATAAGTCCAATCTTTTCCTGTTTGAAGTTTATGGTCTAAGTTTTCCCGGTTAGGCTCAACAGGACAAATTCTGATTTAACTCCTAGGAAAGCCCGAGATTCGCCTCCCACAAACAACTTGAGTTTGGTCACTCCCTAGACTTCTGCAGCAGTGAAGGACATTGGGGAGCAAATATGATGTGCAAATATGATGAGTCTGGGTAAATGCGAGAGTCAGCTGCTAAAGCCAGAGTTCAGAGAGATTTCTTTCATTCATCCATGGGAGAAGGAGAAGGCCTCATTATAATTGTTCAAGCCTGACTGGATTACATCACTTTCCCCCTCATTTCACTCCCTCCCCACTTGCCTCCCTCCTTTTATTTACACCCCTTGTTCAGCAGCGGTGTGGAGTGGGGGCTGCCTTAATGATGGATGCTGATCGCTTCATTCCCCACTGCCCCCCCAGCGCCTCCCCCAGTGCTTTGAAGTGTGCTCAGGTCTCAGGCTCCAGTTCAGAGGTCACTTTGTTTATTTATGCAAAGCTGGCTCATCTGTGAAATGGGGCTTTCAAGGCCTCTGACATCAAAGACTCCAAAGCTGGTCCCATCAAGTCAGAGCAGGGACGGGCCTTGCATTATAACAAATTGAAGCAACTTTGTGAATCATAGGGAAATATGATGGCTAGATTTTTGCTTCAAAAATTCGGCTGTTGTTTTGAATTGTGGTCGGATGCTCAGCACATGGTATTGGCCTGAAAACCAGTCATACCCATTCGGCTAGAACATGAAGCCTTCATAGAGAGCCTGTGGGTAAATAAAATTTGATCCTGATTTGGTAACAGTCTGAATATTTCCCATCAGTTGCTCTCAGAGCTGGACCGTTATGCAGAATTTTCCATTTGCCTTAACTTTTAAGAGGGAATGGAACAATTCTGCTATGGTAATAAACAGTAACTATATCCCACTGATGTGGCAGTCTTTGTCCCATAGGCTCCTCAATGGGCTTTGTCAATTGATGGAGTTACATACAGAAATCCCTTTTCTGCAGAAATCCAGCCTACTTTGGGACACCACACACTTTCCCAGCACCACCAGCATCTCAGTCCTGTGGCATCTCGGCCCTAAAAGCCAGCTTGGAATGAGATCCTGAAGCAAGGGAGAGGCAATGGCTGGAGAGCAGCTGAGGGTGATGCCACTGGGGTGGCATTCCTGAAGAGTGGGCTGATGCCTCTGTGTCCATCCTGGCCCCGTGTTGTATGGCCATGTGTGGTATTTTGGGGGGGAAGGGCCTACACGAGTTGGTCCCGTGTCTCCAAGCCTGTCACCTGACATGATATTGGAGCCTTGCCCTTCAGGTTTCTTGACCAGCCAGCATGCTCTGTAACGCCATGGAGCCAAATTGTACATTAAGGACACCTAAATCATGTGTATGTTTTCTTAGCATCAGATACTCATGACATAAAATTAGTCAGTGACTGCTTTTCAAGGCAGGTTTTCCACTTCATCTTCCAACTGGCTGCTGTCCTAAGCGTGTGATACTGTCCAAGAAGTCCAGTGCAGGATGACCTTCCAATATAGGTCACAGAAAAGGGAGCTTGTAGGAAACTTCAGCAGTTCATCCTTCTTAGCACTGCCTCTCATGGTAATCTGCTGGCAGCAAGTCTGGCAGTGCTGCATAGCTGGTCCCTGCTGCCCTTTGACTGCAGGCTGATTTTTCTGTATGTACTTATCACCCCCAACTGCCCACCTCTGTGAGGAGCTGACAAGAGCATGAATAAGCAATCGGCTTATTAGGTCATTTCTTGAATATAGCTAAGACTTGTGATCTCTGCTGCTAACTCATCATTTTATATGCTGGTCATACATATCTGAATGTGGCTTGTTTCTCCAGGTCCTCTCTCTGTCTAATAAGAATACTGCCAGGCCAGTTGTGTTTGTGAAGGTGGGGGTGAAATGCAAACAGCAGATCTTCAGATCTGACACTATTAACCAGGCTTCAGACTGCAGGTTTGGGCTGAAGCAGACGCCTCTGAACTTCCAGTGAATTTAGCTTTGCTTTCAGCATCACAGAACCCTGTGAAACACTATAGAAGTGTTTCTCTACCCTTGGAAACCACTTGATACTAAAGTTGAAAAAATAAGTTCTTCAAAACACGGAGAGACGTATTCTTTCCATGCAGCCACAGTACTGACTTTGGTTGAGGCAGGTGGAAGTCAAATATTGATATGCCTGAATTAGACAGGGGCCTTCCATCCTCAGAGTGTTCCTGAGATATCTGTCTCCCAAAGTAATAAGCAGCTCTTTTTTGGTTCTCTGAGACCACATGTCAGAGCTTGACATTCACCCAAGGTGCAAGAGGGGAGATTCAAATCCTTCTCTGAAAGCAGCAGAAGAGAGACCTGACCCTATATCATTCACATCCCGGGTTAGCACTTTATCATTGTATCACTGGCTACTCTGCTGCCTCACTCATGCTTTTTAAAAAGTTCAGCTGGAGACTCACAGGCTTCAGGGAGTCTTCCCCAGAGGAGCTTCATCTGGATGTCACAAATCAACTCTTTTTCGTACAGCTGTTGAGTGTGAGTTTGTTCAGATACAAGGAAGGTAGGAGCCCAGTTCCCTGCACACTGCAGCTGGAAGGGTCTGCTGGAACATCCCTCATCCCATGGGCAGCTCTGGGGATGGGAAGGAGCAGTTTTGTTCTACAAGAGTTTCCATGTTTATGACATTTCCCCCCGTCAAGTCTTCAGCTATTGTTGTTAATGTTACCACATTCCCAACACAAGTGGAACAAGTTCCAGTGTATCTAAACCAACATGCCTCAATGCATTGAGTTATTTATTTCAGTCTTGCTCCTCCACCAAATCATCTATTCCATCAGCTCAGCATGGTGGCGTAAGTTATCCTGATCTGTTCCCCCCAAAATGTTTTTTCTGGGTTTGGTAGGTGACTCCACAGGTTTGCAATTTGTCAGGATAACAACTGACGATGCATCTTCAAAGGATCAAACGGATTCAGAGCAATTTTCCTTACATCAAAAGCTTGGCAGCAAGTCAAGAGGTGTGGAGTCCACAGTCAGTGGTTGCGTGTCGGCAGGAGGAGGGCACAGGGGCTGACTTACTGTAACATGAGGCAGCAGGCAAGGGAGAGACCCTGCTCTTTGTACATCAAACTGAGCAGGATTAAGGTGTAATTGACAGAACATCACCACTTAAACGTCTTAACCACTTTTATGATATTCAGCAGTTAACAATGAACAGGAATCCTGCATCTCTGACCACAGTTTTTCTTCTCCATTACCCAGTACATTTTTCTAATTATGCTGAGGGATTTACTATGTTCTCTGTCAGACAGCATCCAAGAGTTCACTCGTGACACTATGGATATTTATGAGAGAAAACTATGCAAGTGCCAGGAGATAGTCAATTTGGCATTTTGACTGAAAGGAGACTATGCCATATGCAAGCCATTGTGTATAATGTGTATTTTTGTATTCCCTGCATTTGGTTTGTCAAGGTTGTAAAAATGAACTTGCAAGTGCAGCACATGGGGCACTGGAGTCCTCTGTAACACAGGCTGCAGGCAGAGCCTGGGTGGGGCCCTGGCACTCAGGCTCTGTGTGAGACTTGGTGTTTCCTGAGCCGGACCTGTTTCTCCCTGCCGCCCTGGGGTTTGTGCTGGGAGGTGGCCGGGGCACCCAGGGAAGGCTCAGGGTGTCCAGCCATGGACAGAGGGTGGCAGGAGGTGGGAGGGAGCATCAGCTGGAGGAGCTGCTGAGATATGAGCACAGCGCTGCTGCCCGGAAAGTTTTCTTGTCCCCTCAAAGTGACAGCTGTACATAGCTCCAGGAGAAACTGTGCTGAAGTAGCCAAAAGGAGAAGAGAAAAATCCCTCAGGGTCGAAGGGGGACAAACTCTCATGGCATTGCAGCCTCTCTGCTTAAGGGACAAGGCTGATGAGAGCAGAGCATCTGTTGGCATATAACGCCCTGCGCTGAAGAGATGGGATGATTTGCCAAAATAGCAGGACCTGGGGTGAGGATGGGGTTAAAGACACATTCTTCTCTCTCAATGACTGCACACAAGTTTACACACTAAATACTTTTTTAAGCACAAGCCAATTTGTAAAACAACTGTAAAGAGAAGTTTTACTGTTTGTACCTTTTCGGGGGGCATGCTTATATATGAGCTGAGTTTTTCCTCTCTGTTGCAGAGATTACAGAAATGGTTTTCCTCTCTTTTGCTCACAAGACCTTTTTCTTACAAGTTTTAGGAGTCGGACATTTGGAGGGATTCCTTCCTTAAATCAGATGTTTCCACTTCTCTTTTTTTGTTTGGGTTTTTTACATCATTGTGTTCCTCATTGAGGCAAACTTTTTCCCAGCCTT
Organism: Oriolus oriolus; assembly: GCA_013400235.1. Taxonomy (NCBI): domain Eukaryota; kingdom Metazoa; phylum Chordata; class Aves; order Passeriformes; family Corvidae; genus Oriolus; species Oriolus oriolus. The sequence goes on along the minus strand of VXBT01008205.1, from coordinate 1,121,267 downwards.
CACCTGACCTCTCACTGAAATCAAATTTCACCCACTTCAGTGCACTTTATCTAGGAGCTAAGGAGCTCTTGGTTGAGATTGTCACCTCAAATCCAGCTACCCTGTGGGGCTGTGCCACCTTGTAGAGCACAGAATTAACCTTAGAAGAGAATGTATTTTGCTTTACCATCATGTGAGGGTGCCCAGAGTGCCTCAGGTGGACCTCCCTCCTGGTGTGAGCTGTTGCTATATAAGAGGCAGCTCAGAGCTGAGCACTTGTACGGTAGAGGTCAAGCTGGAGGAGGAAAAACATCACATGTAGGTGCTGCAGAGGTGTGAGGTCCTCGGTAGCACTCAGCTGTAGAATGAGGTTCAGGGCACTCTTCTGCTCCCTTGGCCCTCCTGGAGACCTCCTAGGTGGCCATATCACCGTGGCAATTTGAGGTGGGGGCTGCTGGAGAGATGGGGGTTTCACCTTGTGGAGATTTCTATTTCTCCAGGGCAGAGCTGAGATTTTGGTGCTGCTGTGTGGTAGTGATAGAGACAGCAAGAGTGATGAAGGACAAAGTGGTGTGTTGATACCTGTGGATGGGTGGTCTTAATTAAAAAGAAATCTCCACAAGCAGCTTTTAAAATCAATATTGTTTTTGCCAGCCATAAATTTGCATTCAATATCCCTTGAGAGCTCATTTGACCCCAGGCCTGCTTGCTTTTCTGATTTTGTATGGAAGCTGAAGGGTGAATTAGTGGCCACAGTCATACTGCTTGTGCTCTGTATGACTGATCACATCAGTCTTCCCCCACCCCCTAGGTTTAATTATCTCTAATTTTGATTTATACCGTTATTTGCATAGATGGTACCACAGATAAACTCCTCCTAGGGAACAGCAACCTGTAAACACAAACAAAGAGGCTTTTGCCAGCTATTAATGGCAACATTGATGAAACTCCCATTGATTTGGTAGCCTGCCGAAAAGGTCATAAAGCAGAAAACTGAATTGTTCATTAAACTGGCCAGACTGTAGGTGCCAGGATGTGGATGCCTACTGTATATTGAGTTTGTTTCAGCTGCATGGTGTCTCCAGCAGGAAATGCAAACGCCTGTTGTCATCCTGTTGTGCTGCAGGAGACCTTTTTAACATCTTCCCTTTCCTTCACAGATGATGCCAGCTCAGGAAAGGACAGCCAGGTGCCTGAAGGCTCCAATGGAGAATATGAAGATCATTCTGGGAAGCAGTGGGGTAAGAAGCAGTGTGTGTTTCGTGGTTTTCCTCGGTTCTTGGTTCAGTGCTGTTCTCGTGGCACGTTTCTCAGTTGCTGAAGGAGAGGAAAGGCAGAGCGAGTTCTCCCTGCATATGGTCAAATAATAAACAGAGTGTCAGCTGAATGTGTTGGTGTGAATGGATCCCATCCAAGGGTCCTGCAAAATGCAGCCTGTGGTCGGCCCTAGGGCCCCCTGCCATTTACCCCAGCATGGTTCTCCCTTGTATTTGTTTTTCTGGGCAGTGACTTTCTTTTGCATGTGCAGCTATTACAGCTTTCATAGACTCCCTATAAAAAGCATATTGACTTTCACAGCAATATTTCCAGAAGTCTTCAGTGCCAACATAACACTGCTCCAGCTGAGGGCAAATGGGAGGTCTGACTTCACTTCAGGAGAATTAGCATTAAGCCAAGATGAGTATTTTTTAAGATCACCCTCTCTTTTAGACACCTGCCTGAACTTCTCTAAGCCCTGGACTGTTCAAGCAGAAGATTTTATTGCTATTTCAGAGCTTTGGGGAACTGCTAAAATCTCACTTGGAACAGGCTCTGAATCACCACAGGATTTGCAGGCCCAGTTTGGTCCAAGCACTCCTTGAAGGACAATAAGTTGTCAGGCTGATGCCAAACAGCTTTTGGCCATTACTGACAGGAGTGTGATGTGAGTTTATGAGCTCAGTGGATGAAGTACAGCATTTCCATTGTGCAGGACATCCCTCTCTTTAATTTTATAATACAGAGATGGCTTTGTACCACATCTATGGCCAGGGAAAACCTCACAGTAGTGGTAGGGGTGGAACCTGACAGGTTTTTGCCGTATGAGTCCCCATCACTTAAGCTGAGGCCAGTTTCCTTCAGGAGCTGACAAACAAGGGATGTGGTGTGCTGTGGTGTAGTCCAGGCTACACTTGAATTACATATTTATCTCAGACTGAGCTTATTTGGGGAGAAAAAGGTAACCTCCACTCATTCTGGAAAGGGATGACAACCTTTTAGAGCTGGAGGAAGGGTGTCAGGAGTACTTCAGGAGGGGTTCAGCAGCTAGTATAAAGCTGCCATCTCTGCACTCTTCATTACCATGGTGCTCTTGGTAGAGCTGCTGGATGATGGATCAGTACAATGACACAACAATAGTACTATGAAGAAAAGATGTAAGCCCTACTAAAATTATTAGGCACTGACAATCCATATCAGATTGTGCCTTCCTCTGTGCTGCCCTGGCCCCGTCCCTTGTGCTGCAGAGTGTTCCTGAACCTCTGGTTTTTTCCCTGTCCCTCCCTCCTGTCTCCTCTCCTCTTCTCAAGCAGAGAAATGCCTGGGGCTGGCCACACACCCACCTAAGCCCTTTCCATCCAGCACTGTTCACCAGTAAATTGCTGGCGTGAGCTGGTGTGGAGGGAGGGTCAGTGTGTGACTGCAGGTCTCTGGAGGATGATGGGTGAAGAAGCAGTTTGTGTTGTCACAGTCCTGGGCCCTTGGAGAAGTGTGAAGGAGAGAAGCATGGTAAAAAAAAAGCTCCACTTTGCTTTCCATCTACCATCACAGAGTGGTATCTCTGAGGAGAGGAGGGAACTGATGTGGGGAAAGATAGATACCCCCATCCACGTCTTCCCACAATTCACTGAGCTCTTAACCAAAAGACTTGAAAGTATTTCAATACTTAGTCCTATTGTGACCCTTTTTTTGTAATTATCACAAAAGCCAGAAGTGGTAGTGACTGTCACTACATGGTGGTAATGGTGGTGGATCACAGCAAACAAAATTTTTCAGAAGATCACCTCACTTTGTATGAGCAGCGTCTGACAGGAGCCTTGGGGACTGATCAATGCCTCTCAAGGTGTCCCACAGGGAGAGGACACCACTGAATTCCTTTGCAGGTCTTTGTGCTGAAAGGCTTCCATTGCATTTCATTTTCATTAGCTCTGAATAAATCATCATGGTAAACAGCATTTCAGCCAGGAACCCGTACACAACACTGTCTCTTTGTCCCCATCCACTTGTGTTTTTCCTTGCTCTTGAGTGTGACATAATTTACACTGTACAAATGTGGGGTTCATGTTGATGAAGCAAATGCCAAGAGATGTGGAGGAGAACAAGCATGTGAATAACAGAAGCACTTTGTAATGGCCTTTGCTGGCACTCCAACAAGCAAAACTTCTGTAAGTGGAACAGATTTGAGGACAGACATTTAGCATCAACTCAAAAGAAACCTTTTCTGCCTGTCTCTCACAGTGCTGCTTCTCCTCTTTCTCCTTTGTGCTTGCTGGGTCTTTTTCTCTCTAATGTGTGTGTCTCTCTCTTTCTCCTGTTAACTGGCTTTTCTAAACTTGTCCAATTCAGGCTTTTGTCAAGGAAACATTCAGTACTGTGTAAATGGGATCTGGTTTCAGCATATTGCACACAGCCTGGAGTAGCTTTTGAGACTACATAATCACTTAACCTTTTTTAAACAGAGAAGAAAGAAAGGCAGAAGGAGCCAAAGAAGTGTAGCTTTACCTGTAGTTTGGTATTTGGGCAACCATGTACGAGGAGTGAATGCAAAACTCCAGACAGACTCATGGGAGTCACAGTAGGAGGAAAACCAGAAATGTTAAAGACCTGCTTTTTTGGGTGGAAAGAGTTTCTGGCTTACAATGCCCTTACTGAGCAGGGACTCCACCAAGTCCTTCTGAGAGCTCAGAGTCACTCACCTGACTTTGCAGTCTGCTGGGGAAGTGTGACTGTCCTGGCTCCAGCTTGCTCTTTGGTGTGTTAGTCCCTGCTCAGGAATCCTATCCATGAGGATCTCCCCTCTCCTTGCACCTGGAGTTCCTGGTCTCGGAGTAAATTACTGCCATATTAGAGAGTAACTGTTCAGACCCATTGCATGGCTGATTCCTGACCTCTCCATGAGCCTTGCAGACATTTTCTCGATTTCCACAATGACAGCCCTTGTCAGCACGTCTCCCTCGGCTCAGACTGAAATTTGGGATGTCGTTGCCCACGGTGTGCAGCTCTGACAGCGTTCATTGTCAGGGAGGGGGATTGTCCTTGCTGTGAGGGGGCCTCCTGCAGCAGACCCCAGAGGGAACACCCAGCAATTCAGGCACCACGACCTGTGGAGGGGGTTAGTATGTCACACTTGCTGCTCAGCTGTCACGGCAAAGACTTCCAGTGCCAGAGTTACTCTGGTTCATTGGATTACACATGAAAGCCTCTGCATGGAGAGCAAAGCATTTCTGAGCAGGAGTTTGAAATAACATGAAATGGCTGGGACCCAAAATGACAGCCAAGGGGGCAAGGGAAGGCTGTGGAGACAGATGGTTTCCCCTACGGAAAAGCACTCTGCAGAGAGGGGTATGCCAAAGGGTGTCCTCTTCCAAGAGGGAGGGATGTTGGCCAAGGCTGCAGGGGGGTGAGGACTAAGGGATATGCTCACAAACCTCAGAGGGCAATGGCTGCCATTCCCCAGTGCTTGGAGATAGGAAGCTGCAGATCAGCCTCTTCCATTCAGGAAAGCTCCACTATAATGCACATCCCAGAGCTTCTGGCCCTCAGCCCTGGGCAGCAGGGCTGGCTGTCAGGTAGAGAGTCCCACCAGGCCATCCTGTGGCTACCCAAAGAATCCCTAGAAGTGCTTAAAAAGCATGTAGATGTGCTGTTTAGGGACATGGTTTAGTGGTGGAGCTGGCAGTGTTAGAGTAATGGTTGAACTCAATGATCTTAGAGGTCTTTTCTGACTTCAACAATTCTATGATGGGCTTAGACAGAAGTGCCTCTGGACTGGCGTTGTGTAGTTAAAGTAACTGTGAGAAAATTGTCGTGTCTTTTAAATTCTTCATTAAATTTCAGATTTTGCCAAGTGAGGGTCTTGCATTTCTCTAAGTTTCTTGTCTCTGCTCTTAGAAATATTGGTGATTTCTTTGCTAAGGCAAGATGGCTGTCTTAACCCACGCTTCTATCCACCAGCAGCTATTGCTTCAGATTCTTCTGTTTTGGGATGGACTGGTATGGGGTATCCTCTAATAACAAACTCATAGAGTTTTATTGGATCTTTCAATTTCTTTGTTTGCTTCTTTGGACCATTCAGCATGAAGGCTTTCTAAACTGGAGCTGAATGAATTGCATACATTTAAGTTCAGATCAATGTACAAAAGTCTGTCACCCTTCTAAGACTTTCCTATGTATTGAAAAGATGCTGACTCTTCTTAAGTCCCAGTGAAGCCACTGAGAGCTAAGGGGCAAAACATCTTCAGAAAATGAAGCTTCATGTGACAAGCAAAAAATCAAGAAACTGGTCAGCGTGACAGGAATCTGAGTTTTTTCCTTTGGTCTTGGCTAAGGACTTTGTGGAATATGGTAACAATTACAGTGTGATTATGGGGGCACATTTTGCCTTCAGCTGCTATAGCGTGATTTTGGTGTTACTTTGTGAGATGGTCTGGTGCAATTGCCTTGCAGACACAGAAATTCCGGGCTTGTGCTATGCAGAAGGTTAATGCAGTGGCCAGAGCAGTCCAGTAGACATTCAGATGTGTTGGGCTGGGTGGTGAATCCCTTCTAAGGAAAACAGTTTGAGCTGGCATGAGGGAGAGTGATACGCTGGTATGTACGGGGCTGCCTCTCATGCAAACTTGGCCGTAAGACTTGACAACTTTTTCCTTCTTTGCTCGTGTCCTGTTCTCACCATGGTCCATTCTGATGCCTTTTGCAGCCCGGCCCAGGTTCACTCAGCCTGCCAAGATGAGACGGAGAGTGATTGCCCGCCCCGTTGGCAGCTCCATCCGCCTCAAGTGCGTGGCCAGTGGCAACCCCAGGCCTGACATCATGTGGCTGAAGGACAACAAGCCCCTCACTCCCCAGGAGATTGGGGAGAACAAGAAGAAGAAGTGGACGTTGAATCTGAAGAACCTGAAGCCAGAGGACAGCGGGAAGTACACTTGCCGGGTGTTTAACAAAGTTGGAGAAATCAATGCAACCTACAAAGTTGAAGTGATCCGTAAGTGCATCCTCTGGGAGGGAGAGCAGAGGGGGGCCTTTGAGAAGGGGGCTAGGTCAGTCAAGGTGACTGACTGGTGGCAAGGGTGCAGTATTGATGACTGGACACAGAAATGGGGAAGTGCTAAAAACAACAGAGGAAACATTACTGAAACTCTGGAATGAACCTGAAACCTGGGCAAGACAGAGTAGCAACACGACAGTTTAGGAGCTGAAATGAGGGCAGGTACTTGGGAAACAATCATCTCCACAGGCACCTGCATGGTGGAAGTTCACCATTGCCCAGTTCAGTCTTCTACAAGAGAGTCAGTTCACGGACAGACTGAGAACTAACAGAGAAAGTCCTTTCAAGCACCATGGAGGAGGGGAGGAAAATATCTAGGACAGCCCAGATTAGTATGTCAGAATGGGTGAAACCAGTCAATTCAAAATTTAATCTAGAAGTCTCCCAAGGGAATTAGCAGAAATCTCATGTCTAGAGTGACTAGCCAGACAAGGCTTTCGGGCCAGATTCTAAAAAACATTTGGCCATCTGAAGGTCCAGGCAGGTACAAATGAGTTACTAAAAAAAAAAAAGCCAACCCTAAAAACACCCACTATGTCCTGTCTGTATCTTTAGATGCCTACATAGCTTTAAAGATTCAATCCTTAGAAGATGAGCAGTGGGGGATTACCCTGCATTGTGGTGAGGTAAATTGCTCTTCTTACTATCTAGCTATTCTGATTCTTACTCTCTAATCTCCTGTTTCCCCTATTATTGCTGAGGATAATTATACTCAAATCCTTCCTAAGTTTACCAGAGAAGAGCTCTTATTCTTAAATCATTGTGCTTTGCCTATGACATCATCATAAGTTGTCATGGAAATGATCACAGGGTAGCCAACTCAAGAAAGAGGAGAAGATGAGCTGAGTGGAGGGAAGACTGAATAGCCTTCATTAATGAGGAGCAGGGGCATGGAGGGCTATTTCCAGCCACTTGGAAAGCACGTTGTTTGTCTCTGCATACATTTTAGCATGAGAAAGTTTATCCCAGTGTGAAAGATGGTTCTTAAAGGTAAAGATCTGTTCTCTGATAAGTCCTTTCTCTAGAATCACAGGAATTGAAAGCACATGTGGGAAGCTCTGTTGGGCTCTGAAGGCACAAACCTGCTGGACATCTGGGATTGATAAAGATGCAGCTGTGTGGAGACAGTAAAAACATGTGTTTACACTAAAACCAGGAGCAGAGGCAGGGAAATGAATCAAGCCCCATCCTAATGGCAGCTGTGGCATTTTCACTTCATCAAAACCAGACAGCACCAGGAACAAACCCCTTTCTGTGTCCCTGTTTATCTTGGTTTTTATCAACTTAAAGATGTATGTAACCTTTGTTTTCATTAGCTTTTGCTGGCTAGGAGTGAAAACAGTAACCAAAGCTGGAACCAGAGTCGGGGAGATAAGGGCATTAAGCAGTTTTCAGACATCTTTCTATTTTTAACATCATTCTGTGAAGCATTACAGGTTTTATTCAATTTCCTCCTTTTTTCCCCCCCCAAGCCTCCCCTCCTAAGTCCTGCTTATCTGAGTCTCAGTCTCCCCGGCTGTGATTGCTGCTCACAGTCCCAAGGCAAAGCCTACAGGGACTACTGTGGTATTTTTGTTTCCCAAGCACATCTGTAGAGCCCTCATTATTGAACGTATCCCGAGTTTTTGAAAGAGGGTCCATTGTTCCTTCCTCTCACTCCACAGCCAGTGCTGGTGGGAGCTGTTTTGTTATATGCTCAATCCAACAGTGTTTGCCATCAAAAGGAGTTGATGATTGCCAGCAGTTACCACCCACTGTGATACCATAATTTCTCCTGTGCCTAGGATAGAGGTTTGCAGTACTTCCTTGTCTGGAAACTGTGACTGATTTATCTGATCCTAACACTCCAAAAAAAAAAAAAATCCAAACATTCCTCAGAATGAGGCATACATTTTTCCTTTCACTTTGTGTGGTGTTGACACAACCTTAGACTTACGGTCATGCTGGAAAGGATGGTCTCATGAAGCTCTTCAGTTTGACTTCCTTTCCCTCCATCTTGTTTCCTGCCTCACCTGAGACTTGAGGCAAAAATAGTTTGTGAGAAGGGAAAGATTTCGTTATTGGCTAGAAAAGCAAAAGCGTTCTGAGCTCATCCTCCACAAAAAAAAATTCTCCATAGTGAGTGTGGTGATGATTATACCAAAGAAAGGAATGATAAAAGCAGGGAGGTGAGGATGAAGTGAAAGTCTTCCTCCCTGGTAGTGCCTGTGGTCTCAGCTCTTGCAGCAGTTGATGACATGGCATGGGATTGCTCCCTGTAGAGTTTAGTCCCCATGAACAGCTACCAGGCCCAGCTTGAGAGGTGACAAGTATCTTCTGAAGGGACTTCCAGACCAAAGATGAGAATACCCACAGCCTGCCATAGTCTGTGAAAGAAGGGGTCTTTTCCCATCAGATTTTTTCTGTCCATAGGGAACATTTGAGAAGGCCAAAGGAAGAAAGAATAGGTCTCACCCCACCCCTCACTGTCCCCAAACTGAGGGTAGCCACAGTAGTTCTGGTATGGGTTCTTAACAGATAAGTATTTATAAATAATCTGTTAAAAACCTGAGGTTGTGCCTGAGAACACATAAAAGCTCTGTCTTATCTACCTGTAAGTGGACATATGAGTGTTATGGTGGTAAGAGACACAGCATCACAGAATCACAGGTAGGAGAGCTGTTCAGTGTGCAGAAGAGAGGGATGAAGAAGATCTTCCAAAATACAAGGGCTGAGAGGGAAACCATACTTTACTCCAGTTCTGATGCAGGCAGAAAAGGAACCTCCTTTTTATAAACAGGAAGATTCAGGTTGAGCATGAGAACAGACTTGCTAAGCCTCAGACAATAGAGGACTTGTCTGGAGAGACTGGAGAGCATCTACCTTTGGAGACTTTGGTAGAGGCTGGGCAAATGTTTGCAGAAATCTCAGCCTGCCTCGGGGCAGGGAGTTGGACTAGACTATGATTTTGCATCCCTCCTTCACCTTTTTGCTATGTTTCTGCAATTGCAAGTTGCTGAGATTGGCAAACACCTTTCCCCATGGAGCTCCCTATGTTTCTGTGCAGAGAGGACGAGGTCCAAGCCCATCCTGACTGGGACCCACCCTGTGAACACAACAGTGGACTATGGTGGGACCACATCCTTCCAGTGCAAAGTGCGCAGCGACGTCAAACCCGTCATCCAGTGGCTGAAGAGGGTGGAGTACGGCACGGAGAGCAAGTACAACTCCACCATCGATGTCGGCGGGCAGAAGTTCGTTGTGCTGCCCACGGGGGAGGTCTGGTCCCGCCCAGATGGTTCCTACCTGAACAAACTGATGATTACTCGAGCCAAGGAGGAGGATGCAGGGATGTACATTTGCCTCGGGGCAAACACCATGGGCTACAGCTTCCGCAGCGCTTTTCTCACAGTCCTGCCAGGTGAGTTGTGACATTTTTCCCCATCTGTACCAATAGTCTGCATCATGGTGTTTATTAATTCAACTACTGATGCCTATTGGCTCCCTGGCCCTCTGTGGTGCTGTGCTGATTAAGCCTAGCCCACTTCTGATGAGAATGAAATGGGGGACTAAATCAGCCCTGATTTAAATCAGTCCCTGCTGAAATCCTGTTGGTGATATTGCCTTTTCTCCCTTCATGGGGAATAATCACAGAATCACAGAATGGGTCAGGCTGGAAGGGACCACAGCGGGTCATCTGGTCAAACCTCCCTGCTCAAGCAGGGTCACTCCAGAGCACATGGCACAGGATTGTGTCAGGATGGTTCTGGAATATCTCCAGTGAGGGAGACTCCAAACCCTCTCTGGGCAATCTGTTCAGTGCTCAGTCAGTGCACAGTAAAGAAGTTCTTCCTCATGTTCAGGTGGAACTTCCTGGGCATCAGTTTCTGCCTTTTCTTCTTGTCCTTTGCTCGGCATCATGGAGCAGGGCCTGGCCCGTGCTCTTGACACCTCCCTGCAGATACTTACAGACATTGATGAGGTCCCCTCTCAGTTATCCAGGTGAAATAAATTGAATTATCTGCTTCTGTAGAAAAGAGGAGCAAGCTGGGAAAAGATGCTGCAGTTGCAGACACTAAATCACTTCAGTGATAGGCTGCAGGATGGGAGAAGGGAACTGAAGAGCAGCACAGTTTGCAACCTCATTCCCTCACATTTCCCATTTCTCTTGCCCTTATTTATATTGCTTTTACTGGTAAAAGGAAACAGTGATACAGGCCCATAAAATGAGAGAAGAATAGAAACTGTCCGAGTCACAAGGAAATGAAATGAATGAGTGTGAAAACCCAAATGATTGATTAGTTAAATTCTTACCCAATGGTCCCCTGGGGCCCCTGTACCAAACTCACATCTGCTGCCTTCTCTCCCCAGACCTCAGAGCTGGTGGCCACAGCCAACTGAGACTGTATCAAATGTGTTTGAGACACACCATCCTTGCCTGGTCATTTTCTCCTTCGTCTTCTGACTATGCAGTTCTATCCTGATTTTTTTTTTTATTTAGGACTACACTCTAACTGGAAGGCCTGTCAATACCAAGGGAAAACTGCATGGGTGGGATATAACTTACAGCCTCTGGGAGTTTCTGACCTAGGAGAGTCTGATCCAGCTCCCACTGAAATCAGGGGGAGACTTTCCATGGATTTAAACGGGACTGTAATGAGGCCTCATGCCAGAACCAGAGCCTGCAGGCCTGTTGTTATTGGCAGTGATGGAGAAGGAGAACCCAGTTTGGCCTAAGATGCAAAGATGTGGTTGTAAAGCCATGAGTTAAAAAAGACCATTTTGCTTGTAAATCTACCAGATTTGACATGGACAGCTCTGAGGAACATGGATGAATATCAAAACACTTTTGTTTCAGCCCAGCATAGGATTTCTACCCACCAACATGAAGACTTCTGTTTTTGTGGTCAGCTGATGGGTCAGTTCTCTGATCCTGTCATGTTTTTAACAGGAGACTGGACCAGACTCCCCTTACAGCCTAAATTCTTCTGTAATTTCCAGTGTTGGTGAATCAAAATTTCGTCTATTGAGGTCAAAGTATAGATCCTCCTAACTTCAAAGAGACCACATGGTATATATTTAACATTTCAAACCATCCATAGGATTATTTGTCGAGGAGGGAAAAAGACATTAGTGTTTTAAAGAACTTTAGCTTGAAAGTTAAGTGATACATGTTTGAATATAGCATATTGAATAATTTAGGTAGCCTGTGGTTTTGGAAGTTTCCTGGGTGTCTCCCTGCAAGCTGAATTCTGTGCCTGGGTATGTTTCAAGGCGTTGACTATTCCAGATGGTAGCTATCTAGACAAGGATTTTCATAGCTGGAATTCTACCCCAGGACTCCTTTTGGACCTATAAATCAGGAGATCAGGCTGAGAAACTGGAGTGGCTATCCAGGGATGTACAGACTGCCAACAGCAGAGAGAAAAAGGAGGAGGTAGTTGTGAAAGATGATATCTAAAGCGTCTTATCTCCTCCAGTAGCTGAATTTACTGCCTTTGAAAAGCCAAAAGCAGCTTCAAAGAGTCTGGTGGAGGTAGAGCCCATTTGGTGTAGGAAGCTGGGGACACACTTCAGTGCTGAGTGACCTTTCAGTTCTTCATGGCTTGGGAACCAAGGAGGGGCCACCAGCTCACCTACGTTTTCCCCATCCTTCAGCCTTCCTCCCAACCACACAAGAAACTCAACACCTCCAAAACCCCACATTCATTCTCCCTGCCATGATGGAGCATTGTTGGGTAGCTCCAGGACTGCCAGACAGGATTGCTAGAGAGTGTCTGAAGCCCTTGCAGGCAGAGCTACACCTGGCAGAGGTGGGTGGGCAGCATGCTGTGGCTCTGTGCAGCCTGACTGTGCCTCCTGGGCTGCTGTCAATGGGGTTTTATTGTCATGTCCTGTGTTGTGTCCTTCAGTCTGGGCAGCAAAGCCCACTCCGTAAGAGAGCGAGTGTTAGGAAACTCTCTCAGGCTGGCTCTAGTGTGCATCCATTAAAGCTTGGATGAGAGAGTTATAAAATCCCCCAAAGACTCCCCTCCTGACCCCTAAACCAGAGAAAATGAGTTGCTTGTCCTTCCAGGAGCACTGAAAAGCAAAGCAGTTACCAAACATCATGTGCTGGCTTGATTTCTCCCTTGTTACTTGGTCTGGCAGGGTTGCCAGACAGCCTGTACAACAGCCAGCCCAAGTGTGACATCTGTTTCGAATCCACTTTGCCTGCATTTAATTAACTCTTTCTGTCTCTCTCCTGCCACCATGTCCAGATCCCAAGCCTCCCAGTGCACCTGTGCCCCCTTCCTCGGCCAGCAGCCTGCCCTGGCCTGTGATCATCGGCATCCCCGCCGGAGCTGTCTTCATCTTTGGGACGATCCTGCTGTGGCTCTGCCAGTCCAAGAAGAAGCCCTGCTCCCCTCCAGCTGCTGCCCCCGTGCACCGGCCGCAGCCCCGGGACAGGATCTGCGTCTCCCAGGTCCCCGACAAAGACTGCATCTCCTCCATTAACTACGAGGAATACGTCGCCCAGCAGCAGCATTTACTGTCCCAGGGGCCCGCCCTGGCCCCTGCCATGGCCTCCAAAATGTACCCAAAGATTTACACGGACATCCACACCCACACCCACTCGCACGTGGAAGGCAAAGTCCACCAGCACCAACACATCCAGTACCAGTGCTAAGGGTTGGCCCCGTGTACAGTGGCTCATTTGGGCTTTTCCTCGTGGTACCTCAGCAGAGACTGCTCCAAGTCAGCTCGCACTGCCAGCAACAGGCAAAGCAGACAGAAAAGATTATATATGTAATTTTAAATATATATATACATATATATATAATTGTATATGCGTGTGTGTATGTGTGTATATATATATGTGTATATATCTATATCTATCTATATAAATATATATATAATAGAGAAAGACAGAGAGAGAAAAGAGATTTTTTTCTTTTTTAATTATTGCAATCAGGATGTAGCCAAGGAATAATGAAGGACCTCCCAAGTCACAGCAGAGAGGCAGCTGTCTCCAGCAGCAGGGCCTTCCTGGATATTTTAATCAAAGTGGCAATAAGTGAGATGGGACACAGGGATGTGAACCACCAGCTCCTTCCTTGTGTTACTGAAAGGAGCAGGTAGAGCAAGAGGTGTGCGTGGTACTTTCCTGGATGGGCACAGCTGTTCCTGTGCCTGCTGTGCTTCATTTGTTTTGGTGGGAAGCCCCCAGACCTGTCCCGCTCCGAGTGACTCGAGCTCTGACGTACTTGAGGTTTAGTGCCAAAGCACCGGGAGACGTAACCCATTCACCTCTTCCAGGGAAAAAAAAAAACCACAAGAGGGTCTGGAAGAGCTAATTTCTGTTCACAAGGTGAAATGCCAGGTGCTTCTCAGTCATGTTCAGCACAATCAGCTAACCAAGCTGGTTGGTTCAGTTCCTGCAAGGTGAAGGCATCTTGTTTCCCATGGGATGTTCTGCCGATCAACTCCACTCCCCTGGTCCTAGGACTCAGTGCTGCTGCCGGGAAAAAGGAAAAGAAGGAAAGAGGAACATTGTACAGAACACCTTTATATTTATATTTAAGAAATAATAATAATTAATAATAATAATAATTGAACTGCTGATGGTGAAGAAAGCAAAACACACTGTCCTTCTCTGATGGCTTACAGTGACAAGCTACTGGATTTTCTGCATCAATGCAAAATACATGAAAGCATTAGAAAAAATATTAAGGAGCAAAGAGAATGAAATAATCTTGTAGGAAAAAAATGCATTTGAGAAATATCCACCTAGGTTGTGTGTGGTTGTCCCCTCCCCTCAGATATCATTTTGGAAATGATAAAGCATTGCAGTTCAAACAACAGTAAAAGCAGAGAGAAGAGAAAATAAATAAGGACCGTATTAAATACCTGCATGGACTGGGAATGAATCCAATTGCAAAATATAAAACCTTTGTAATTCTATATAGAGTTTAAACAGAAGTCATGTATATTTAATTTATTTTGTTAAACAAGAAAGAAAAATGTATGATATTTTCCTCGAAACAGGCATTTCTATACATATTTTTGATCAAAGAAAATAAAGATTTTTTTTTCAGGTTCTGTAGATGCCATGCTCAGAACACACTTGATGTGGCTTGTGACCAACTGTGCTTCTCCTGACCTGGAGGCCACCTGTCTCTATGCCTTTTCACACTAGCCAGGTGTCATCTCCTGTCACCTCAGGTGCTGCTGGTACCATCCTGTCCATCAGAAACTGACCTTTTCCACTGTCTGTATTCTGACTGTGAGGGTCTGCAGAGGCCAGATCACTTCTCATGGACCCCAGCCATCTTCAGTAGCAGAATTCTCTGCTCACAGGGAAAGCTGTTTCACTATGCATTTTGGGGAGGGGGGTGTGGGGAGGATGTTTCATTAGATTTTTAAGCACAAACCTGCAGTGGTTTGTTGGTTTGTTTTGGTTTTGTTTTTGTTTTTTAAGAAAATTTTGTAAATCAAAGCATAATAATTTGTGAGGCTGTAAAAGGAACTTTGGTCTCAGGGTGGGTGGAAGGGGAAATCATGAAATGTAGGTGAAACCCTTAATTTGTAACTGCAGCTGCTTTAGGAGCCAGTGGAGGGTGAGCTGGGCACAGTGAGGAGAGAACAGAGGAGCTGCTCCCCTTCAGGGGGGCTTGAACCTTCCTTCTGCTGCACACCACAGAGCGGCATTCAGCTCTTCAGGGCCCAAAATTTTCTTTGGAGAAGGCAGGTTTAGCAATGTTGCAACTGTTTCTCTTCTTTTTATTTAGAGTTTGATGGTTAAAAA
>VXBT01008205.1:1007702-1106191 GCA_013400235.1 Oriolus oriolus | reverse complement strand
AAAAAAAAAAAAAAGAAAATTTGAAACACACTAAATTTTAAGTTTGGGGTTACTTCCTTCTCAAGCCTGTTCCATGAAAGAGATCTTCAGGAAACCAGCTGCTCCATTTAAAAGTGAAACACTTTATTTAATCTGAAACAAAGCTGTTCTTTAGGCTTTGCTTTTCTCTGAACGTTTCTGAAGGTATTTGCTGAGTGTTGACCCGCAGTGATTTTTTTCTGGTGGTTTGTTTGAATCACCAGCAAACCAAACAGTTCCCTGTTTGCTCAGCCGTGGTGCTGTGAGATGGGGCCCTGATTCAGTGAAACGCGTCAGCTCCTGCTTTCTTCACCAACACATTTCTGCTCCAAAAAGCCCCTTTCTTGCATTAGCAGTAGGTTATCTATGTATTAACCCCCAGAGGAAGACCATCCCTCATGATGGTCCTCCTGCAGAGGTTGTAATACAGCAACCCATTGATAACTAGTATTTTTCAGCAGGAGGGTTCAGCTAAACTTTGTTAACACAAATTTATGAAATCCCTAAAATTCAGATTAAGGATATCTTCATATGCATCTCTCAGCTTCAGGGAGAGCTGAGAGGAGCTTAAATGTGAGCACTGATATAAGTCATGGATATAAGGCATGATTTAGGCAGGAGTTCTTAATGGCTGTAGTATATTGAGTCATTTCATTTAAAAAAATACATAAATAGGCCTCTATACACTAAGGGCATCACCTTTATTTCAAGAAGACAGTAAGTATGTGTTTCCATGAGAGATACTAAGGGCTACATCTCATATCTTGTGCCTGTGGGAAGCTACTTAACTACACCATAGTACGTCCCAGACTCCTGCACATTCCAGCAGCATTAGGGGCATGGCAAAGGGCAGGATTCCCCTGTCAGCCCGTGGCCCTTCTCTGCTCTCTGGGCCAGTGTTGCAGCAAGGAGACACTTCTAACCCATGCTATGTGAGTGGTACTGACACCAGCTCCAGAGGTGGAGGTGAACACTGGGTTTGCATGGTTCAGCCCTAAGCAAACCCCGAGAGATTTTCTGATGGCACCAGTTCAAGTGGCAGCTCTATCTCTGAGCCTCAGAGAGAGGGTTAGTGGGTTAAGAGAAGCACTCATGCATTTCCCATACAGCACAGAATTCCAGGCTATGCACAGCACTCTCCCCCAGTGCCTTCTGCCCTTTGTGACCCAGCTCTGTAGTGCTGTATCATGCAGCCAAAAACTTTACATCTTGCCGGATGGCTCAAGTGGAAGAAGTGGCTTCTTCCTGCCCTTTAAAGCTCCTGAATTAAAGATAAATCTCTAGTGCTGCTGACAGAGCTCTCCAAAGGCAAATGTTGCATTAAACTACCCATCGTGGATGATGCATCAGCCCAGCGCAGCTGCAGCTCTCAGCCAGGGCACTGAGAAGGCAGCTCTGGTTTTGGGTGCACCATGAGCGATGCTCTGAAAGTTTTGATTTGCAGAAAGCGTGGGGATTTCATCCTGCCTCAGGTATCTGCCCCATCCTGAGCACCAAAAATGGTATGAAATTTCCCCCCGGGAAAATAAACATGGCATGCCCTGTTTAGGAGGGGCTGCGGTTTTTGTCTGGGCCTTGCACTGGCTGGCTGTGCCTGGGTGGATTTCACATTTTTGAGGAATTATTTTTCCTTCACAGGGTACCTGTAAGCACTCTACTGAGTCACTCTGTCCCAAGCCCTAGTGCATGCCATTGAGTTTTAGGGCTCGATTGTGCCTTGCATATATTGTGAAGTCTTCCGTAGTTTAAATAAATTCAGCCAGGTCATGCTTGTGTATGAATATGCTTTTTATTCAGTGGGAAAAGATTTGGATACATCTTCATTCCTGAATAGAGTGTTCGAAGAAAACCATTGTCTTGTTTGTAGTAACTGACCCTATGTTGAACACAGAAGATTTTTTATTTTATGTGTTTGTATACATAAGCATACAGGCATGTAGATCTACATGCCAGGCTGTGATACAGAAGGCAGTTGTACTTTTAAAACCATGAAGCTTCAAAGATCAAAGGGATTTTAGGCTTAAAACTCAGTATCTTTGTTAATTTTATTTGCATTACGGATCAAACATGGCTTTACCTGCCAGTTTGTGCGTGGCATTTTTAAACTTTGTATGGACAATCTTTCTGTGATCGGTCCCTTTCGAACTGAAAACTTACCAGACGTTGAAGATAAAAAGTGTTCTGTGGTTTTCAATTGGTGACAAATACAGTAACTGAACACATCAAAGGAGACAGAATGGCACAGTGTGTCTGTGGCTTTGTAATAAAAGTTGCAGAAAAAAAAAAGGAATAAAAGCCTGGAATTGTGTTAATATATGTTAGAGTTCTGTGTTTTGAAGGGAAGGATGGCTCCGTGTGGGTGTGTGTGTGTGTTAGCGCACATCAGGAGTGCGGGCTGGCAGGACAAAGCAGACAATATTGTAAAGTTTCCTGTGTGCCACAGCTTGGTCCGATATTGTGTGTAGGTTCTGTGCATCTAGCAGAGGCATTATTTTTTAAGGGTTTGGGAAAGGTTTCTGGTTTTTAGTGAAAAAGGGCAGTTTTTAATCTGTTCACTTCTAGAGCCAAATGCTATAACTGCACTAGGAGCCAAATTTTAATTAACAAGATGAAATTTTGGAGTACCGGGAATGGAGCAGGGGTTTCAAGGTCAAGCTCAGCACCTCCACCTTTATTGAGGCAAACCTGTGAGTGTCTCACTACTCACTCCAGAGGCAGCGAATGTCCAGGCTGTGACATCTTAAGTTCAGAAAAGCTGGTCCTCATCCAGACTTCATCTTGACCTGACCGGGGCCTCTGACCCAAAGATCCCTGTGCAGAAATTGCACACTTGGGGTGGGAAAGTGGAAATATTTCTCTGTTGACTCCATTTCTGTGGCTGCCTGAAACTCTTGAGAGGTTTGGAATACTGGAATAAAGACCCGGGGAAGATGCAGAGGTGAGCAAACCCTGGGAGGTGGTCAGATTTTAATGGAGAATTTATCATGGCTTTCCTACCTGGGCAGCACCTCTGCCTACATGAGGTACTTTGAGCATGCCCAGGACTCCAAATTGTTCAAAGCTGATGTTTAACATGGAATCATTTAGATTGGAAAAGATCCTTACAATCATTGAGTTATTCCCCACACAGATCTTGTTCCAGCTCTTGCAGATGCCAGGGGGAAAAGAATCCCTGCAGTGTCCATTGGGAAGTCAGCTGGACACATGGAGCCACTGCAAGGGTTTGACATCTTTGCACTGGCTGACCCATTGGCAGAGAAAGATGGGGCAGGAATTAATGGCCCCAGTGTGAAGACAGACACACAGATAAATGAGAAATGCACACACTTTGGAAGGAGCTACCAAAGGAAGAGGTAAGATGCTGCATCTTTCAAAATCTTCAAGGCTGAGTCTTTGTGGACAGTGGGTTTGGCTGAATGGAAGATTTTATGGATGTTGTTGGGATAAAGGCATTCATCTAACCAAGATGAAATCATCTAGTGGTCCCTTCTGGCCCTAAGGAAATGCAGTTGAGCTGCAGAGAAAAGGAGATGCCAGAGCATGTCCCTGCACCTGGCTGGACCATGCCCAGTAAGCGCTGTGGCTGCGTGAGTGGCCTCACAGCAACGATGGGCACACGGCTGCACACCCAGGCTGCACACCCAGCTCCAGCTGCCTCCAGGCAGGATGATCCCAGCACTTCCCAGCTTAGTGGTGCAGTCATGGCGTTATTTATGTAAAGTGGGGCTCTGCGCCGACACTGACGGCTGCTTTGTGCAAGCAGCAGCGCGGCCCCGTGTGTGCTCACACCCGTCCTCCTCAGCATTGTAGGGTCTGTCATTCAAATGTGCTGGCATGGGTTAGGGACTGTCATCCAGTGTGTTGGGGTGGGTTAGAGCCTGTCATCCTGCTTGTCCTTTGATGACCAGCTGAGGGAATGGGGTGGTTTAGTCTGGGGAAGAGAAGGCTCATGGGGACCTCATTGCTCTCTATGGCTACCTGAAAGGAGGCTGTAGTGAGGTGAGGGTTGGTCTCAATAAGGACGAGAGGAAATGGCCTTAAACTGCTCCAGTGGAAGTTCAGAGCAGATAACTGGAAAACATTTTTCCCTGAAAGAGTGGTTAGGTATTGGAATAAGTTTTCCAGGGAGGTAGTGGAGTCACTGTTTCTGGAAATGTTCAAGAGGTGACTGGATGTGGCATTTGGAGACATGGTTTAGGGGTGATTATAGTGGTGCTGGGCTGACAGTTGGACTGGATGATCTTGAAGTTCTCTTCCAACCTTGATGATCCTGTAACTGCAGAGAGCACCAAGACACAGAACCAAACAAGTGAGATAAATTACAAGACCACCAACCAATTATACCCTCTTAGTATCCTCCAGTTACTTATTGCCCTTTAAATCTTTAAATCTCGAACTAGATATAAGGAAAACATTCTTTTACTATGAGGATGGTGAAACACTAGGTTGCCCAGAGAGGTGGTGGATGCCCCATCCCTGGAAATATTCAAGGCCAGGTTGGACAGGGCTCTGAGCAACCTGATCTAGTTGAAGGTGTCCCTTCTCACTGCAGGGGATGGGACTAGATGACCTTTAAGGGTCCCTTCCAACGCACTCCATTCTGTGAATCCATGATCCAAATGTGCTGGGACGGGTTAGAGTCTGTCATCTGCATCCAGGCCACCTGCCAGGTCAGTTCTGTATTCTGGGCCTGGCAGAAAATGCTAATGGTTATGGAGCTGTAGGTACAGACTGTCTGTTCACCTTATCTTACCAGCAAAGTATTTCTTGTCCCAAGATTCTCAGCTTTTAAATTTGTTACAAATGTAAAAAGCCACAAGAAAATCCTAATACCAAAAATGTGGATTATTGTAGTTGGAAATAGGAAATAATGGCTGATAAAATCACATTTAAAATGCTGGTGTTATACTGACTGTTAGATGGCACAAATACATTGTCTATTTATGGAGTGGAATCTGGAGAAAAGAGAATGCCCATTTTACATTTTGTTTAGCCAAGGCACCTTTGTTTGTGTTTGCTCGCTTCAGGTCTCTGCAAGCAATACACGGAGCTATAACCTTTATTTGTCCTCACTTGAGTTTACATAATTTTTCTTTCTTTCTTTTCTCTTTTGCTTTCTGCCAGTCTGCTGTAATTAGGATTTAACATATCCTCCAATATGCATGGACATCAGCAAAGCAATGAATATTCTTTTTTTTCCCATTTTCACTAACCAAATCCAGTCCAAAGTGCTATTTCTATCCGAGCTGATCTATGCTTTAGTGAAAGGAGTAATAAATAACACTTTAGACCAGACTTCAAAATGCTTTTTTTCCTTTGATCTGAGTAATTAAAGTCAAACTGCTATTCCTGAGCGTTTTCTGATGGAATTACATGCGCTACACAGCTCTTCATTTGTATCTTATTAAGCATTATGTGTTATTGATGCTGTTCAAACAATTAGCACCCAAATATGCCCCATATTCTCATAAAGAGGCAGTAGCAGTGTTAATGCCCTGGTTAAGAGTTTGCTCCCATCCAGAGTCCACCATCGTGCTCGAATGCCATTTAATATCAATCAGGTCTTTACTGATGCCCTTCTGAAGTGGTTCTCTTCTGCAGTCATTTAACTGTGCAGCCAAGTGAGAAGAAGTCGAACAATAATGTTAAGTAAAAATGGCATCTCTCTTAACACAGGAATTTTTCTAAGTTCATTGCAAGTTTTGGTTATAAAAAGGCGAGTGCTTCATGGTGATCGGTCATTTTGACGTTTTTATGGTGTTTTTATTACCCCTGGCTCATTTCCATACTAAAGAGAACATTTGTAACAATACTTGCTCGCTCTGTTATGATTAGGATTGCGCTTTGTTCGGCTGTTGCTGCGCCCAGTAATGCTCTTGGCACATGTCCTCCCAAACCCTGTGGTGTATTTATTCAAAAGGAAGGAAGAAGAAGTGTCTACTAAAACAATAAACTACTACTGCTTGCGTTAACGTGGCCATAGCTTCCTTGTGCTGCAGACAATCAGTTAGAAAAGCTGTTTGGTAAACTTGCTCCTTCATTGTTGAAAAAATAAATATTCATGAAGTTTACAGCCACTTTTTCCTGTGCTTTATTAGTGGGTTGAAAACTGTGAAGGATTTTAAAGCTAATGATTTAATCAGAGAGATAATGATGGAGGTCCAGATCCTGGAACCAGTGGGAACTGGGATCCGAAATACTGATGAGGACCTGGCTAAGGGTTTAAGGCAAATTTTGATGAGTTACTTCCATGTTAATGTTATCCTGCATGTAAGGACAGGTTCAATGCAATATTGATGTTATTAATATTGAAAATTGAAAGTATTAATATATTCACTAATGCTGTCTTAAGACAGGAGGCGAAGGTGAAAAGGGGAGTCATGAATGATAGTGAGGGGCAATTAAAAAAAGAGGGGGAGGGGTGTCATGTCACCAGAGGTTTCCAGGGTAAAGCCAAGTCTTTGCTTTGGCCACTGCGTATGTGTTGGATCCCAGGAGGCAGCTGGAGCACCTGTGGGGGCTTCCTCAGACCCAGGGCAAACCAGAGCACTCAGTGGCCACTATGTAACAGGTAACTTCTCTTGAGCACATTGCTGCAGAACGTCTTTCATTTAACGTGCGTTCATGTCTTGCCTGGCTTGCAAAGAGAAGTAAGGGTGTTTTAAAGTCTTGGTTGATCTTTTTTCTCAAGCGAGTTAGCAAAATTAGCAGCAGAGTAATCATAAGCTTTCTAAAACCGGGACGAGAAACTGGCACTTCCCAAAGGTGGTTTAGTTTCTGGGTGGAGAGAGACACAAATGTTGTTACCTCTTCTACTAAAGCCAACTAGAGAAGCTGAATTTTTTATCCAAGTACCATCAAACAAAAGGATGAACCTGGCTTTGACAATGAAATAGAAAGCTGGAAAAAATACACAAATATACAGCAAACTGGTGAAGTGTACATTTATGTTACCTTTGCCCAAACCTGGTAGACACCTCAGCAAATAGTGATTTTCCTTATGCTGCTGTGTTCTGCAGCTTGGGAGGCTGGTCATCTCCTGAACTCTCCCTGTCTGTAGGAACAGGAAACAAAACAAGAGGATGAGAGGGGAGAGGAGTGCAGGGTGGGATCTCCTGCTGGTCCAAGACCCAGCTTTCATCACTCGGCTCCAGCCCTGGGCTGCTGCGGGACCCGAGCTGGCCTTTGCCATGGTTCAGCGAGAGCCAAGAGCTCTCCCACTTGACATCACAAGAGGAGCATTTTGATGTTTATCTGAAACTCCCTTCCAAAAGTGCATTCGTGGTAGAGGCTGCGTGTAAGGACAGGTTCAACCCGCTATCACGGAGAAGTGATAAAACACTTTTCTCTCATTTTGGTTCTTGAGGCCTAATACTCCCATATGCCAGAAAAGATTTGTAAGGGGCCATAAAGTCAGCACAGCTCTGTTTGCACTTGGTTTTTGGTTCCTTGACAGTGCTGCTGGGGCCTCTGTGCAAACACGGCTCTGCAGTCAGCATTTAAAGTGCCAGTCCCTGCAGCATTTGTTCTGATTCGCCGTCTTTGCTGGAGCTGGGACCCACAAACCCAAAGGCAGAAAATCACATGGGCAAATCAGTATCAAAATAGTACTTAAAAATAACCTACTCCTTAAATAGTTTTATGATAAAATATTATATATATTGTGTAGGTAAATGGTAACTCTCCATTTCCAGAGTGTCTGCACTCCACACATTTTTAACCACCAAAAACTTCTACATCCCTGTGAATCATTGCAATAATCACTCTTACTGTATGGAAGAGACACTGAAATACAGATAAATGAAAAGGTTTTTATAGAGCAGGAAGAGCAGAGATTTGAGTTTGGATCCATTTGGTTTGGAACCAAATTAATGTCTGTCCAAAGCCATCACCTTCCTCATTATATCAGCAGTGCTGCTTTGATACTGGGAAATCACTGGATATCTGTGGTCTCAAGGTAACAAGAGACAGGACAAGAGGAAATGGCCTCTAGTTGCAGGGAAGGTTTAGATTCAATATTATGAAAAATTCTTCACAGAAAGGGTTGTCAAGCACTGGAACAGGCTGCCCAGGCCAGTGGTGGATTCTCCATCCCTGGAAGTGTTCAAAAGACATGTAGATGTGTCACCTGGAGACATGGTTTAGCGGTGGCCTTGGCAGTGCAGGTTAATGGTTGGACTCAGTTCTTTAATGGTTCTCAGAGTTCTTTATCAACCTTAACAATTCTATGATTCTATGTTTTACTGCCTTTCAAGGGTAGCAAAGCAAGACTGAGACCAATTGTATCCCTAAACTAGAGCTGGTGGCAGGATGGGGATACTGGAAGCCCTGCTGGGGAGGCTGTGTCCCAGTTCCAAGCCCTGTTTCCTAGGCAGTGGAAGGCACAGCCTGTTTTTCATTCCATTCAGAGTCTTGAATTGTCCTTTTTTTCTCCCAAAACGTTGTCTAAAAATGAAGCTGTTTCCCCAGGTGCTGGGTGAGGCCATCAGAGTGGTTTGGTTTAAACTTGGCTTCATGGAAGTCCCTGGGATTCTTATGATGGACTTTCTGGAAGAAAAGCCCATTTGCCTTACAAAGCTGGCAGCTTTTTGACAATTGCTGTCATCAGCACTGTGGTATATCCTTTTATTCCATTTATTTTCTGTACAAGTATGTACAAGAGAAATGTGAGGGGAAATTTGTACCATCCTGGAGGAACTGAGCGAGATGTGTCAACATCAAACCTTTGTCCTATAGCTACTACAGAAATTTAGTTGCGTGTGGTTTCAGCTCATGCACATCGAGCACTCAGAAGCTTCTATCAAAGACCATGTGTTGTCCTTAAGAAAGCTGGAGGGGAAAATCATGATAAATAATTCACATTTCAACTAGCATTAAATGGAAACTTTACCAAGCAGGTTCAAATTATTTATTAAACACTGATAAATCCCTCCAGGAGTATCAGGCAACAAATGATAGACAGTATTTTGGCAGTAAAGAGAAGTGGTTGCTTCCAACAATTACGGACAACCAGGCTGTCCAGGAAACATGTTTGGATTGTTAATCTTAATAGTTTCTCATTGTTGAGATTGTGGTTGAAGATACCAGTACAGGGAAAAATATACCAGGTGTGGATTTTTTCTAACTATATGTTAAATTTTGAATATTTGGCTATTCAGAATTCTAAAAAACGGTCATGAAAAATACAAACTTCCAAAACCTTCAGTGTGTGTGCCACTAAAAATAATTTAATATAAAGATGTCTTCCTGATGCTTTTTAAATTTTACAGAAACCAATGAAGAGAGTTTACAGAGACAAAACATACTACTACTGTATTCAGTGATGAAGTTACAGGTATTTTATTATGGTTAATACATGTGTCACAAGTATTGGTCAATAAGGAAACCCATTTTGTTGTTTCCAAGGCTGTCAAATATTTGATCTCTCCCCTGGTAGTGTTTTTAATAGTTTCAGTTAATGTCCCTAGGATATTTCACAGTATTTGGAACTCAGAGGCCAGATTTTTTTTTAATTTAGCAGATTAAATGTTTGGCATTGGAGATGTGTTTTGGTCTTTACCTCTGGCAATGCCTGGGCAGTATGTAAGGAAGACTAGTCAATAATTCTCATTTTTCCAAGGCAAAATATCCAAACTAGAAGCACCCGAAGTCCAGGAGTCTGCCTGGGGCCCACAGCCTGGAGTGCTCTTCTGTACAACCTTTCTTTGAAAATTCAATCAGCGTTTCCTCTTACAACATACCCAGAGGGTTTGGCACCTTTTAATATGACAAGCGGGTGCTTGTAACTCTCGCTCAAGGTGTGAGAGAAGGGCTCTGTACTTTGCAGTCCTTGCAAATTTTCCAGCCAAAGTCCTGTAAATTGCTCCAAATCTTGATTTTCTGAGCACCCTCAGCCAGGCATCCTGAGGTTTTCTCTTGTGTGGCGATGAAAGCAAGGGCTGTGGACAGGCAGGGAAGGGAGGCAAGGGACTTTCCAAGCTGCACGAGAGCTGTTCAGGTGACAGCCCAGCCCCTCCACCTCCTTGCAGCCACCTCGGTTCCCCCTGGACCCACAACAGGATTGTGGCAGGGTGGCTTTGGAGACAAGAGGGGCACTATTCCCCTGGGGCAGGCTGTCACATCTCTCAGCCAGGCATCCTGGAACAGGAATGACGGCTGTGTTGTAAGGCTGAAAGAGATGGGCTGGAAATGGCTTCATCTAACATATCTAAGGCAGGCATGCTGCAGAGAGCAAGTTGCCAGGGCCCATATTAGGAAGTCTTTCATGGCCATCATCTGCCATCATCTCAAGCCAAGAATCATAAGCATTATAACAAGGAGATATACTTGAGCACAGAGGATTACAGTTTTCTCAAGGATTGTTGTCATAAACCCCGTAGTGGGTAGAGCTTAACATAGTTTATGATAATAACTGAGTATCACATTGCCCATAGCATCAAAAAATGACAGCAAAATTCAGCAGCAGGTGGGCAGCTTTAATTATATAGGCTCCAAAGGGAATAAACACTGGGATGGTTTTTACTGTCTGTCTGGTATGAGTCAGTCCACAATGACCCTACTGGTGTGATTTGGTGAGAATAAAGCATCTAGCCCATATTTAACCATGCAAAGTTTCTTTTTCTGGTTTTCCCCCCTCCCTCCCTGTGAGAACAGAGAAAACAGGATTTGTAGGAGGAACTGGGGGATGTGTTACTGTTGGTGATATGCACATATCAGGGCTGAAACATCAGACAGAGGAAGTACCCAAACAGCTGGGACTGCAACAGATGTTCTCCAGACAGCTCTGCCTCATGAAGATGTAGTGCAGTAACAGGTCATGTTACAGAAACAGAAAATTAAAAAGAGTGGTTTTACATGCATGAGCCCTGGCTCCCCAGGCCCGGCAGTATGAGTGACACTGAGCAGGGGAAGGCAGCTGGGACCCCTCTGAAGAGATCATTGTGTCCCTTGCCACCACAGCCTGCTTTTCCAACACAGAGATATCTCTAGCAGAAATAACCAGACTCCCAGTACAGAAACACAGGAGGGGTGAGTGCAAAATCCCATCGCCATTTCTGCAATTTAAGGATGGATTCTCAATTTCTTGGTGTCTCTGCTTCATGGCTTTTAGCCTCTTCCACTGCCTCTCTTCCTGCAGGTCCCTGAGCGAGGATTTTCCTTTATACCGACCTAGAAATGAGAATGGCTGCAGGAAATTCACTTGGAATTTCTGGAGACGATTCTCTCTAGTCCTCAGACAGGATCAGAAGGACCTGTTGTGGTGAAACCAGGTGGTGATGTCCCTGCTGGAGCTCCAGTGCAGTCTCGGCCATCAGCCACACCAACCCAAAGCTTCCCAGAGAAGGTGGCAGAGCATGGTCAGGACAGCCACTGCCCTTGCAGCGTCTGCTGTTTGCATGCTACTGACTTCATCTAGGGAGAAATAGGAGATTTTAGGTGATCTTTGAAACCAAGGGATACTAAACCTTCCTTTCCTTCAGATTAAGAGAGTGTCCTAACCACCTGGTCACAGGGTTTCTTGAGAGCTGTCCAGTATTT
The DNA here is from genome assembly GCA_013400235.1 of Oriolus oriolus. Classification (NCBI taxonomy): domain Eukaryota; kingdom Metazoa; phylum Chordata; class Aves; order Passeriformes; family Corvidae; genus Oriolus; species Oriolus oriolus. The sequence continues at coordinate 1,094,635 of VXBT01008205.1, read as the reverse complement.
TCCTTGAAACTGAGATGTTTTGCAGCCAGGAATGCAACACTGATGAGGTCAGATGGCAAACTGGGAGCACAGAGGGCAATATCTTGTACTATTATTACATTTTTTTCCAAACTGGGCATCTATACTTTCCACAATAAGCAATATCAGAAAAAAGAAACTGACCCTCTTCACTGTTTGCCTTTGGGTACACAGAACAATTTTCTTACCTTCCTGTCTGGTTGCTCAATTTTAGTGTGTCCCCACGGTTTTTCTCATTTATTTTCATTACAGAACTAAACATTGCCCTCTTACACTTCTCAGTGCTTTCAATATGCTAAAATTTCTGATGTCTTTTACAGGTATCTTATTCAGCTTTGCCACTATGATGCTCTAAAAAAGCTCCAACAGTAAATGGAAATGGACTCCATGGGATATTAAATATATTTAAATAAACACATTAAGCAAGCATTAAGAAAAGTGAGCACTCTTAAGTTGATGAAATGAGACTGCAAGCACACAAGGGCCCCATAATGGCAGTTTCATTACAAACAGACTCCTGTACACATACTCACATGTTCCAGCCCTTGCTCCTAATATGAGAAAAGTGTGATCTGTCATGTCTTTGCATGATATCACTGCTCTGCTGGCATTTAAATAATTACAGTGCACCGTGAAGTGCTTGAGACTGAAAACATTGTGGCCCCAAGTGGAAGGGCCTTGTTTTGTTGTGTCTCTCTAAGTTCATCAAGTTCCCATAGAAACCCAGAGCCCAGCAAATAACTGAATATCCTATTTGCAAACACATGGGGCAGCCACTGGGGATTTCTTAAAATGTCTGAGTCTTTTTAACCACCCATTTCTGAGAATAATTTCATTCCATCTTTAGCACACCTCATGCTATAGAACAGCCCATTTTACCTCTGTACTCCTGTACAGGTACTGCTGGGAGCTTTAGCAGCCACTCTGGCACTGCAAAGGGCAGCATGGTCACATCTTGCTGGGAAGTGATGTAGACAAATCTAACAGAGCAATTCACAGGCATCCCACTGCCTGACAGTTACTACTCAAAATCTCTATTGAAGGTTGATGAATAGAAACCACTTGTACAAAATTCAACCAATGATTTGTGAGGAAAGGAAAGAGGAACTGGGATTTCTTCTAAACATGTTTTCTATATTACATCTACAGTTACTAATTGCTTCCCCACTTGGGATTACAGGCTATTATTTTAAGCTTCAGAACATCAGTGACATGTAGGGACAGACTGATTGCAAATCTCTGTTTTCCTTATTTCTGAATAGGGATTGCTTGTAAAACCTGGGTATTTTCCTTACCTGGGAGATTAGGGCAAGGTTGCCACTCCAAATTGTCTTGTATTTCTGGTCCAGACCAGTCCCAAATTGCCACCTCTTTCTTTCCCTGGCCTCCTCTTAGCCTTTCACACTTCCCTGCCCCTTTCAGTTTGCCCTTGCAAAGGGCCTTCTCTGCAAAGGAAAATATGTAGAGCTGAAAAGGCAAGCTGGATTTTAGAGGTGCATTTTCAAATATTTTCCTGCTGCTCAGGGGACCTTGCTGGTCCTGTGACCAGCCAAAATTACAGCAATGAAGGTTCAGTGATCAGGACAGGTCAAGCCACTGGGTTTCCTTATTGACCAGTACTGGTCACAGGACTCCTGTGGGAACCTCAGCTTCCCCACCGCCCAGGAACATCAGTCATGGCATTTCTGTGAGCAGCACCTGCTCCCAGGGCACTGGATGGCACTTTACACAGCATTGACTCCTCCTCTACAAGAATGGACTGGAGTTGTCCAGTCACATCTGCTACCTGGAGAAACTTCCCTTGTTTACTGTCCCATCGCGTGTAGGGGCTCCATTTTGCTCCAGATGCTGTTTCTGGGCTGGTGAATCTCTCAGCAGTGTGTCCTTGGCTCCTGATGAGTCACTTTCTTTCTGACTGAAAACCCGGGACAGGTAGTAAGAAGGAAAAGCTGTATTGTAGCAATCTAAGTGCAAAAGTTCAGGAGGGAAAGAAAATACTAAAGTAACCATATGCTTCTGTAGTAACACCTGAAAAGAGACTGACTTTGGCTTTCTTGCAGCTTATGAGGGTGGCAGACAGCCTTGTCCACACTTCCTCACAACCCTTTGGGAACCCATCATGTCCATAATGAAACTGAAGGCTTGGGTGTCCCGTAGCCCTTGCTAAGCACCTCCCAACATCACAAGAGAAGAGGACCAGCAAGGCACTCAGGGCTGCTCCTCTTGCTTTTCTTCTCCTGAAATCACTGTTTTCCCCTGACCGCTGCAGTAGAGCATGGCACAGAAACTCAGGAACCCACATGCTGAATTCCTGGATAATTTACTGGGCTGCAGAGATGATACAGCCCAGAGTTCAAACCAAAAAAAAAGGTGTGAAGAGGAGCGGGGGGAGAACAGGGGAAACACTTGAATCTTCTCTCTGGGAGGCTTTTCTAAAATATCGACTTTGGCATGGTCTGGGATGCTTCAACTGGAAAATCCGCAGATGAGGGAGACACGAGAGACTATTTCAGGAACTGAGAGGCCTTTTTAGGGTGAAGTACTATGAATAAATGACCAAAGCCAGTGACAGTGGGAGAAATCCAAAGGAACCATAAGAGCATAAAAAGCAGGGGAAGTCTGGGGTCAGTTGCTATAATTTAGTATAACTGCACCCTTCTCTTTGACCACCACAGGAGTTTCATGCTTAATTCTAAGCAGGAGATGTACAAAAAAATGAATTAATTTGGAGGAAGAGGAGGAAGCTGAGTGGAAAATGAGAGAACGTGTTGATCATTTGGCTTGATCTACTCAACAATTTTCATTATACCCTCCATGACCATTTTCCAGTTGAGAGGGGAGTGTTTTCTCTCCATCTGTTGATGGAAAGAAACCTTCACAAGGTCTGGTTTGCTGTGAGAGGAGCTCTGTCTGGAGAATTTGGCCCCACAAGTCAGTAGGAAATTTGTTCCCCATCCTGTGAGGGGTTTCAGATATTTTGCTTTTCCCCTCCTGTAATAAATAAGAACGAGTAAAATTCTCCACACCAAACCTCCCACCTCCAATTTCAGATTGGTTTCACCGAAATTTTTAATCTGAAGCATGTGGACCAGTTTATTTCAATTCTAATATCTAAAGATAAGGAAAAACTCTTGAAAAGTGTAAGTGCACTGCAATTTCAAAGGTACTTTAGAATCAAAAGAAATTCTTCATTTAAGGAAAAATAAAAGAGACACTGTTATAGGGAGTTGAAAAGTATATTTTAAAAATGTTTGGTGTGGAGATTCTTCCTTCCTCAAATGCTCCTCCAAGCAGGTTGCCTTCTGACAAAGCAGTTTCCAGGAAATGTGGCTTTTCTCATACCACTTTCCTGCACTGTTTGGCAGATCCTCATCTCTGGATCCCCGTGCCTGAGACATGGCCCTTGGAAGCAAGTCACACTGAGCTTTCTTGAGCCAAAATCTGTCCATTTACATGGGCTGTACGAGATGAACTGACCAGAAAGAGGGATTTTTCATTTTGCTGGGTGGTCAGGCAACACATGTGAGCTGATGGACAGCTTTTCAGTGACTTTATGCTCTTCCCCCACTCCTTTTTTTCTTTTAAAGCATTGTTGGGGAACTGGAATAAACAATCTAACATCTAAAGGTAGAAGTATATGAACGAGACACTCTGTGTCACAACCTGGAGCAGCAGGCAGTCTGGTATATCCAAAATATAAAGCACCAGGTATTCTGGAGACTGGGAGAGGATCCAAAACCAGGTTAACAGGGCATTCAGGTTAGAATAAAAGAGACCTTATTTGAGGAGTTATAAATTCACTGAGATGTGTTCCATGTATAGAAGGAACAAGAGGTCACAGAAGTGGCCAGTTTGGCTTGCACAAGGCACTGAGGGCAAAGTGCTGGCAGAACACACTCTGGACGATGCCAAAGAAATCAAATGTAGTTTGCTTCAGCTTAGGGAGGCCAAGGGACCAATAACACAAAGAGATGCAATTATAACTTGGTCAGTCCCCTGACGCCAGCGTGTTTCTGGAGCCGGAGCTGAAGCTTTTCCATCCAAAATAGGGTTCATTGTGTATGAGCCCAGGGCTCACCACGTAAAGCTGCCTCCCCCCACTCTGAGCTGGGGTTTGGGTTTTCTTCAGGCCACGGATGGGAGGAGCATGTGAGAAAAGAAGGCCGTACTCCATGGGCCATTGCAGAGAGCCCTTCCCCTCTCCCTGCTCGCCTCATCACACCAAAACCCCTTCCCCTCATCATAAAAAAAAACCTTAATAATTACACCAGAAGATATAATGATCCAGCTGTAAGATGGTCTTCAGCAGAGGATGTGGCCATTGAAGGGGGTCTCTCATGTCAGAGATGTGCAGGCTACTATTTGGGGCAGGAGTGTTTCGCACAAGATACTTCAATTCTAGTATTCTTTGAGGGAAGGGAGAGGAATTACTGACCTGATTCAGTATTTAGATTCAACAAAAAACCCTCCAGCTCTTAATCCCACATGAAATTTATCCCCTTCAGCATTTTTTAATTTTTTTTTTTAATAGAGGCACTAGGCTGAGCTGTGGTCAGTGTGCTGGGGTTTGTGAACTACCTTCAGGAATTGCCTAATTAGGATTTGGGAACAGGGTCTAATACTGATCCTTAAATCCTTTCCGTGAATCTCGTTCCATTCACATGGGCATTTAGTCTTTGGCACTAATCAACGCAGCCCTAAAGAGTTTGGTTTTCCTATTTCTGCATGTTAAATAACAACACAGGGTAAATCCAGCCAGAGTTTGGCTCTGTGTTGGTTTAATCCCCCTGGATTGCTGTTTCTAAATATTTATGTTACCTGAGATTTTGTTTCAAACTTAATAATTGGCACCGCTATAGCCCAGTAAGCAACAAAAACAGTCTTTGATTTGCACAATGCTTAGAGAAGAGAATAATCTTGGGTGTTTGGAAGGCACTTTGCCCATGGCAATGCATAAACATGCTGGTGTGGGGTTTTGTGCATGTAGGAATAAATCACTTTTGTTATCACTTCTGAAAAGTTAATCTGAAACACAGTTTCCTGTGCAAAGCTTGAAGGGAGACTTATCACCCACACTAACATAGCCATAACTCTGTAGGCTATCTGACTATAATTTTTGGTGAAGTTGGAGTGAATTTTCAGAGATATGTCTCATTTGATACTATTTTCCTTCTTCTGTCTGTCTGCTGATCTTCCCATTTCCCTGATAACAATCACTATTAATAGATACATTATTAAGTCACCACTTGGCAGCTCCAGTTTATGTTTAATTGAGAGAGGCATATCTGACACATGTGGAGTGCTTTGTTCTGCTTCAGACCCTACGGCCTAAGTAATGTGTTCTCCAGACACACGAGATCCAAATCACAGGAGAGAAAATAGATGGAAAAATCACCGACAGGATGTTTTTAAGAGACCTGGAATAGGTGAATCAGGCCTTGATCTGAGCTTTCATACACACAGCTTTTTTTTTTAATTGCCTTTAAGAGAAATTAATAGAGTCGTTAAGGTTGGGGAAAACCGCTAAGATCATAGAGTCCAACCATTAACCTAATACTGCCAAGGCCAGCACTAAACCATGTCCCAAGTGCCACATCCACGTGGTTTTTGAGCACTTCCAAAGATGGTGACTTCACCACTTTCCTGGGCAGTCTGTTCCAGTGCTTGACAATCCTTCCCATGAGTAAATTTTTACTGTTATCTAATCTGAACCTCCCCAAGTGCAACTTGAGGCCAATTGTATTCCTGATTTAAACTCAATTCAGATTAAATCTCAATAGGCTATACCTTAATATGGCATTTAAGGAATGAAAGCAAGTGAATAATTAAAACCTTTCTGGATATCTCTTCCAAATGATTAAAAGTGTGTGGAGATGAGGCTGAGCACCTTGGGCTGTAACCTACTCAGTTCTAGCTTTGTTCAGGGCATTGGGAAACCAGTGAGTAACAAAATCTTCATCTGAAACCTCTGGCACATAGAGCAGACAGAACTCTCCTGAATTTATGCAAGACATTAGTAAATGTCCTCAGTACACACACACAAACCTGATGAGAAGAATTTCAATTTCTTCCCAAGGCATTTTTACAATAATTCTTGTAAGTTTATTTTAGCAAATTAGAGCTAAACACCACCTCTTCTCCCTTAACTTCCCAGACCTCACCCAACCAACACTGTCCTTTCCAAACTTTCTCTAGAAGGACCTTGTCTTCTGAAGCTATCTATTGATTAATTTTGCCTTAAATGGGACGCTGGGCTATTGCCAGTGTTTTCCATGCTGCTGATTGCCATCAGTCCCCATGGGTCTGTCCTGAATCCATGGCAAGAAGGGATTTGCACTGCCAGAGCCCTCCCGCTTCTTGTCCATCCCCTTGTATTGCGGATGAGCTCTGCTGTGAAAGGCTCCAGACCCACCAACATGTGCTTCTCATCAGCAGCAAGGGAAGCTGGAGCTCCTAGGGTCACACTGAATGAGGTCATTGTTTTAATCAATAAATCCCTGAACACAAGAGAGATGCAGCTGCCTGGTCCAGCCAGCTCATGGGAGAACAGCAATTAGCTTGCTGAAATGCTAATGAAGAGGCAAAATTGTTGGAGCAATACACAGAGCAAGGCCTAAGAAACTGGTGCTCAGGAGCAAGGGGGATATGGAAGAGGAACCTGACTCATTCATGTCCACTCAGCTTGGGGTGGTGAGTAGTCAACGAGTTCAGATCAGGGCCAGACAGAAAGAAGAGACTGACCAAGGGTCACCAGGACTGACCAAGAGCTTCTACATTTGGGTGCAGACTTGGTGCTGGCCCATCCGGTGCTTTGCCTTAAGTTATTAGCACAGTTCTTACATAGACGAGGGTTTTGGCTTATTAAAGTGCCCCAAGAGGATGTTTCTTACCACTAATTAATCTCTTCTCACTCCTCATGTCTCACTTCATTCTCCTTTATGATTCCCCATCGGCCTCTGACTCTGGAAATCTCATTACCACAAACATCCTCTCCTGCTCCTTTCAACGCTCACATCATTACAGGACCCCAACTGTTCCTGTAAGGAAGGGAATGGCTCCACATGAACCTTCTCCTGGGCCTTCCTAGGCATTTTAAGTTGTTCAATTATTTGCCCATCAATTACACGAATTAGGCGTAGCAGTGAAATCAGGACCCACTGTCTGAGGTGCAAATGAGGCAAATAAACCTCAGACCTCTCCCCAGCGAACACACAATCCACCTGCATGTGCAACATGGGCCCTCCAGGGCCTCTTGTTGGAAAAGTATCCCTAAAATGGTATAAAATTAACCACCCATTGAAAGAAAAATGATCCTAAGCAGCACAGAAACACATGGGAGGGTGTTAGCTTGGAAGTCCATGAAGAGTTTCTGTCACTTCAGTTTGTTTGTAGGGTTTTTTCTTATTCCAGCAAGATCTAAGATCTGAGATGATATGTATTTGAGAAAATATTACTGAACATCTGGTTGTTGACTGGATATTGAAGGGGTCATCCTGCAGTATCCCCAAAATCCCCTCTGGGAGATGTGTTGCACAGTCTACGTACAAGGACTGAGTCAAAGATCCTCTTGGTATGGACGTATAAAATGTAACTCACTGGGACCTGCCCTAACTTCTCAAAACCAGAGGCTGAGGGCAAACTGGCTTGTCTTCCCTCTACTCCTGGCAAGCTCCTCAGTGCTGGTGTTGCCCACCAGAGGCAGAGGGGATATTTCAGTGGCCACTTTGTCCTCTCACCATCACTAATGGTTTGCCTATAGTCCACCCACCAAAGGTGTGGTAATTCCCTTCTTGGTTGTCTCACAAGTGCTGTGCTTCAGTCCCTGTTGAGCTGCTGAACTCATGAGCTTTGATCAGGGCTTCATGCGCATAGTGTCAACTTTTCAGTTCAATGACCTCACACTGACCACCAAAAAATCTTCTGTCCCCCTTCTCCCCCACAATGTGTCCTGAGGTGTGTGCTCAAAACCTGAAACACCCAGGCTGAGAAACCTTGGCTTTACTGAACAGCTCCAAGTTCATCCCTGCTTAATTTGGTGGGGCTCCAACAGTGATGAATCCTTACCTTTACATGAAATCCCCAGCAGAGCAAGCAAGGCTGTCTCTGTATTCTAATTTAAATTTTACCCTCAAAGGATACAAATGCATTTTAAACCCACCTTTTTAATCCTTGCAGCTGAACCATTCAGCTGTTGTGCTGCCATTTAGAATTCAGGCGAAATGTTTGACAGAGGGTGAGGGAGCTGCTCTGCATCATTGAGGAAGGCAGAGGTGTAGGACGAGAGTATATGACCTCTGAGAGAAACAACCTGCACTGAATGCATCAAACAGTAAAGTGTTGCCAGGAATGAAGAGGATTAAACCCCTTAAACTGCTCTTGAAACCACATATGCCTGGAAGTAGACAAATTCCTTCCTAACTTGTTTTCCTCCTGTATAATTAGTCTTCAAATATGCTTTCTGGGGTGAGTGCATTTGTCCCATTCTATGGAAGCAAATGGAATGATGTAACTGGTTTCTTTCAGTTCCCACTTCAGTGCAACTTCACAATACCCTTGGACTTCAGGGGATTAAGTTCCTGTCTTGGCCGTGGTCCAGTTACTGGTCATTGCTATTTGTCGATTATCCTAGCATTCCAGAAAACATTTTATCCCCTTCATTAACTCACAATTGACCAATCACATAAATCAGGTTAAGGACTAGTGGACATGTCTACAAAGAAAAGAGAGATTCTAAGAAAGGCTGATTAAAGAACAGGTTGAATTTGATTTTGTCTTAAGATCTCTATTCTTGAAATTGCAAATAATGACCCCTGCAAAAAAGATGAAAAAAAATCATTGTTTCTCTGAAAGAAGCCTCCATCTTCTTGAAGATGCACAGCTCGTTTCCATCATCACGTTTAAAACCAGATTATTTGCAGATGTATCATCTGTGAACATGTGAATATGTGGGTGTGTAACTGTGTCTGTGGTGGACTCACCGTGTCACCAGCGCACAGGTGTGCTGCTGCGAGGACAGCTGGGCACTGGGGACACACTGAGGTCTGCTTGTACTCGGGGATCCCTGCATAAGCCTTTCATTCAGTAAGAGTCAGTCCTGACGCTGATTTCAGTATGAGCAAGACTGAGTCCTGTACGAAATCAGCTTGCCATCTTTATAGGTGATATGCTGAGGACAGCTCTGATGCTGTGACCTCTCCTCCTTGAACCCAAGGACCCTCAAGCTTCCTCCAAGGTGACAATAAAGGCTGCATCCTGCCCTTCCCATGCATCCTGCCCTTCCTGTGCCTCCCCTCTTTGTCTGGCCACACTGCGACCCTGGAGCCATAGGAGAGTGACACAATTCCTTGCATCTCTTGTTGGCTTCTGGAGCACATGGTTCTTGGTTTCACTTGGGGGAGAACATTTCCAAGAATGTAACAGGATGGGTTTTAGATTGCACACTTTGCCATGGGCCATTCTCCGAGCTCTTGCGTATCTGTGACCAACATGTCTGTGGGCAGGACCAGTAAATGCTGCCTGATGATGGGTGGCTGGTGTGGCCACATCCTCTCCCTCCAAGGCCTGGGTTGCTGTGGGTTTCTGGAGGAAAGGAAAAATATGTGGTTCCCTCTTCTGAAGTCTGCGGGGTGTGATTTTCTGTAATAAAGCATATGTGTTATTTTTGTGTCCAAATGCTGCTCTGCCAAAGGGATTTGGACCTTACAAGAAGAAAGACATTCTTGTTGCAATATTCTCTTCTTCAGGGAAGAGAAATTTAAGCTAACTAATCAGTGCAGGCCTCATTTTCTTTTCTCCTTAGGGAGTTAGGGAGTATCATGACCCATCATGGGGATAAGTATAGAATCATGGAATATCTCAAGTTGGGAGGGACATCTCTGCACACCCCTTGGGGGCCATGGCTCCAGCTCATCCACCACCTGACGAAACAGATCCAGTGTTCGTATCACCTCCATGTCTGGCTGCAGTGCCAGGGGATATGGCAGGCCTTGTTTGTGCAAAAGATGCTGAGCAATAAACCATTTATTTGGCTGGGGCTGCAGTGGAAAATTTATAACCTCAACGTTATGAAGGCTCCAGAAGGGGGCATAGATACTATGGCTTTGACAAAGATTTTTTTGAGAAGCATCATTGGTCTTGGAGTAATGTGAAACTGGATGGTGGGATGTAGGACATGATGGTGTCCTCCTCCTTTGTCCAGTCAGGGCCTCGTAAAAGGGAGGGCAGAAAACTCTCCAGTACTGGCAGCCCCAAAGTCTTTAGATATCCCACATTTCCTTTGGCCAAACCACCAGGTAAAATTGGGTCACCTGCCAGAAGTTTTCAGTGGGATCATGACCCTGTTCTTCCTGGACCTATAACCCAAGGATAAAGAAAGGAAGGAAAACCAAGATACTGCATGCTGACTTTCCTCATTTCACTATTTGGGGTTTTTTGAGGGTTGAGGAAAACAGATTTTGTGATGTAGAAGCACCACTGATTTATACAGTGGAATAAAAGCATCACTCTGACAATATTTATACAGTTAAAAAGTTTTGAGATGTGCCAGGGAAAAATTCAAACTAAGGTAATGAAGAGGGTATTCAGGGTCTAAATTTACAGCAGCTGCCCTGACATCAGGAGGATTTAAGTCCATCCTCTCAGTATCAATGGACAAAGCCTAGATTTATGCCTTGTAATTCCTCCTCATATTGAGACAGGAAAAGATGGAAGTCAGCATGAATTAAGTGTAGAAGTTCTAAGGAATGGAAGTGGTCCCTTGCTTGAGATTCATTGAACTTCATGCATAGACTGTGATTTAAAATCTCAAATGCCATTTGGCATCCATCTGGTGCCTAGATGATGCCTAAATAAGAGTAGTTTTTTACCCATTACTTTTAAGCAGTCTTCCTGGCAAAAGGACAATGGCAGATTGTGCTGCTATTGCATTTGCACCAGATTTTCACTAAGTGCAGATTTATGTTTATTTAATCACCGTTACTAGTTTATAAGTTATGCCTCATTTCTTTAAACAGTATGGTTTCCCACCCCCCCCTAAAAAAAAATCTGAGTAAAGGATTTATGATGGAAAATCCATAAAAGGTCCCTTTTGTTCCACCTAATTGAATTTCACCTCTGGTTACCATTACCTTATTCCTGTTCACAGCACAGAGAATGAAAAGCTTTGGCAAGTTTTTGGGTGAGTATGTCCAAGAAGTTAGAAGTCTTGGCCTTTCTTCTGGAAGGTATTGTGCAAGGCAGACATCCTGGACATATCCCTGTGTTTTCCCCCTTTCTTTCTGTGTCATCCCAGCAGTCAGCCTGAAGCTGTAGCATAGCTGCATTCAAGTGGTCTGTAGGACAGAGTTCCTCAAAGCTACATTAACTCAAAAAGCTTTGCTAGATCTACTTGGCATTTAAATATTTTAAGAAAGGATTCACACAGCACTGGCCATCCTTAGCCTTTGATTCCCTGGATCTTTGCTTCAGGAGTGACTTCAGCCCTACCAGTTACCTGGCAGCATCACATTGCAGCTTTGTCTTGTGCCTTTCCTGTCTCATGTCACTGTAAGCAGCAGTGTTTCAGTGACTTCACTCAGCTGAATTTCCATTATTTCCTTCCCAAAAAGGACCAGTTCCCTTTGTGGTTTTGTTTTTAACCATGCTCTACCTACTCTTAACAAAGAAGTGATCTTTGTGTGGTAATTAACTAGCCAGTCTAGATATAAACTTTCTTCTGGAAAGAACTTGCTGCTCGGAGAGGTCATAGGCCCTCAGTTGCCAACAGAAATATGATTTGACAAGCAGGAGGCATTTTGGAAAAGAAGTATCTGTGCTCTTGACTTCGCTCCACAAAACAAATAGGAAACTCCCTGTAGTCCTAAGTGCAAACCAGAGATCCTCCAGCCCCGGCTCAGCTGCTCTCTGTGTGTGCGGCTGAAGTCTGGGGACGTGATTCCTGTGGGGACTTGGATGTGTGAATGACCTCGGATTTCACCTCATGATATGAGCTTCACAGTGGTCAATACGTAGAGAGGCACCATCACAGGGAAGGAAGGGTCCTCTACAAGAATATTCCTTGTGCCTAAGGCCACTGAAAGACTGAGAAGCTGGGATAGATCTGTTGTGAACTGCCTGGCACATGTTTTGTGAGAAGTTAAGGAAGGTTTGCTGGGCATCAAAGTGTCTGTATGTACATATATATATATGTATATATGTATATACACAAAGTGCACTCTGAGCATAACCAGCTAAACTTGGAACATTCTGGACACCAAGACATCTCACCTGCAGCTAAATCCCTCCAGCCTGCACACAAGAGGCATTTCTCTGGCTGTTTCACCAGCAAGGTGTGCACCCACTGGTGTTTAGGCACCTGTTAGGACCAGCATTTTACAAAGCACAGCCAGCAGACACGACACTGAAGGAAGATTTTTCTGGGAAGAGGAGTTTATGTCATTAACTACTTAAGACCTATGAGGTCACTTAGGTGGCTTCCACCTCATATCACTCATCCAAAGAACACAATGATAAAATCATTTTGCTGGATTAAAAGCACAACTTTGTAAGGTATAAATGAGGTTAGGTTCCCTCTGCAGACACTAGACTTGGCAAAAGTCTGACTCATCTCAGAGGTAAGGGCATTCTTATGGATCTAATTAGAGAAAAAAACACTATCTGGCAAGAAAGGACAAAACCTATAATACTTCTGATTATACAATGGCAGCTGGAATAAGATTTTCTCATATGGGAACACATGAGCTCAATGTGTAAGGAGAAACTGGGCTTGTCAGACTTAATTAGAGTGAGGGAAATGGCCTACGGTCAGAAACTGCACACGTTGTCCACTCCTGGCTCCTGGGGCTGAGCCAGACTTGGAGGTCTGTGGGACAGCACCCTGCACCACAATCCCAGAGACAGAAGTTCACACCAAGGGCTTCTCGCCACTGGTGGTGAGAAAACTGTGGGCTTTCATTAAAATGTTGTCTTATGCTGGTGACAGGATGATAGAGGCTCCACCAGAGAGTCTCAGAGCGCACTCTAAATAGCTGTTAGTGATGGGATACGGGCCAGCGTGTTCCAGCAGAGTGTGCACAGGCTGGAGGCTGGTTTGGACTGCGAGAGGGCCATCGCGGGTAATACATCAGATCCGTCCACCTGAAGTACATAAATAGATGTAATTACATCAGCATCCAAGTGCCTCATAGCACTCCTCTAAGCTAGAGATTTCCTGTTATTCTCAATTTATGTGGAAGCCTGGGGGACAAGGAGACTATAGGATTTCAGTGGGATCCAGACCTTCAGTTACCCTTCCAAGCCCTACCCTTGGGGACATGTGTATCATCGTGCAGGAATGGCCTCTGAAGGGCTGCCAGCCGCCTGTCCATGGGGTGGTGGAGCTGGAGTGCACTGACCCGCTGCGGTCATTTGGGCACTGGAGCTCACGCAGGGCTTGGAAGCTGCTTTGCAGCGTAGAAATTGGTGCAGATTTACTGGGAGAGGGTTGTAGCACCCTCACTGGCACCGTGTATTGGATCCAACACGCTCCTGCCCTCCTGAGCCAGGATCTTGTATCCTGGGGGATCGTTTCCCTGATGACATCTTCCCAGATGACATCAAAACAGTTTCATTTTCCTTAAGCTTCTGCTGAACTAAGAAAATCAACTTCAAATATAATCATGAGGTTCTGGGAAAGGTTTAGAGAGAAAAGCAGCAAAAGCAGCATTTTTACCAGCCTGAAGTGGTGCAAATGTATTTGAGACAATTTTAACAAAGGAAGACTTATCTCGTTGATATCTCATTGGCTTTACCACAATGAAACTTTCCTTTGTGAGCACAGATAAGCCATTTTATCAAATTCTTGGTAGTCAGTTGCAGGATAATATTATTATTTTGCCTTCTTCCATATGATGTGTTTATGTTTTATGCTTCCCAGGACAGAGGCTGTCCTGAGGAGTGACCATGGCTTCAATCTCAGCTGAGGTCTCAGAGTGTTAATGCAAATACAAAGTCAGATCACTGCATGTCCTTTTCAGCACCAAGCCAAAAATTACTTGTCTTACAGACTCAAGATCTTTGCTTCAGGGAAAAAAATCTTTGGGGCGAGGGGAAAGAGAAGAACATAAAGCCCTCAGTCTTCAAATTAAGTGGGTTCTCCCATTTTATACAGCATGAAATGGATATATCTGAATGGTACATGAGAAAATCCAGTTTTTCACTGGCATAGTCACTCATGTCATGCTCCCATGTGAAAGGGCACCATGTACCCTACTAAAGATCAGGAAGGGTTGTGTCCCTTGGCTCTCCTCTTGAGGCAAATGTGCAAGTGGTATCTTGGGCTCAGATGTGTGCAATCCTTTGAAATTTGATTTGTCCCCTGGTCCTGTTGCCTGTTATGCAGAGTTGCAGTGGGTGGGACCATCATGTTGATGTCCCCATTGGTGACTGCACGTATTTCAGGAATGTTCTGTAATACAACCTGGCTCATTGTTGACAGACAGAACTTTCCAGGCTCCTTTTCTTCTCCTTGGCTCCCTTGCTTATTAGGAGGGCAATGATGAAACAGGTGTACCTGGAGGGCAAGGATGTACCACCACACCAAGCTGCAAGGTTCAGGCAGAGCAGGAGAAGGCCCTTCCTGGGGAAGAGGTCTCTTCCCCCATGTGCAGGCTGTCCTTTTACATCCATCCTTGCCTGGTATATTACCCAAGGGCAAAGATCTGACCAACTTCTAAGCAGGCAGTGTGCCATCGTGACAGATGGGCACAAAAGGGGCAGCCAAGAAGCCATGTATGTGCATCCAGTGTGTTCAGGGGTTGGGTTCCCAGCCAGGAACGTCAGACCAGCTGTCCACCCTCAGTTTACGTGCCTGTAGTTTAGGGGGATCTTCCACCACTAATCCAGCTTCAGAGATGGTTTAACTTTCAAAAATTAAAAATAGCATTCATTGCCCCATATGGAGAGTGAGTCTTGACCCATTTGCATCAAGGGTTGGTGTGGGTGAATGGGGAGGGGGGCAGCATCAAAGAATGGGAGGGTGGGGAACTGCATTGACCTCCATTTGTCTTTTTGTTGGGATCTGCTGTGGGATTGTTAGGAATGCCTCCCTACACTAGTCAGATCTGGCCAGAGTTCCCAAGGCAGTATTTCGGCTCTGCTGGAAGAGAGGAGAGAGGACTGGATTCTTCTATCCTATTCATCTCAATCCTAGAGCTCCATGCTACCCCACGTCAGCAGTGGCTAGACCTAGTTGTTCAAAATTGACATTTTAAAGCCCTGTAGCTAAAACTGAGTCCTCATCGCAAACGTCTAACATCTGGGTGTCAGATTCTGCCACTGACAGATGCCTCAACCAGGCACTTTTTCTCTGTTGGTCTTGCAGAGTTACGGATGCAGCTCTTCACAGGGATGGAATAAGACTTTCCCTGAATCTAATTATCAAATGTTCAGGTATATTTGGAGGTTCAGAGCTAGAACTACTAAAGGATTTAGATGGAAAGAGGTCTGACACTTAGATGTTCAGCATGAGATGCTTAACTTCTAGAGAGCGATCCAGAACTGTGATTTGTGGGCTGTGGCCTATGCACTTCACAGACCACTTAAGAAAGGGTGTCGACCAGTCAACATATGGGGAGCTCTCCTAATTAACCCCAAGGAAAGGCTAAATATGGGTCTGTGTTGGCAGTTTTTCACCTCCTGAAACATCAAGCAGCAATAGCCCAGTGACTGAAGCATCTCAATTCAATGGGCATCCAAAGTGTGGAAATCCTTCCATGTCAATCTGTATGACATACATATATGGAAAAAGTCACCAGAGCCCAGGATTTAAACTTTTTATTCTCTTCTAAAAATTATTCTCCAGCCACTGGGATATCAGGGGAAGCCGGCCATACCTTTACATCCCCACTGGTCTGAGTGGGAGCTCGCCACTGGACCTCTGCTCAGACCAGTGGTTTGCTCCTACCAGGTTTCAGTTTGATTTAGTTGCTTGGTAGAAAGGCTGTCATTAGAAATGTAGTTGACAGTATCAGTCAAAATGTTTAGGGGGAAAAATTTAGGGTTACATCTGAAGAATTCAGTGCAGCTAAATTTTGCACAGAAGCACAACTGAACAACCTGTGTTCTTTTGGAGTCTGGATGCTCAAACATACTCTGATCCTAATGGGATTTCAATTTTGAAATCTTACTGGGCGTCTTAAATAACCACAGGTGTTGCAGAAAAAAATTACTATAAATTCTCCAAACTGCTATTTTTCAAATTTACTTGAGATTTGTGACTTGAGATTTAGGGCATGGCAGAGTGAACCAGGAATGACTTCATTTCACCTCTGACTCTGGGTCAATGTTCTTACCTGTGATAAAGTCTGGGGTTAATCAAAGCACTTGGGGTTATCTGTCACACCAGAACATTCTCAGTCAGCCATCGTGATGTGACCTCTAGTCTGTACACCTGGTCATCTGCTTACGGCCCAGTACATGGAAATGTGCTGATATAGCTGTGGCTTTACCTTCCAAGGTCACTCAGATGCAACTGGACATTTTTTTCCATCATTTGAAACATCTTATCTTTCCCACCTTTCTCCTTCTCTGCGGTGTTACTTATTTTCCTGGTTTGCAGCATTGCAAATTAAGCCTCATAAGGCATGTGAATTTGAAGCTCATATGAGAGAGACACAGAAAAATGCTGAGTCACATTGTGACATCTTCCAGAGGCCCCTGTGCACACCTCAGTATTATGTAGCAATTGCAGGTTACAAGAGACCTGTTGGTTATCCCGGTGTGGTTATCACAGCCGTGAAAACCAGCACACTCAATCCTGGTGTGTGAGTTCTCCTAAGTCACCGGGTTTCAACTCATTGTCTATGAATAGTGTGTGTTTGTGGGAGTATTTACCCTGTATACTGAAAAGAGGGCATTTGGGAGTGCTTTGCCTCTCTGCAAAATAGCTCTACACAAGATTCAAGGCTTGACTTCTTTGGAGTGCTCTAGTGGTAATAGAGATGATCATTTGCCCTGTTTGTCTCAGTGGCTTTCTTCAAATTCCTCTCTCATAATCTCAGTACATTTCATTCATAATCTGCAAACACTGTGCGCTGCAGTGTAAACCCGGGAGAATAATTTCTGGAAATGCATGCCTGGAAATGGCATTACAAACACTGAAACAACAAGCAGAATAGGAAGAAAGGGGACATAACAAATAAACATAAATTTTGCAGAGTTATTGGAATATGTTAAACCAGAGTAACTATTAAAATATATAGATATGTATGATACTTTATGTATTCAGTATTTCTATTCAGATGATGCCAAGGCATCCTGTAGGTGGACAAGACCAAGATTTTGGTAGACAGGTAGTAACCCAGGAATGCAGAGCTCTGACAACACAGGATTTACCCAGTCTCCAGGTGCTGCCTAAATAAAGGAATGGTCTGATTTGTGATCTTCATTATGAATCTCATTTTTAACTCATGGAGTTAAAAAACAAGGCAAGAGTGAAAATGAGCATGATGTAAAGATGAGAGACATGCACCATAAAAGTTCATAACTACTGAGGGCAACAATCAATTAAGAGTTTAATGGTTGGAATCAATGATCTTAGAGGTCTTTTCTAACCTTAAAGATTCTATGGTTCTGTGATATGAGCTGTCCTTGAAGCAAGGAAGGATGGTTACCCTCCTCTTCCTCATATTTAGCTTTCACCATCAGTCTTGCTTCACCTCTTACTGGCTGACTGCATTTCTGCCCCCATTAATGACAGCAGAGCACCTTCACCAGAAGCGACTGCGAATCTCACTTCGGTGGGGTGGTTAGGGCTGCTTTCGGGAGGAATTATGACTGCTTAATTTGGGAACAGCATGGGAAAAATCAGTTATTCTCCATCCAGGAGCAGGGATGTCTGCAGCACCAGCCTGTCCTGCATCCTCTGGTTCCTGCTGGCGACGTGGCCATGCCGGTGTCTGCATCCCCTGGCATTCCCCAGCCTTGGCATGTGGAGCACTCAGTGCTGGTGTATGAAGAAAAGGCCTCTGTAATAACCGAGCAGAATAAGGCTTTGCTTTCAGGAACTTTCTGGACTCGCCCTATTCCCCAGTCACTATAATGTTCCGGCAAATACTTTGTGAGACAGTTTTCACACTGCTTCTAGGAACACACAGAATATTCAACCAAAATGTCATGTGTTGTCTGTTTGACCTCTTGGTGTTCATTAATGCAAGTTTACCTCATAGCTACTATTTTCCTAATAAATTCTGTTTAGGGTTTGTTTTTCAAGCTCAAATGGAAAATCCCAAATTGTGTCATGACAAGAGTAAACACTCCTACATGCTGAAAATGTTCTGTTTTCCATTGCTCTGTTGCCAAAGTCTGGGGGTGAAAAAAGGCTCACACAGGCTGAATGTCGAGGGTGTAGTAGAAGTGGGAGGTAGCCAACTTGGAGTCTGAAGTTTGTGTGTTCCTTCAACAACCAAGTTGCTATTGCCCTGATCCATCCACAAAGGATCAATTAATCAAAGGTTTCTCCTTAATCAACAAAAGCAGCTATCCCTGCCCTGAGTAGCTAGTGGAAGGAATGTTTTTCAGTGAAAGAAATATAATTAGCTCACACAGTGCTGGAAAGACCAGAACCAGCTTGAAGAAGTGTGAATCTTGCACATCTGGATGCTGGACATCTCTGGACCACAGCAGTTGGAGACGTGGTGGTGCAGCAGAGTTCCCTGAGGCTTCACCATGTGAATCTGAGCTCTGCCTCTTTGCAAGTCTGAACTCAGAGCAGCATTTCAGGGAAATGAAGGAATTAAATTCCAGATAGGCCTTGGGAAATGCTCTGGATGATGAGGTGCCTGAATTCAGCACACAGGCTCCACTGAGATGCTCCAAACTTCTTCTCAGCTGCCATCTGACACAGCAGGTGCCTAATTTTCTGCTAGAAAGTCTAAGGAAGCCTGCCGAGACCTGGCAGAGCTCAGCTACCTGGAGATGTGCATGAACCTCATGGGATTCCCACACCAGCAATTCCTCTCCCTCTCCTACCTGTGGACCAGAGATGCTGAGATGATTGGGACATGGCCCTTTGAGATCAGCTGCATGACATGTGTCCTTGCAGAGAACCTGTCCTCCAGCTTGTCTGAGGCTGGGCTATCAGTTCATGTGTTGTTTGCGAGGTCAGATAACCTTTAGGTTATTGAAGACATACACCCTATTGAAGTCCTATCACTTTCTGTATCCATCAGGTTGGGGGACAAAGGGAGAGATGAGCTGGAGGAGGAATACTGTTTTCAAATCTTGGATTCAATCTCCTACATTTCAGGCGTGTGTTTTCAACCTATGGCTATGTGACAGGGTTGGAGAAAAAGGCAGACCAGCCTTGAAGACAGAGTAGCAGAGGATTCACAGCTGAGTTATGTATCCAATTGCATGGCTATGTTTGAGTCATTTTTTTTAAAGTTTTATCTCCCATACTACCAAGATCTCCCTTCACTATTAAGTGCAGCCTCTAAGCGCAAAGTCTTTGTGTCCAGCACACTCCAGATCCAAGCTATTATCTATAAAATCAGAATACATTTTAAAGGCTGATTTTTAGACAAACTTTCTCTTCAGTTATACTATATTTACCCCACAGATTTCAGTGAGGAACTCATTTGCCATATAGGGAAGGGAGAATAATTTTACCCTAAATTAAGCCAACTTTGAGGTCTGACCCATGAACACATATTTAAGCATGGTGTATCCTCATGTCAGTGGTTTCCCAGGCCTTTCTGAAGAGGCAGGCTGACATCTAAGCTCTCACATGTGAGAAATCTCAGCGCAACTGAAGTAAGTGACAAAAGTTTCGTTGATTTTCCACTGAGAGTGATTTCACTGAAAGCAATTAGAACTCAATAGCAGAAACACAAAAACATCTCAAATGCTAACGTGGCCCAGACGTTCATGCTGAAACGAGAATTGTCTTGCTTAGATGTCTTACTTGGGAGAAATCGTTTGAGAAGGATTTGCTCATTTCTCTTATGTGTAGGGAGTGGGAGACTGAGTTAACTCCTTCCATCCCTGCAAAGGGACCTCATTTGTCACAAGGTGAACTATCAGATCCTCCTTTCTCAAACTGGACACTGCACAGCTGAGTTTCCCAAAAACCGCTCGTCACTTCAGAAATGCTTGGCTGTGGGGTCTGTCCCGAAAGCTTTGCTTGACACATCCAAAGATAATCTCAAGTCTGCCAGAAGGACTTTGGAGCCAAAACATTAACCTTTCATTTTTCATTTCTGCCTCCACCAAGTTTAATCCTGCCCCCAGGGAAGAAGCGACATGCTTCTGCTGCAAGCTGCTTTGCTCAAGCCATGCACTGCACATGCCCATGCCCAAGTGTTTTTGAAAGGAGAGAAAAGCCAGCTCCTCACCAGGCTGGCTGCTTAAGGAAAGCAGGAAGGTGGATAGCAGCTAAGGAGCTTTTTAACACTCCAAGAGCTTGGTCTGTTCTTTCTCTTCACCGAGTGGGCTGATTGGCATCCAAGACACATTTAATCCTGCGCTCCGAAAAGGCAATATTTTAACAACTAAATAGCTTGTTCACCTGAAACCTCACATTTTCCAAGAAAACGTGCCAAGCTGGGTTTGAAAATCTGCATGCAAATGGATCACGGTATACGTGTGATAATTTCATGACTTTCTATGACACTTATTGCGAGGATAGCAGCATGCTTTGGTGTATTAATGCAGTGACTGACTAATTTTCCAGAAATCCTTACCTTATGGTAGATAAGACAAGTATAGATGTAAAATACAGGGCTTACTTCATCCACAGGCAAGTCCAGCTGTTTCCAGGTGGAAACCTGCCACAGTTTCACAGTTCATAACTGCAGTGTGTAAAATTTTAGAGCTGAAATTGTATTTCTCCCACATACTGACTGCTGTAGGTGTTGCCACAAGCTGCATATAACAAGGTGAGCAAGGAGATGCTGACTTCACCTGTTAGTAGAAGATGACCGGTCAAATACTGCCTTTGAAGCAGTTTTTCATCAGTGGCTTGACTCACCTTCCCTTTTCCAGTGAAGAAAGCAGGTCTTTAGCAGCTGAGCTTCCACCAGGATGGATTTTACGCAAATATGTTAAGGAAAAGAGCATTTAACCAAGATGCTGCTTAGAAAAACAGAGGAAAAGTTCATCAAACTGGGTAGGTGAGGGTAGTGACTGAACTGGGAAAAAACCTGTCATAAATATGGACACCAATCAGACCAGCTAATAACACAAATAATTGAGTACCAATACTGGCACAGAGTTGAAGAAAACATGGAGTATGGGATCAGGTGAGAAGAAAGCAACAGAGCTCCTAAATATCTTGAGTGGTCAGAAGGATACCAACTGGTGGGAAAGTAACAAGAGAGTGACTGCAAATATTGGGATTGAGGAGGTGTGGGTAGGCAGGAAGAGGAAGCTTAAAAGAGGAAAAGTAGGCAGTGTTAAGAAAAATGGGAGCTGAGTCATAGAAAAGTAAAAAACTGTGAGTGTAGCAGGAGAAATAAGGAGGTCTGGGGTGAAACCCCAACATACAGGGAAGTTACACCCCACTTCATGGCACAAGAGTTGGTTCGAATAGGTGGTTTTACAAATGATATATTAGAAGAGACCTAAAATAGCAGCAGTGTAGGTTGGCAGTGGGCCTCGTGATCCATCTGCTCACTGTATCTGTCCACCATGGGATGTGTTTTGCCTTCAAATGCTGGGCTGACTCACACTTTAATGTGTTTGCAGTTGCACAACTGCTTTTGGATTTCTGTGAAACAGGCAGAGAGTTCTTTTAACCTCCAACTTTGCCTCTGTTATGAGCTTTTGATGCTGTTGTTTTATGTGTTCGACTAAGTGAGAATCAAACCCCGTGACCCTGTGGGCTGGAAGGGACCCTTCTGGCTCACCCAGGACTCTTAGTTCAGTGTAACAGCATAAATGTCCAAAGGCCAAATTCAGTGCCACTGGAGGCAGTGCAAAGGATGCCATGAGCTCAAATGGTCCAGGGCTCAGAGCCGAAAGTTTCTTAGAACAAAGATAAGGAGACACTTGCACTCTGCCCAACTCATGGAGACTTGTGTTTTGTGATTCATTTCCTTTTTCAGTACATTGTGGAGGGAGAAAGGCCTTTCGATAGGAACATCCACAGGATGTGTACAGTCAGCACGAGACTTGTGCTCTTTACTAATTATGTGCACTTAAGAACTGAATCCACTTAAAGCCAGACAAGTTCCTCTCGAAATTACAGTTCCTGAGGAAACAGCTTGTGAAGTTCAGGACTGAACTTGCACTTTCTTGGAGAGAAAGAACCAGAAGCAGAAGTCGGCAGGATCTGGAAGAGTTTTTTCACTTCCAAGGAAAAAGGAAGGCAGAAAGCGGAATGACCTTCCTGCACAGTGAAGAGGGGCCAGCTCAGAGGTCCTGACTCCCATCTTGAGGCTCAGCCTGCTCAGCGACTTGGCCCACAGGCACCCTCTCCAAGCAGTCCAGGGTGCAAGACAGTGGGCCAGGGGAGAGCTGGCAAGGCTGTTTGTTTTGAGGGAACATGGGAAATGGCAGCCATTTGAGACATGGTGGGAAGTTCACCTCAGCAGGGAAGTTTGTGCCTGCAGCATTTTTGGCTTCCTGGAAGTTATGAACAATCAAGGAAAAAGGGAGAAAAAAAAAAAAGAAGAAACACCCAGAGACAAAATGAGGGAAAAAGCGCCAAAAAGTCATTTGCAAGAAGAAATTTTATTTGACTTCCTGTTCTATTGCCTTTTTTTTTGCTTTGGCTACTCTTTTCCTTGTGCACCCTGAGCTTCATTAAAAGACCATTTATTTCACTAGTTTGTGCATCAAGCTAATTGTATCCTGTGCACAGCACGCATGGACTTGACAAGCCAAAAGGGACAGCTAGGACTGGATTTGTTAAAAACAGTTTTTCATTTTATAGTACTATAAAATATAATGATACATTTCAGCCCCAAACTTGCAGTAACCAAATTTGTATGGCACAAAATCCATTCCTCCAAATTTGGACTTCCTAGCTGAAGCTTCAAATACTTTTCATTGCTGTATTTTCTCTATCTCCGGTCACTGCCTCGTTGAAAGGTGTCACGAATGATTTAGCCAGTAAAATTAAATTGTTGTTTTTCTACCAACAGTAATGACTGGGGTTGGCCAAAATGGCATAAAAGATTCAGGAACACATTGATTTAAAAATAACATTTAATTCCAATATAATGCGGCTCCGAGGCCCCTTTTAGTGAGATACTTTAAAAACATAACTATAGGCAGTACTGGCCTCGAAAGAATTTATGTGCTGGAAGCTCTGATCCTACCAGTATAAATCTCTGCCTAGATGGAGGATTCTATCTGGTGGGAAGTTCAGTACTGCTAATGGTTATTGAGCCAGAAATTACCCTGTTTAAATCTCAGCTCCCTGGCTGAGCTTGTGAGGCTGAAACTCCTCAACAACAGAGAGAAGAAAATAAAAACAGAGAGAAGAAAGCAGTTCCTGGAGCAGATACCAATAATGACACTTTTACAGCCATTTATTTCTAATTGCAGCTGTGCCATAAAGAGCCCAAGATAGCCCTTTTTAAATAATTGTTTAGGATCTGGAAGCCTAACTACCCATTTCCAAGTAACAGGATTTTCACTTCTAACAGGATGGAAGAACGTGAAAATTCAGAGCATGACTGAGAAATGTCATCCCACAACTCTGTAGCCAGGCAGTTTTCCAAGAGTGCACTTCCCTGGCCTGCCAATGCTCCATTTATGTGCTGTACCCCTCACATATCACCAGATAGCAGATTTTTGGGGCAGATTTTGCCAAAGGCAAGTCTGTTTGATAGATCCTGCCCATCAGTGTTTGGTTTGAGCTGATCATGTGAAAAGGTGAGCAGCATCTTCTGTGCTCGGTCACCCCTGCACACAAGATGCCCTGAAATCATCAGACCCTCAGTATGTGAAAGGTTTGCCTGCCAAAAACCCCAGAATTCTCTATATTTGACTATAATTGCTTGGATCTTCATGACAGAAGGTTTACTCTGGCAAGACCAGGGTCCCCTGAGTTCACAGCCATGAAACCACCAAATGGCAAGGCCATAATGAAAGTGTCCCAGAGGAAATGTAGATGGAGGCAGTGTCTGATGGACACAAAACTGAACCACAAACCTGTTTCAGAAGGACCAAGGAGAAATTTGTTGGAAATAAAAAGGTTTTTTTAACTTGTTCCATAGCTGGATTTAAGAACAAAATTTAAAAACAGGGTTTGGAAGCAGATTTGAACTGGGTATGTACTAGCAGGACACCAAGAGATTTCATTTTAAATTCTAGACACTGGGATTTAAGTCAAAAAGTATTCACGGCACCTTCCCTCTTTGCTTTCCACCAGTTCTGTGACAGAAAGTATTTCTCCTCCTGGGAGGGTCTAGCAGCACAATTCCCTTCCTTCCCAAATATTTGTTGGAATGGCGTCCCGTTTCAGAAACCAAAGGAAAAGAGAAGACTCATTAAAATTTCTCATTAATCAATATTAACTTTGATGTTAGCCTCCCCTATGAGCAGAACCCTTTCTTACAAAGGAGGAGCGTTCTTAGCCCGTGATAAGAAGACAAGTTATTTAATCAGTATGTTTTCCAGCATACATGTTCTTTGGCAGAGGCTTTAAGTTGCCTCTTCTGAGTGTGTGTGTGTCTCTGCTCGGATATGTGTGTGTGCGTGTAAGCTTTCCTGCCTCGGAAAACAGAGCTGTTGGACATGGATAGGAATGTGTCTGGCATCTTTAGAAGAAAAGACTCAGAAGGAAATCAGTATTTGAGCGAGTTTTGCAAGATATCCAGCTCTGACTGTTTTGCGGTTAACTTTCCATTCCAAAATTGCTAATGGTGAGCTGTCCAGACCGTGTCTCTCACCAAAGAATTTTGGAATCATGAGAAAACAATGAGTTAGCCGTTAGGAAAGATTAAACTCCTAATCTTAATCCTCCCAACTATCACTTTACATAAAAAGGGCATTCATGTCTAAACCACTGCTAAAGACTCTTGGATAAATTTCTCGCCTAATTCCACTGAAACTGTCATTTCCACACCAAATATATGGTGATTTAATGTAACCTGGCTACAGTTATTTTTGCAGTAGTGTTAGAATTGCCATCTAATATGAGAGTCCTGGTAATGGTACTACGCACTGCGTTTACACAGAGAAAATTTACAAGCTGAACAGACAAGAGATACAAAGGATTGCAGAGAAAGGAAGTATTTTTATATTTTAGGCAATAAAGGCTTGTACTAACAAGATGAGTTTCTCATAAATATATAAAAAATTTGAGAAGGAATGTGAAATAAACGCAGCTGTGCTAAATCCTGCACCATCCCTCCCCATTGCTTTATAAAGGAAGTTAGGTTTTAATTTATTGTGAAAAGGGCAGGTTGTCCCTTCTGATTTCACTGATGCTTCCACAACCAGAACAAAGTGTAACACTTCAGAATAACTAAAAAAATAGTTTCCCAGAATAAGTCTGCTGGCAGTCCCTTGTAACAACCACATTTTAGGCCTAGGAGCAAAAGGATGCTTAGTGCCTGTCTCTTACGCTGGCATTTTAATTCCTACTGTTTTCCTAAGCAGGACCTATACTGCTCGATGTATCTGTTATTCTCAGGATCTTGGTTTTAAAAGTCAGAAATAAAGACATTTATCAAGCTGCAAAATCGGTTTTCTTTTTTTTTTTTTTTTTTAAACTACCTGGAACCTACCTGAAAATATGTGTCCAATCTCTATCAGTGCTACACTGCCTGACTGGTGGCATAAAGCTGGTGGTCGTGACCTTGACATCTATCTATATGGTTGCATAGCAAATCTGTGCGCTTTAAGTTGTGAAAACTCTAGAGAGAGCAGCTGAATCCTCATGGAGTGGCAGCCTCTGTGCTCTGGTGGCTCCTGGTGTGGTGGTGAGAGAGCAGCCAGCTCTGCTCCTGTACCACCTACAACTTGGGAAATGTGCGTGTTGATCATCTGAATGTGGTTTTCAATTAGCACATTTTGGATAGGAAAAAAAATTGTGAAAAAAATCCATCTTGCCCAAGTTTGGATTCTGACCCTGCTTTAAGCACTTTTAGAGGGGTTTGGTGATGCTGAGCACAATAACACAGAGGACTGACACTGATGGCATGGAAACCACAACAGAAATGCAGACCTGTGTGACGGTGTGAGCAGAGCAGAACAGTGTGCTGTATCCCAGTGCCTCTGCAAAGGGAGATTTTTGGTGTTAAGGCTCAACAGCTGTAACTAATCCAGTTGCAGGTTTGCCTCTGGCACCAGGTGCTGCAGTTCTTTAGCCAGCACAAGTGGTCAGCACTGTCCTTGACAAGAAAAACAAGCTCATAGCAAGGGGACTGACAACTCGCAAGTGTTACGGACAGAGGTGAAAGGAGAAGGTTTTGGCACTCTAGAGCCTTTCTATTATTGTAGTGCACCAAATGAAAGCCTGCATAAAGAAAGGAAAGAAAGGACCATCTGGTTCTTAAAGGTCCTTTCCTCTGCTCAGCACTGGTGAGGTCACACCTGGAAAACTGGGTGTAGTTCTGGGCTCCTCAGTGAAAGGGCGACATGGACATACTGGAGGTAATCAAGCAAAGGGCCATGAAAAGCCTGGAGGGGCTGGAGCACCTCTCCTGAGGGAAGGCTGAGAGAGATGGGACTGTTCAGCCTGAAGAGCAGAAGGCTTGGGGGTTCTTATCAATAAATATATAAATACCTGAAGGGAGGGTGCAGATAAGGCAGACAGGATTTTTTTGGTGGTGACAGGGTCAGAGGCACCAGGCACAAACTGAAACAAGGGAGGGTTCCTCTGAACATCAGGAAACACTTTTTTACTGTGAGGGTGACTGGCACATGTTGCCCAGGGATGTTGTGGAGTCTCCATCCTTGGAGACCCTCAAAAGTTGTCTGGACACAATCCTGAGCAACCAGCTCTAAGTGCCACTGCTTGAGTAAGGAATTCACACAAGATGATCTACTGAGGTCCTTTCCAACATCAATCAGTTTGTGCTTCTGTGACTGGGCAACTAGAAGGCTTACGTGGCTTTACGGTTCCAAAATGCTGAAAAAAATAACAAAAAAAAATCATGCATTATACTGCTCCTCATCTTCTGGCTCAGACTGATGAGGGGTGTTTGAACAGTGCCCTTCCTGGGTGTACAAGTAATTTGTGTGATATAAAAGCTGCTGTCAATGCACTCTTGCCTTCCCAGGAGGTAAAGGAGAAATAAAAACCTTTTATATTTTCAGGATAGTGCAAGGCCTCCCACTTCCCTCTTGCTGTGGAGATACCTCCTCTGGGCTGCTATGCTTACTGCAGAGTGTCTCCAGCTGCAGAAATATCTGTTGTGACAGCAGGACAAGGGACGTGTCAGGAGGCACAGGAGATAAGTGACACAGCAGCCAGGCTAATGCTCTCCCTGATAATGCAGCTGGAGAGCTAAGACCCATTTACCTTGTTGCTGGATGAAACAAATCAAAGAAGGCAGCTTCTCTACACAATGTACACTATTGTGTCACCAAAAATTACCCAGATGGGAGTTTATTTTGCCACGTCAATGTTTTTTTAAAGGAATTGGAAAAATTGATTAATATCTTGACTGCTTTGTTGGACTTCTTACTGTATTTTGGTGCAGCCAGCAGCATTTCCTGGCCAAATGATTTCTAAGGTGGTTATTGTCTGTAGAAAGAATAGGAAGAAAAGCAAAAAAGAAAATGTGTTTAATATTCTGGAGTTATTACGACCTTCTATGCTCCAGTTACACCTGCACGTCCCTTGCAGTGCAATGCTCAGCCATCCAGGAGACCATCCTCGTTCCAAAGTGGCCAAAGGGTCCTTAAACTGTTCCAGGAGAATGTGGCTGTGCCAAAACCAGAGGGGATGCCTGTTACAAACCCAAAAATGGATCCAGTCTTAGCTCAAAGCCTTAACACCGGTATTACACTTCAGGCTAAGGAGCTGTTAAATACTAAAGGCTTCATATATAGAGAGAGGGAGATATATGCACACACAGACTTTAAATATAGATGACCTCCATCCATGGAGCTCCATCTCATCTGCTGGCAGTGCCTGGGTGGAAGCATTATCATCCAAGAGAGATGACTTCAAGACCACAAGCCCTGCATGACACGTCCCTTCAAAGCCCCGGCGAGGCTGATGCTTGTGCCTACAGCAGGGCATAAATGGTTTTCCTGAAAGCACTAAGGCTCCTTGTCTGCCAAAAGCCAGCTCCAAAAGCCTGGAGCTGTAGTTAGCAGAGATAACCAAGTGTATAAAATTTCCTTATGTAGTTCAGTAGCTGATTTATTTTTATTGCTCTGAACAGCCTACCCAGCAGAGGAGATTTATCAGTTGCCTGGTCAGTCCTCTGGGCAAAGCTGGGGCTACTGATTCCCTCCAGCAGTTCCCACATCAAACCCAGCAACAATAGACAAGGAAGTGTCAGTTATTAAATGGGCTGAAAACACTTTCCATTGTTAAGTAAAGGATTTCCTTATGATTTCCCATGCCAAATAATAAATTCTAAGTTATACAGTGTGTGCCATAACAGACCAGTACTACTGTTAAGGAGATTAATATTAAAACCAAATGACATCTTCGCCATTTCTTGTCAAAGCTGGCTCAGGACTATCCCCAATAGGTGCAAGGCTGAGTTTCATTCTTGTTTTCCCCTTTCCTCTTCCATTCTCAATTGTAAGGGATGAAAGGGGAAAGGGGAATACACCATTTTGTGGGAGAGCTTTGCTCTCACAGTGAGGAGGGCTTGCCCTCCAGCTATTGGAGTTGTGGAACAGCCTGGTAGGATCATGCTGTGATCTTTTCCATTTCCCTGGAAGCAAGAAATGCAAACTTGTTCATTGCTTCATAAATACAGTAAGTGTTACTGCGAGGGGTTTTGTTTAATGGGATTTTTTTTTTCTTCCTTCTTTTTCCTCCAGTGGCTAAAAATTGCAAATGCTCAGGAAAAGAAGGAGGATTGTAGGGGAGCCCAATTCCCTTGGGCAAGCTGTTACACACATGTACAGGAAATTGAAAGCAGAAATTATTGCATGCAAGGCTGTTAAAGAAGTGTTGGGGTTATAAAACAGATCTTTCAGCTGCCACCCATTGTGGACATTCCAGTTGTAAAGGGTCACGTTTTAATACAAATCTGCTGTCCCAAATTACATTTGTCTTTTTCCATAAACTAGAAGTCATCAAAGATTTACAGGAAGGTAATTTTATTCCTTGTTACTTTAACTCATTTATCTTCTCTCTGAATTTCAAAAGAAGAAGAAGGAGGAGGAGAAGGAGAAGGAGAAGGAGAAGGAGAAGGAGAAAATGAGACAGACAAGGACAAGAAGGATAAGAAGGACAACGAGAAGATGGAGAAGAAGAGGAAGAAGGGAAAGAAGGGGAAGAAGGACAAAAAGGACAAGGAGAAGGAGAAGATGGAGAAGAAGAGGAAGAAGGACAAGAGGGACCAGAAGGACAAGAAGGACAAGGAGATGCACAAGATGCAGAAGAAGGAGAAGAAGGAGAAGGAGAGGGAGAAGGAGAAACCCATTTGTTTGGTAGAATTTATTAGGTTGCAATGGTATAATGGCTTCTCTTCTTGTTCTGCTGAAATGTCCATGAAAACTCTTAGGGTCTTTTCCGACATACCTTAGCTCTCTTGAAATAGGAAGTGTGATGCTGCAGAAACAGAACACAAAATCTTATTATGCTTGTTGTGACTAATTTATTACATAAATTCTGTGCTACTGATCTGCTATTCCACCATTTGCCACGTGAGATCATAGCACACACTGGAAGTGAGATGGCCCATTTCTAAATAACTGTGACAATGAAGTAGTTTGATATTCAGATCTTCGGTTGCTACCAGGAATTTTGATTATGCTTCCCTCTCTCTGCCTCTACTTTTCTTCCTGTTTTCAAGGCAACAGATGAAAAGATGTCTCAAGGCCATCTGCAGAATTAGATTTGAGATTATGGTGCAAGTAGGTAGACACAGCACCAGTTAATTCAATTAGTTTTGAAATAGGTAAAAGGAAAACAAGCTTACAGCCCCATCACTGAAATCGTATTCCAGAGGAGTGCTACTTCATGCTATCATTTTTCCCGAAATTCATCTGAATTTTGTTATCAGCAAATCAAAACCTGATCTCCCAAACTTAACATAAATTCTGCTCTAAATCCTTTTTTTACTTGAAGCCAGACACAAAATATATTTTTAAACACTGCTGCTCAGTTTACACCCTGGCTATTAATGTTTCATCTGGCTGTTCTAGTCCTATTCATTATTCCTTCAGACTCTACAAATGCACAGGACAAATCCCCCAAGTTTTGCTTTTCAGGCTGCAAATTCAATTTTGGTGACTCTACATGAACTTTGAAGCTCTGATTAGAGCCAGTGGCTAGGAACTGCAGCTCCTACTTTGTACAGGCTTAGTCTTGATTTTGCAAAGAGCTTTTGTGTAATCAGTCAATTAGAGCTGTGACCAGTGATCCCTATCAGTAACTGATAAGGAGTGCAGGACTGGTACGCTTGGAATCCAGGTTTCAGCCTTTCTGGTTAGGTACTGATGCTCAAACAGCACCAATATCGAAGACACTACGTTGATTTCTTCAATTTCTTGACTACGAACACCTATAGTCAAATCTGTATTAATTATAGAAGTTCTGCACATTGTTTCTTTCAAAATTTCCATCTATGCTCGCGCTATTAGGAAATCCTTCCCCAGTAGTTTTCCGTAACATCATCTGTTAGTAGAGTAGTAGAAGTGTAAATAAAGGCACTGACACAGTTACAGTCAGTTAATAACAACCAAATCCTGCCACTACAGCTCCAAGTGTATTTGTTTAAACTCTGAAATGGTGTTGTTATATTGTTTTATCTCTTTGTAGAAGCCTAACTTTTAAAAGAATATTAGGCCACAGTAAATTTTTTGTAAGTGGGTGCTTATTTAAAAGCCACATATTTAACAAGACACTTTAATAGCTGCTGTTCTGTAAGAAAGAATAATTGGGGAAAAAACTTCAGAGCTTAGCATTATAAAATAATTTCCCCTTTCAACGACCCCTTAGATCATGTTTGCTGAGATCTCTGATGGTATAAAATGCTCACACAATTACTGACGATAAGTGTTGAATGCAAATACATTCTCCAGTACTAAGTATGCCATGAAGAGCTTTATTTGCAGTGAATAGTGCCTGTCACTGCCTTTAAATACTCAAATGTGCTAGAAGTCACTTGCAGCCAGCTGGAATTAAATACTGCTAATTCATCTCTGAGTGTAGTTTTGTGTACTTAATAGTGGAGGAGCCACCAGAGCCTGAGCAGTCGTGAGCATGTCATGGGAAGCCACACACAGGGCTGAAGCAGCTTGCACCTTGGATGAATCCCTGAAAGTAAGAACAGGAAGGAGAGCAGCATGGGCACATAGCAACTGGCCTTATTTGTTCTGAGATTCAGGGATTGCTCCTGAATTTGCCCATAGACAGCGGGTCTCAGGTGCAGAGATGCTCCTGAGGATGCCTGACTGCTTCCCAGAGAGACCTGAGGGGGAAAGGGGCAGTGCTGAGGTAGATGAACTGGGATGTTTGCTGTCCAGTCATGGAGGAAGCAAATCCTTCATGGAGGTGGCTGTCCACAAGGAAAATGGCACCAGAAGGAGCAAGGAGGGGGACGGGCCTGAAATTCAGATGTTTGGAGAAACCAAATGAGTGGATGGAGCAGAAACTGATAGTCAGAGAAAGGAAGATCCTGAGGCTCTGCCACTGGCATTATTTCTGCCATTTCAGCTGACTACATCAACCATTCTCCAAGAAGGAAATGGGTTCTCAGGTTTTCCCCTGAGGACCAGCTCCTGTCCGCTCATGCAGCTCCCCATTCCAATGCCAGACAACAACCATCAGAGCTGGCTTCTCAGCACCGTCCTTACCAAGAAGGTGTCTCTGGGAGGGATGTACCCCGGCCTTCAGTGCCCTCCTCCTCTTCCCCATGGCCATATGTGATGTTGAACAAGTTCTGCATCCCCTTTGAGGCATCTGTGCAACAGGTTTGCTCTAACTGCTGATAACCAGTGTCACATCAGTGCCTCACTGCCTTTGCACCACAGCTGGCTTCTGCACAGGTGCCCTGGGGCACTTTAAACACTTCGGCATTTTAAGAGAAAACGTATTTAAGTACCTGAACTCAAAATGAAGGTGGATTAAGCAACTGGACTCTCAGCATGGAAAAATGGAATTCAGGCCACACGCTAGCCCATGAGATGCACTTTGTCTGGGTGTGGAGCTCATCCTCTCTCCAGACCATGGGTGCCTAGTGCAGAAGCAAAGTAATTTCCGGAGTCAAACAGGATGGGGCTCACGCATAGGATGGGGTTCACTGTTTCTCCAAAGACTGGGAAGAAAGAGAGAGAGAAAAGTCTCACTCTTCTAAAGCATGGCTGCGAAGAGAAGGGTCCCAGTTTTCCACTGCTATCTCTCTTCTAAAAATCTGACAGAAAACAATCTGTCAGTGAGGACCAGAAGTAACACTTCTACCCATAGGGTCTTGTTGATACTGTTTGTTTACCTGTCTCTAGGGACCTGGCTTGGCTTTGGTGGGAAGGGTGTGGGCATACAAGGACACCTGTCCTGGGCTCACATCCGTCATCTCTTGCTCTCCCGGGGCCTGATGGATCTAGAGTATTTGATCCCTGTGGCTCAATTGGAGCTTAAACAGAAAAATGGCACCCTCCTGTGGCAATGGTTTAAAAAAAAGTAAAATAAATAGCTGTGACTAAATTCAGAGCAGGGTCTAATCCTATCAGCATGTGTTACCCCTTTGTACACCCACCAAAGGAGGTTTCACGAGGGATGAAGGTGCCCCTCTGTGCAAAAACATTGGCATTTGAGTACTGGGGCAATGCAGGGAGTGCACCAGAGCAAAGCCACAGGCAGAAAGCCTCCAAGGTCAGGCAGGGAATCCTGCGGCGAGCTCGGAGGCAACTGTTCAGCTGCACGGAGCCACTCTGGATCCCAAAGTCCACATCCGGACAGCTTCGAGAGCCTACATCCTTTTTTTGGACTTGGCTCTTTGTCAAAACCATAGGGTACAGTGCCTGCATGGACTTCAAAGGGAGGACACCAAATGTGATTTGGCCCAGCAGTTACGACCATTTATTGCCAGCATCTTTCTCAGATACTGCTGCCAAGGGTTAAAATGTTTACATGCCCCCTGATTTTAAATGGACCGGGTTGCATGTCAAATGCCAACGAGAGGGACAGCTGGAGTATCTAAACCAAGAGCTTTGATCTTGGTATCTGTAAAAAAGAGGTCATTTGGTCTCCCCAGGAAGCACAGACATTTAGAAGGTCCCCGTACAACTCATGCAAGTATTTTATTAACAACAATTTCTATTCACATTTAGGTAGGTTGTATTACTACTTACTAAATTCCTCTTATATATACATGTATATGCATATTAATGTATGAATATCTGCATTTTTTGTGTGTGTGTGTGTGTATATACACACACATATCTCGTATACATGAATTTGTGTGCTTGTGTGATTATCTGTGTGCTTTCTAATGTCCAGTACTTGTATGCAGACACACTGATCTATCAACTTAATTGCAAAGAAACGACAATGATGTAAGCATTATGTTTTATCTCTAAGTCAGTGTTTGCAGAAATAACCTGAAATGTTTGTCTATATGAGAGTCTTTGAGTAAACCTGCAATTGTAATAAGAGTGTGTGGTGTTTTCAAGAAGATGCAGGCATGAAACACAGACTTCATTGTGCTATAATCACGTTTGACATTGATTCAGAGGAGAAGAATTCTAAAATACAGTATTGCACAGGGGAAATATTTTTATTCTTTAGTGGAGGATTTTGTGGTTAGTTCACAATGCGATTAAAATAGCCACCAGATGTTTATGACTTCAGGCAGCAGTTAACTTTAGTGTCTCTTCTTGCTGTCCTTCACTTCTTTGTCAGAATAAATAAGTATTTTTCTGCGCTGGAGGAAAAAATTCTTAATTTTTAAACATATGGGGGGGGAGGGGGTATGTATTTCCATTTGGCAGAGCTCATGTTGTTCTGTGACAGAATTCTAAGAAATTACAATCTTGAAGTTAAAATAAAATCTCTCTCCAGGATGAAATAAACATATTTACTTAAATGTGAGATGAAATGTACAGTAACATCATTAAACTGAAATGATTTGTGAGAAGCACTATTGCAAAAGGCTGTGGCTTTTCCAGAGCATATAATAAACATAGAAAGATACTCTTTTTTTCCATTGAATAATAGGATTATTAGTATGCAATTTATTTTTAAAGACACATTTAAAGAGAGCCTGCTGGGCTCCTACTCTGGTAATTTTTTTAGAGTCTGTTATTCTTATTTGTTTCAGGACTATTAATTTTGAGGCCACATTATATTCAAATTATATTTGATTACCAGGCTCAGTAAGTGATCACAGTTTGTGTTCCATCACCCAAAAGAAAGTTAGTGAATTTAGCTGCACACTAACATTTTGAGAAATAAATCATTGAAGTTCTGCAAAATAAATTTTAAAAAATTGAGGTCCAAAAATTATAGTGACTTGGCCGGCACCTTACCTAAAGGAGGAGGAGAGCTCCAGACAGGGAGGGTAAAGCCCTGAAGTGTCCTAAGTTTAAAATGCTGTATTTCAGCTACTCAGTCATGTCTGAGATGGTGTGTTGACAACGTAATCTATATTTTAAGTTTATAAAATAATGAAATACTTCAAGTAATGTGGAAATAAATAAGAGAAATTTGTATTCATGGGTACATGGCAATTTTAAATAGTTAATTAACAGTATGATCTTCAGAAACAAAATTATAGCATTAAAAAAACCCCACAGAGTGGAAAGAAAAGAATAGAGAGTAAGAAAATATCTAATTTTGGGGGTGTTGATGAGGTCTTGAAGATCTATGTCCATGCAAAGAAACTGGAAATGTCATGGATCTGTGTTAATGGGGAATCCTCCAAACAAACAAGCGAAAGGGTTTGAATTTGCTCGGCTCTGCTGAGCCCCAGTTACTTAAAGATTTGATGTTCAGTCCCTTGGAGCATCCAGACGTGATCCCCAGAGCATGGAGACACCAGGATTACTGCTCCTCTTGGAAAAAAACCTTGCAAACTTGCAGTGGGCTTTTTCTGACCGTGATGCACAAACACATTAGTTAATTCTTTGGGGTCAGAAGAGAAATGAAGTGGTTGGATCCCCCCCAAACTCCCCCACACTTCTCCAGGCAGCTGTCAAAGTCTGAAAGCTGCTGCAAAGCATTTCAGCTGGGACAAACAGGCATTTTTCCCACTGAAAGGCCGCTGCTCTCCCTATTCCCATCTCGCTGTGTTTCTCTGGCAGTTGCTGATGCCAGGAGCCGAGGCTCTGGCTGTGCTCATCAGCTCCAGCCCCATGGGCTCTCAAATGGGGGACTCAGAAACACCCAAGAACTAACAAAGGACAGGATAGCAAAGGCTCTGACACTGTCCAGAGCAACATCCAGCATTAACTCCTCAGTGTCTCTACTATGGCAATCATTCAGATTGAGGGAGAAAGTGTGGGTTTTTAACTTAAATTAAAGTACACTGTGGTTTTAGGACATGCAAGTCACGGGGTGCTGGGTTTGCTGGCAGTGTTGTTCCAGCAAACTTACAATTCATCCCTTCTGCTATGCTGGAGTGTGGGATGGACTGAGGGTGAATAGGAAGGACTGCAATGGGACAAATATTTAGTCACCCAACAACTGGAAACTGTATTTTTGTACAATACAAGTGAGTCACATTTACTCAAATCAGGGCATGACGCCAAAATCGAGACCAGCAGGTCAAGAGCAAGTCACCCTTGCGTCTCACTGCAGGCTGCCCGGGGTAATGGAAGGGCTTATTTCGTTTTGTCTCTAATCCTGGAAACTCAGATTTAACTCTGAATGAGCAACAGTACTCCTGAGCATGCAGGTTTTCAACAGTATTACTTACAAAAAGTTGATTTTTTTTTTTAACCAGTATTTTATGGCTTAATAATATTTCTTGGTAATAGGGTTCATGTGTAGAGATAAATCACAACACAAATCCCTACCCCAAACTACTTTCCAGCCTTGTGCGTACAAACTTCTGTGTCTCAGCTGCCACTGTTCTCTCTTCAAAACCTAAACTTTGTGATATTTTATTTTTAACCTGCTGTAGGCAGTAGCGAGTGTCTAAAATCAGTGTCAATCAGTTTAGCAACATCTTCCAGTCAATGCTGCAGAACTGTCCCATTATCATGACTATATTATTTTCCTTGCTTGGTTCCCTTGTTGCATTTTGTATTAATTTCCAGCATGAATTACTTATTGTGATCAGGAGAGAATTATGTTACTTGATTCAAAGCTAATATTTCCTTCTGTCATTTCTCTTACCTGTTCTGCAAAAAGTTCCCTATTGTCTTACTACAAGAAGTTAAATAGTAACACCTGATTTCACAGCCTGGCCTTGTTCGCTGCTTACTGTGTTTTATCATGTCCTTCCTTCTTTCTGACCCCTTTTTGCTTGTGCTTTTCAGCCTCACTTCAGCTTTAGGGTCTGGGGCTTGCAGACACTTCCCCACTCAGACATTCCCTCTGTGTCACTGGCACTGCTCAGATGTGCAAATTCAAGTACTCGAGCTCTTGGGAGAGCAGGACATGAAACCACCAGTTTCACAAAATGCCAGGCAGATGTGCAGTAACTGGGAAATGATGCTGGCCATGAGATAAGAGAGCTGTGATAACTTCTGACCCTCCTTTTTATGTTCTCCATGCAATGCTGCACCACCAGCAGGGTCACCTAATGCAAAGCAGTAAATAAGCAGGGAGGAAGAATGCAATTGGGCAGCATTCAGCAATGGTTTGAAAAAGCCTGTTTTCAGCCCACTGGAAGCTGCAGCGAGGTTGTTGGTGTAACAGCCTCCTTGTTGCCCAGAAACAGCACATGAGACTACCGAGTGTCTGCAGAAACTCAGATCTGGTTTGTTTGACTTGGATGTGCAGGGAAACTGACTTTTAAATGTTATTTCAGCTTTGAGTCAGTGATTGCCCTGGTACTTTTACAAGCCTTGCCTGAAAATGGGATGTTAATTTTTGCTAATGAGTCTGTCCACCTGAGTAAGCTCTGCAGGGCAGAACTCACAGACCATAATTCCTCCACGATGTCTCCAGACTCTGCCCTGCTGACCCTGCTGTCTCTAGCATTTAAGAGCAACGGCACCAAATCTGCTCCTTCAGACCTCAGAGCTTTCTTCTCAATCCAGGACAGTAGCCAGTTTCTGTTCCTCTCTCAGTCTCATGGGATTTTTGGAATGAAGTGAAGCCAAGGTTCAGCTCTTGCCGACATCTTTGGTGTGTGGAGAGGATGCTGGTGGGTACTGGGCTATGGGATACTGAATAGGGAAAGAAGAGTTTGGATATGGAGCTGGAGTTTAATCCATGGTGTAGCTGTGAGTAAAGGTGTGCTGAGCTGCTTTATCCTGATGGATTTTTTTTTTCCTGCGTTGACAACTTCTGTTCCATTTGCTCCAGTTAAATTTTCAGTGATTTTCCTCTGCTGCACTAGCTTAGGACCTATTATTATGGCATTTCTTTGCAATCCATCAGTAATGTTCACCTGTGGGGGATGTTTTGTAGTAGCTCCCTATGGGACTCACAGGTAAATACATAAGAAGAACTACATTCCTATTTGAGCAGTTTGAAAGATAGTGAAGTTTGTATTTTGCTTTAGTGGCTGATATCTGTCTGAACACGTGTTCTGGTATTATTCACATGGAAATTAAAAACTTTAAGACCATGCTTTTGTGTCATAGCTGATAACCCCACTTATCTGCCTCTAGCTAAACAGGATTTTTGTGCAAAGTAAAAAGTCAAAACTGACACACATGGCATTATTCCCCAAGTTACTCCAGCTGTCTATCCAAAGTCACCACAAGGCTGTGTTATGCCATGAGTTTCTTAATCTCATCCTCCACTAGAAGAGCCAAGTAATGGGTGGGGTTTTTCATCCAGAGCAAATGTCACTGGGGCTTGGCTGCTTCAGGCCAAGAGGAAGGACTAACGAGCTCAGAAGGGCTAACGAGCTCAGAGACAAGAGCCCTCTTGGAAAATTCCCTGTGAGCAGCTGCTCAGCCACGGGGGCATCAGATCCGGAGATCAAAGCTGGCAGGGCATCCCATGAGGAGGAGGGCAGTGATTCAGCCAACCACCCTTATGGTCAGCAGCCCCTACAGGACCCCTGTCCATACTGCCTGTGCCCTGCGAAACAATTCAGCTGGACAGCATTTCAATCCCCACCCAGGGATATTCTTTTAGTGTTATTCTAGATGAAATCTTTCACTCTGGGCACTGTCCATATGTCTATGTGTTTCCAAACTCATATCTGCAAAAAATCAAAAGTTTTTCTGATGACAGTAAGTTTTTTCTGATTGCCCACTCTTGGGCTCATTGAGCCTCATGTTCCCGAGCCCAACATCTTCATCTCACTGGTGGAGCAGTTACTTCAGCTCAGTCATCTTCCAGCGCAGGAGACTGAGGAATGTTTTCATCGACCCACTGTATCATTTTCACTGTGCTGCTCCCTCATTTTGGGGGGGGAATTTATCTTCTTTATCTGTTGCCTTCCCGAGGCTGAGTTAGTCCCCAGCCCCAATGGATGCAAGGACCTCTTTCCAGAGTAAAGGTGGTTTGCAACCGGTCGTGGCATCTGGGCTGGGCCAGGGATGTGCTGCTCTTTCTGGCCACATCCAAACAGTCCTCAAATTTAAAAAAAACTAAAGCGGAGGGGAAAAAAATCAATACAAAAAGAATCCTCATGATTTACAGTGAAGAAATCTCATTTTGCATGTTATTGCAGCTGTAGTTAAAAAATCATCTGGGTTATTGCTCTTTACACAGGTAATTCCTGCTCAGAATTTGTTTGCTCATTGCCCAGAAACGGTGGCCTCATACACACACAGCCCATTGTCACTTTGTCCCCTTTTAGTTCATTTGACATGGTCTTGGCAAAATAAAAAGACAGTTGAAAGGCACGTCTACCTCCTGTCCCTGTTGCTATTAAGAGACACACTCTGTACAGTGTCCAGCCCACGTTTTAGAGCTTTTAAAATGTTCATTGTGATTACAGTGCTACTGTTGAGTTCAAAGAAAATTCAGCTGAGGTGGGATTTAAGAATCTAATTAACAAGAGTCCTATTTTGTAAAGAAAACATGGTAGATGATTTTTTGCTTTTCCTTTTATACCCCTTTTATACACTCTTTTATATAGCTTTTTATATTCTTAGTGCTTTTAGCCTACATAGTTATAATTCTTTAAGTCTGATAACTCCTCTTAGACCTAGTATTTTGTTAAGCTTAGAGGCTAAACAGTTTAAAAACCCCAGACACAGAAAAGTCCTCTCCAGAACACATTCTATGAGCAAAGACAGGCCTATCCAGGGGGAAGGTGCCTCGCTGAGGGGTCTCGCTGGAGTCTCTCCTTGGGGAATATTTGATAGATAAGCTAATTTTTGCAAGGCATATAATTGTATACACATCACATCGTGGGTGGCCATTTTCTTTGGTGGGCATTTCAGGGTGCATTTCCATGTGCATTTCGGTGCACCTGAGGATCCTTAAATAAATACCGAGGTAAAAACCTTTTTCCCTCTTAACTGTGTTCATCTCTCTTAAT
The DNA here is from genome assembly GCA_013400235.1 of Oriolus oriolus. NCBI lineage: Eukaryota > Metazoa > Chordata > Aves > Passeriformes > Corvidae > Oriolus > Oriolus oriolus. Next base: position 1,054,937 of record VXBT01008205.1, on the reverse strand, counting down.
TTTAAGACCAGGATAAGGCATCAGTAGAGGTAAAAAATTAATGTCACAAAGCACATTATTCATAGAGAAAGAACGTGTACTTATTTTCAGATCATTGTTGCAGTACTGGTAACTCATATTATTACTTGCAGTGAAATTAATATTTTCCCCCTGAACAAATGCTACATAAATGGCAACTCAAGTGACTGAACATTTGTTTTTAATTCTGATCAAGATTTTTTTTTTAAGTTATTAACTCTAAAAAAGTAAATCTTTTGAATCTTTAGGTAGGAGAGTTTTCCAGAAAAAAAAATACAAGAACTGATGTCTGTTTATGGTCAGATTTTATTCCTAGAGTCATAGTGAATCTATTTCTTCCATCTTCATTGGGACCAAAATCTAGAAACAACCATAAAAGTTACGATATCTGCCCCTGTGAATGGAAACCTTTGCTCTACAGAGGTTTTGTAGATCAGACTGGAATAGTTTTCAACTTAAATTTATTTAACTATCTAGCAATTAAGGAATAGCTTCTCAAATGTGCTTTTTATATTTAAGTATATTTATATATTTTTAGATATGTAAAATATAAAGGCAGACATTGGAAGAAGCAATGTGAAAAATGGTCACAGTAAAAGTTCACATTGAACTGCTGAATGTATTAATCATTTTGTGCCTTACTTTCATGCTAAGGTTATTCCTGTGGAAGATTAAAATATTTCAGAATTCTCATAAAAGTTGAACCTGGTCTAAGTTAGTAAAAGTTGGGTGAAAATTACAAAATTATAATCTGATACACTCTAGCTTTATGTTCATATGACATTTAATAAGCAGAAAAAAAATTAAAGTACACCTAAGTTTTATACAGTCTTATGATAATCACCAGAAATGTGGCAGTGCCAAATGTAGAATTTATTCCTACATGTAATAGCTAACAATATTATATATAATGTATGCAGTATTATAATATGTAAAAATATTATAATTTAAAATTAGCAATATAGAACTACTCACAGAAAATTATTTTTATGTATTTTTTCCAATATTTTTTGAGAGTATATTACTGATCCATGATTATAATTACTATATTATTTTATAAGAATAAAAATTATTGTTATATTATTATATTATATAAGAAGAAAAATGTTATTAAATATATATTATCATAACAATATGTTATACATATAAAATGTAAGCGCATGATTGTATTTAAACTGCTTATTAAATTTCAATATTTTTCTATTTTTAATAACTATATTTAAAATATTATTTTAACTTATGTATTCATATTATTATTATCCTCTTCAATTTTGAGGAATATGTTATTTTTTGTAGCAGCCTGGGCTTACTACAAGCTTCTCTCTCTAGGTTATATAGCATTAATATTTTTCTCCATAAAATTCATTAATTTCAGGAAGAAACATTTCTTTATTTTGTGACATAATGTTAGCTTTACTGAGTATATGCGGTGCCCTACAGGGGCTGGCATAGTCTGATTTTATGCCGTGTGGAGGGTTCCAGAATTTATATATAAGAAAAATACATTCTACACAGCTCTAGCCTTTTTCAATTTTTTTTTCTTACATTTGTTACAAATTATTTCAATATTATGTAAGAATGCACCCACACCTTTCTATTCTTTCACACCGACTCAGACAAAGAAAGATTTAACAGAAGACAAAACAAACCAGGAAAGTTTAATTTAAAAATCGAGAAGATCGAGCTATGTCTGTTTTCTTTTACATTCTTTATGTAACTTTAAAAATAGTCAGAAATTATTTTTAAATTGTGATAAATGATGTTACTACCTCTGGAAAAATGAAAATTATTATGAACAGAGTTCTTACTTCCCTTTCTTATCTCTGTGTTATTTTCTTTTTAAATTTTGGTGCAGAACTTCATCAATAAATTCAGTAACAGCAGAAATTCTCACTTCTGAAAAAGAAAACCCATCCCTCATTCTTAATACATTATTTAAGATCCACTGTCTTCTGTCCCTCTTTTCTAAGGGTATTCATAAATACAGTATGACCAGCTATTAACAAGAATTGAAAATCCTCTGGCTCATCTTTGGTGAGCCCAAAGTCCAGTGGTCACCTTAAAAGAAAAATCCTAAAAATTGAAGCTTTCACTGTAAACAAACATCAAAGCTTTTGATTAAATAATGTCTTTGGGTTTGCTGAGGAAAGGAAATGGTGGCTTTGTCCTTCTTTTCTGAGGTCAGTTGCAACCATGGCAGCGTTCATATTTTATTCCCATTTCCAGTACTCTGGACCACTCCGCCTGGACTTTATCCAGTGTCCTTTTAAGCTTGACCAGTATAAGGTGAATATCAATGCAAATAAATTCAAGGGCAAAAGCATGGGGCAGTGACATGTTCGCAAAACAAAAAATAAGACTCTACAACAGCTGTGTGGTATCAGTTTTGCTCGATGCTGCAAAGACCTGGGGCATTACGCAAGCTGACAAGAAAAGATTTGATGCATTTGATAGCAGGTGTTTAGGAGGGATCAGTAATGTCAAGTGGCATCACTATGTCAGGAACATCAAGTTTCAGGAGAGAACAAGAAAGGAGAAGATTGTGGACTTCCTAACAAGGCAGTGACTTCCATGGTCCCACCACTCCATGAGCATGGAATGAGGCTGGAGGGTAGGGGAAGGTCTTGTGAGCCAGCTCCTCCTGGCTTCCCAGCCCAACCTGAGACTCATCAAAAGGCTGGGGAAAACAGCTGAAATCTTTTCTAGATTTTGACTTGACTTGTCTGCTGAGGATGAAAAAGTCTTGGGGCAAGGAGTGTTGTTCTGCTCCTCCAGAGTGTAGGATGTGGTCAGCACTCACTGACCCAGTGGGAGAGGTGAGGAGGGAAAGAGAAAATAAAAGACATCTTTTTGCAGGACTGCTCTCCAGCAGGAATATTCACATGAATCAAGGATTTCCAAACCAGGCCTCTAGGGTTTTGTAATGAAAACTTAGACCATGCAGACAAAATGGGCTTTAACAGACTCTGCAGAGCCAAAATCTACAGCAGTAGGCTCAGTCAACTCCAATGAACTCCTACAGATGTGAGAGCATGAAAGTCCCCAGTTGTTCACATTTTCTCTCAGAAACAGCCTTTCTGCATGTGGCTGAAGAGCATATCTCGGTAAAACACAGCCCAAAGAAGATAATGTAAAACAGATGGGAGCAAGAAATACTAAAGCCAGGCCATATGGGTAGAGTGGACCTGTTTGAAGCAAGTGCAGCCAAATGGATTATGATGTAGTAATGTGTGAAAGAGATTGCACTATTGTATGGACTATCTGTAAGTGGAATTTTTTCATGATTGAATCAAGAAAAGGAAATGTAGTCTATCCAAATGTTAATAAGAACCATACTTCAAAAATATCCATGTTGAGTTCTTGAATCAAATAATGTCAAAAATAACTCACTGTCCAAACTAGGATCTTACCTTTTTGTTATTTATTTTTTAAACTCTTACTGAGGTTTTAAATATTCTCCTTAAATCTGCAGCTGGTGAAGTTTATTCTTTTCTTATTTTTTTTTTAACTTTACAATGTCTTTAGGCTTCAGAAAATGTAGGTAGTAACTGCAATGAGCCATTAAGGTAAAACCATCAAATCCCTGTTAGAGGTATATATCTCTGGGTTTGAGCTAGAATGTTTTTCTTTACTTTTCCATGAACAGTTTAGGATAGCCTTCCAAAAATAGACACAACTAAAATATAATACTTCTAGTGGTAAAAATGTTTTTTCTCTGCAATATTCTAAGCTGACTTTTAAAAGCCAGCACAGGAACACTAATCAATGATTCCACAAAGAGAATCTATTACAAAATTAATTTTAAACCAACATTACTTACCCCAAGCTATTTTCAGTTGAAAGTTTGACTCTAGCATTGACTAAAAGTAAGTGAAAATATTTATTCAGGCAGCTAACTGGCCTATCAAACATCCAGCATTTGGAAGATCTCATGACAGAGCAAACACACACACACGAGTGTGAGGACAGCACCGCATTTCAGCAGCACCACGGCGTGCCAGGACTCTCTGCAGAATGAGACCTGGGTAACACCAATGACATTTAGCAAATTACTGCAGAAAACTGATAAGGGCATGATCCTTTTATATGCTGAAGATCATGCATAATGCCTGCTGTGCCTCAGCACCTTTTCATAAATATAGAATGAAAGCTTGTGGCAATATGCTGACAGATGCCACAGAGCAAGCAGTGATTCCCCCTGCCCCAGGCCTGGAAGCCGTACCTGGAAGCCTCGTGGTACAACACTGTGGCTGATCCCATGGCTCAGGAGGTCATGTAGCAATTGTGCAGCACAGAAAGTTGGATGAAGTGCTGAGTTTTGAATTATGAGATTAACTCTTACTGTATAACGTGACAAAAACACAACGCAGCCTTGTTCAGGCAGTGTGTGAACCCATGCTGCATGTAACTGTGTGTGTGTGTGTGCATACAAATATCCATAGAGAGAGGGTTGAAGAGATACGTGCTAAAAAGCTGGTTTAGCGAAATTTATAGAGCAAACTTTGGCATCAGGAGATGGTAATTACTACTAAAATATCTTCCATGTGTGTCTAGTGAGGGACTACGCCTGAAACAAGAGGAGTTGAGAGAAGCCCCTTTCTTACGCAGTAAGACCGAGTCCTGACCTAGGTCATTTGGGGCCTTTCCCACCAAAAGATCCTAAAGACAGGACCCCAGCCAATGGCAGCTATATAATGGCATGTGATCAATGCACAGATGGACAACAGCACGTGGATAATCTTCCAGAGAAAGTACATGGATCCCCTGCTGAAAGATGGGACAGGAAGGGTACCACCTTCCTTTTGCATGCCAGCCCCAGAGGATTTGAGAGTTTCAAGATCTAACAGATGATATTCTAAAGGACTGTCTGACTTATGGAGATGTTTCTCTTTCAGTGACCCCGTGCTCTGGTCACACCAGTGTTTGACCCTTTGGCTAAGTGAGTGTGATAGGGGTTGGCCTGCCAGGTTCACCAGCAGAGGCCCATCTGCCAGGGGAACACATAGCATGGCACGGAGGTATCACCTCAGCACCCTCTAACCTCCAGGATTATCAGTGGGAAGAGCACATCCACAGATGAATCAAGGTCAAGTACACTTTTTCCTGTCTATTCAATAGTGATGGCAGCTGTCGAATATTTAACCTGAATGTCCTGGAAAAAGTTCATGACTGTGGCTAGTAGAGGATTTCCTAAATACATTTTGCTTCAGAAAACTTATCTGGATCTTCTCCTCCCTTTTAGTTAGGGAGGAGAACTTTCTCTCCCAACTCTAGGAGCAAAAAGGCCAAATCATTGTGCTAGTAGGAAGTAGAATCATGATCTGCATATATTTCAGATGTATATTCAGGGGTGAAGTATACCAATACAAAAAACTAGTGGTAACTGCAGTTTTGCAATTTTAGCATCTTGTTCATGTCATTTACTGTTATCCTATTTGAAAATTACAGTAAGTGCCGTGCTGGGCAGTTGTCTCATGCCACAGCCTCTGTTTTTTCTGACCACTCTTCTCCTCCAAACGTTCTTCTGAGGGCAGGGCCAAGGGTACCTCTGGGATTAAGAAAACAACCCTGACTGTGCTTTTGCACAGAATGACAGCAGCCCTTCCTGGGAAGTGACTGCACAGCATTTCTTACAGAAGAGGCAACACACCATTTTGTCCAGGTTTTTGTGGTATTCCAGATCATAGGATGGATGTAGCGTGGCAGATTAAGTGCAGTGTTGAGTGCTAGAGTTTCAAGTTAAGGTGCAACTGTCTAGGTAAGAAAGTCTGAGCATCTTGGCCACAGCCAGCTCTTTCCCAAACTATACAAACCCCTTTGACTGGGAACAACTCTCTAGGGACTCTGTTTTTGCTGGGGCAGGGAGTTAAGGTCAAATCAATGAATGGCCTCATTCACAGCAAAAGATTTTTGTGGCAAAAGATTTTGCTGAGGAAAGAGATCTTTAGAAAGAAGAGTGTGAGTCTGGTCCATGTCTCTGTGTTCTCATGAACTTAGCAGAAGGAAGGAAAAGACTAGACTTAGATTATGACTTATATTTATATAGCTTGTAACTTAAATAACTAGTAACTTTTCTTTTGTTAGAATAATACTGTTCTGTCAAAAAAATTCTTCTGACAAATTTAACTTGTTTAAGAAGATTATAGAAAGTTTTTGAACTATTTTATCTATTATAGAAATAGGAAATAAAAGCAGTTTGGCAGAAACATTTCAGCTATACTTAAATGTAGTTGGCTCAGGTGATGGGCAGCAGGGGTGGGTTTTTTTCCCAAGCTGGAATTTCTAAACACATTCTTTTAATTCTGATTGAGAATGGAAACAGAACCTGAAATGGCAGACTATTCCATAGGATAGAAACTCCAGTCCTGACATAGCACTAAGACAGAAATGAAGATGAAAAGTTATAGCAAAACAGAATTTAAACACCGGTAAAGGATAAATCCAGGCACTTCAGACCTCAAGTAATTTTTAGGTGCAAGGGGAAACCTTTGAGGTGTTCAGGTCTCTTTCAAGGATGAACGTCTGAGAAGATGCCATTTTTCCCTCTTGTACTGACTGTTCCTGCTGCTGGCTCAGAGGGACCATGGTGACTCTTTGCTATTGCATCATTTTCAGAGAGCACCTGTGAACATAAATTCTATGGAGTTTACGGAAAATGACCAAGATTATCAGTCCTCATGCATACAGTGTGCTCAGGTAAAGAAAGAGCTGACCTGTTATGGCTGATGTCAATGGGGAATCAACAGACCTTGGTGTATAAGTCGTCCAAACAATACCTGGCTCACCATCAAAGGTAGGTGAGGAGGGGACAGGAAGGGCAAGGTTGGCAACATTAGACACCAGGGTAACTTATAAAGGTCTCAGAGGGGGAGTTTCCTTCCTTCCAAAATAAAATCTGGCTGATCATGACAGCTCCTACGAATTTACAGTGGGTGGAGGTTCATGGCTCCCCTCCACCAACACAAGTTTTGTTCAAGATGATCAGCAGAAAAAAATCCATGGTTACTCCTTCACACTGTGGGTTATGTTGGCAGCCCAGTGGTGTTGTGGCAGTGGTCGGTTTGTCGATTGCCCCAGCACATCGCTGCTTGCTGGCAAAGAAAGCAGTGTGGGTGAACATCCTCCACAACCAACTTCATAGAATCACAGAATGGCTTTTGTTGGAAGGGACCTTAAAGACCATCTATTTCCACACCCCCAGCCACACAGAGGGTCACCTTGTACCAGATCAGTTTGCTCAAAGCCCTGTCCCATCTGGCTTTGAATACTTCCAAGGAGGGCACTGTAGCCAAATACTGCTTTCTCTTTTGTCCAGACCATTAGAGACTGTCCCACAGGAGCCTAGGGTTTGGATTTATAGTTCATCTTCCACATACTGGTGTTTGGCATATGGTGCACAGAAACCTGGCTCTTTTTCTTCTGGATTCCCAAGTCACATTGAGTTTTTGCGGCTTAGAAGTTAATCACTCTAATTTGTGTTCAAGAAACCCTGTATTTTTCAAGTTTGAAAGATTTTCAGTCCTCTTTAGGACATTCACCTTAGGAGCAGAAGTGTTCCCCTCTACCTCCAAATCATTGACAGTTTGGGGTCCTGCTTGCATGTATTTTGGACCTTTTCACACTGAAAAATTCTACTTCCCATTCAATGAGACATTTTTATTACAGACCTGATCCTCTTCACCTTCAAAGCAAAACTCAGGATAAAGCAGTAATTCCAAATGAGTCTATACAAAAAGAACCATGTTATATTTCTGAGGTTTTTCATGTTGTTTTTCACTGAAAACTGTGCATAGTTTTCAATCCATTGTAATTTATGGCACTGTTTAGAACAGGAATAACTTGCATGGCACATGGTTTTGTTCCTAAAACATGCAATTCCATTAAAAAAAAATCTTCCAGGGTCAAAACTTCAGTGCTCCTAAAGTACTTAGGAGCTTAGCTTATCTCATTTCTGTTCCCTCTGAAAGCTCAAGAAACTATGTGGAATACATATATATTCCACAGACAACAAGTGGCACCTGTCATTTGCTGGGTCTTTACTGTCTTTCAAACACAGAGAGAACCCAAAACTTGTGTTCGAATCTGCATTGCAACAACACAGCATGTACCTAAGTCTGTGCTCTGGTGGGAGAAGGGTTTCTGAGTCTGGAGGACCACCAGGTTCAAAATAAAGGTTGCCTGTCCTGAGGATTTACAGTCTAAATAGTTCAGTAGTTGTAAAGGAGTGGGGGGAGGTGTTGTTTTTAGTGAAATCCAAGGTGGCAGCATCCTTGGAATGTGAGTCTTGTTTGTACAACGGAGCTTTTACACCAACATTTGCACGGCTCAGCTTCTCCTCTTAAGCTTTTAAGACCTTGACCCGCTTTGCAGTGATTTAAAGGGCATTGGTGATTTTACTCCCCAAGTGTCTCCTGCCGCGCAAAGCAAACCCTGCACAGAGTGTGCAAGTGTCTGTCTGGGATATGGGTAAGGAGCACATGGCAGGGGGGAGAGGGTTTTATCAGATGAATGTTGGGCTGGGCACATAACAAGTGCTGTGAATTATGCAGGCAGCCAGAGGAGTGCCACGAAAGCCACGCTGCCCCGTCACACCCTCTGTTTATGCCCCTTCCCTTGCAGAAAGGGCTATTTTAGGAATGCTTAGGAGAGCTGAAAAGTATTTAATTAGGACTATTTTTTACCATTCTGTTAATAAAGTAAGGGGCCTTAATCGCTTTGGTCTATCACGTGCCTCCATTCTGACCAAAAATAGCCTACTCTGTTCATAAGAACATTACAACTGTAAATTCTGATAACTTGAGAACCAGGAATGAGCATCAATATCTAAAACTGTCCCTTTTTGACTGCACTGAGAGACAAGGGCTAAATCTGGATATGAAGCTATGGCATTTTTTACTATAAACAAACGCTGTCAATGACTGAGTACTTTGATCTGCTAGACCACGAGCCAGAGTAGATTTGTAGGGAAATATTCCAATGACAAAGCACTGGCGAGAGGGGAAGGGACAGGGCTTAACTGGGAGCCTATACATTGCGAGATCGAGAAATTAGAGGGTGGATTGCAGATGAAGCTAGGAAAGAATGTGTTCTGAAGACATTTATCATAGCCTACCTAGGATTATAGCTTTTTTATATTTATTCACCCCTTCAACAATATCTTTATTAATTTATACATATATATATACATATATACATATATGTACGTGAAAGCATGTGTGATGTCCTCCTGCCTACATAAAGAGATGACATTAATATAATATATATATAAATAAATATATATGAGATTGTGTTTTATCTACCAGATCTGGGAGGGAAACCATCCCCACCAGGGCTTACACCATTAGCACAGTGGCACAATGGCACCCTCTGTTGCCCTGCATGATTCCTTTGGTGGCTGCTCCCACATGGATGTATTAACTCCTGAAAACATCTGTGCACCATCTTCTCCAAATCTGACCCCTTCCTGCCCAACTTCCTTGTTTGTTTGGAGTTATCCTCTGTTATTTCCCTTCCTAATAAAATCCAGTTTGTTCTTCAAGCCTGTACTGGGGGAGATGGAAAATCGTGGGATTAATGAGCAAGCGTAAACTGTGAGAGCCTGGATTGCCGCACTCACTTCAGGAGTAGCAGCCTTCTGTCCTCGTTTTGTCCTCCCTAACACAGCTAATGACAGCTTCCTGCAACAGTGGCATTAAACACTGAGCTCAGTCCTGTAGAATAGTGATCATTTCTGGGAGATGCTGTGTGAGACGGCGCCCGACGCTTCCTAGAAAGTTATTAGTCCTAATGAGATCGGGTTGTCCAACTCTCATGCCACTAATTAAATCACAACCTCTCTTTTTTTTCCAGTTACACAAAAGCTTGATTCATGAATTAAAATACATAGTGAATCTGATTGTAACTCTGATCCTCTGTGTGTTCATAATTAAACAACCAGCTCTTTTTATGAATTGAAACAAAACTCCTTCTGGGGCACAGTGAGTTTTCACTCCTAATCATATTCACTTTCATCCATGTGACTACACTTTAACTGCTCATTAATGGGATGACACACAACCACCTTGTTCTTGCTGGACTTTCCTAATTATGACATTTTTGAGGTGTAAGGACACCAAACTCTTCTCACACACTATTTTTGTCCATCCTTTATCCTCCCATACTCTGCCATGTTACTAAGAATAATAAAACTATCTTGCTTTAACATTATAATTAGTGACTGATTTTACTGTGTTGACATAAGAAAAATTAGATATGTGCTTTCCATTATTGCTGATATGACTGCCTATTTTGCCCACGTGGAGTCTGAAAAAATGATCAAATGCTTTACTTACAATTGGTCACTTAGGAGTGATCAGTCAGAAGTCATCAAATGTTCTCAATGTCAGCAGATTTTCATAAATCCCCCTGCCATGTTTTCTTCAACAGGTGTTTTCTAGATAAAATCTTTTACACTGAAAGTCTTCAACTCTTGATATAAAAGGGGAGGTGAAGAGAAATTCAGAGAGAAAGCAAAAAGCTTACATATCAGTCAGTTTGGATTTTGCATGTACATAGTAATTTTTTAGAATCTATGCCACATTCACTTGCTTTGATGCAAAGATGTTATCAAGAAGTCAAACTGAGTTTTATCCCAGGCCTCATACAAACAAGCATGTTTGACAGTTGTGGGAAAGAAGGGGGCTCAAGATGGATCTATTGTTCATGCAGAAATATCTCATTTCAAAAGTTAAATTACTCATAATGATTCCATGTTAATTTGTTATTTGAATCCCCTACAGTCCCACTTTCCCCAGACAGAGATGGATGATGGGAGATGGTAAGGACATTACTTAAGCTTTTTGGCTTACAGTAGATAGCTGCTGAAACAAGTTCTGATTGCTGCTGATCTAGATATGCATTTTATTTTCTTTTAAAATTAAGCCTGCAGGTTTCAGAATTCAACAAAAGCATTTATTTTCCGATTTTTACATCGATTTTGTTAAAAAAACACCCAACAACACAATGCTGAAATGCCAAAGAAAAGTTTCTCTGAAACAAAACCAAGCCCAAAATAGCAGTATTTTAAAAACAGCACATTTCGACAGGACTGAAATTCTTTCCCCTTCTTATTTTCTTTAACTAAAGTGCTGACAAAATCAATACATTTTCTGAAGTGTTTCATTTTGACAAAATTTGCATGTACGGTTAGAATAATGGATCCACTGAACTGATTATGAGTGGCTGAGGCTGCATGTTTTTCTTTTTGGGTGAAGGCCCCTACAAGTCTACCAAGACCGACTTAGTCTTTCCTGAATAGATAAATTATTCTAAAAAAGACAGAAACTCCAAACCAAACCCAAAATTGTTGTGACTCTCATCCAGAAAGGTGAGAAGTGTCCGGCAAAAACTCAACCCTGTGCTCTTCAACACCTTCATAAATGACCTGGAAGGGACACTGAGCAAGTTCACAAACGATACAAATCTGGGAGGAGCTGTCGACCCCCTCGAAGGCAGGGAGGCCCTGCAGAGAGACCTCCACAAACGAGAGGGCCGGGCAATCACCAACCATGTGAAGTTCAACAAGGGAAAGTGCCGGGTTCTGCACCTGGGCTGGGGCAGCCCTGGATGTACAGAGAGGCTGGGGATGAGAGGCTGGAAAGCAGCTCTGGGGAAAGGGACCTGGGGGTCCAGGTCGATGGAAAGTTGGATCTGAGCCAGCAGTGCCCTGGCAGCCAGGAGGGACATCCCTGTCCTGGGGGCATCAGGCACAGAATCGCCAGCCGGGCAAGGGAGGGATTGTCCTGCTCTGCTCTGGGCTGGGGCGGCCTCACCTCCAGTCCTGGGGGAAGTTTTGGGCACCACAATATAAAAAAGACACTAAACTATTAGAGAGTGCCCAAAGAAGGGCAGTGAAGATGGTGAAGGGCCTTGAGGAGAAGCCGTGTGAGGAGAGGCTGAGGGCACTCGGCCTGTTCGGCCTGGAGAAGAGGAGACTGAGGGGAGACCTCACTGCAGTTACAAATTCCTGGTGAGGGGAAGAGGAGGGGCAGACACTGATCTCTGCTCTGTGGTGACAGTGACACAACCCAAGGGAATGGCCTGAAGTTGTGTCAGGGGAGGTTTAGGTTGGATATCAGGAAAAAAGGTTCTTTCCCCAGAGGGAGGTTGGGCACTGGAACAGGTTCCCCAGGGCAGTGGTCACAGCACCAACTCTGACAGAGCTCAAGGAGTATTTGAACAATGCTGTCAGGCACATAATGTGACTCTTGGGGATGGTCCTGTGCAGAGCAAGGCGTTGGACTCATTGATTCTTTTGGGTCCCTTTCAACTCAGGCTATTCTGTAATTGTGAGCAACTGTGTGAAAACCCTAATACAATAGGCCAGGAAATCAAAACAGGCCACAGAGTGCTGTCCGTCCTAAAATAAAGACAGATTCATAGCAGGTGAGTCCTGTTTTCCCACGAGTTCACAAATATTTTGTTTAGCTGCACAGATTCCCTAGAAGTGGGGGGCATGTTGTCAGGTCAGAGGACCTGCTGTTGGGTTATATCATTGTTATGAGAGTCACGCTGCTAAGGAGCTTTGAGTTGTACCCCATACTGAGAATAGTCTAAATAATCTGTGACTTGAAGCATCTCTCATCAGGGATCACTGTGAACACGAGCAATTTCAGCTGACCCAACGAGCTAAACACAAACATGTCAAGATCTCAATAGCACCAGAGCATTTGTTTTCAATATCCTGAGTGTGAAATCAGGGCCAATGGGCAACATTTATTTGGTAATGGTTTTGTTTGCCAGATGTTTTTTCTCTAATTTTACTGCAGAGCACATAGGAGTGTGTACTGGTATTAAAATGATGATAGGAAAGAACACAGTAGCCAACTCCTGGTTTATTGCAGCAGTGTAAACTGAAGAGATTTCCAAGATGAAAGTCATTACTCCACATTTGCATGGGTGTGAGACACGAACCCAGCCCATTCTCTTAAGGGAACATCTCTTGTAAACAAATAAATTAACCTTTGAGCCCTTTGAAATTAAGTTTTGAGAGTGGTAGGGCAAGAGAGAGTACAGACTGTAAAGCTCTTCTCTCCCTCAGGCTGAAGGTTGTGCCTTCCAGAGGGAAAAAGCAGAGTGCACCTCACTACCCACTGCCCCAGGTGTTGAGGCTGATCATGACCGATCCTCCCGATCCTGCCACAAGCCCAGAGGGAACCACAGCCTGCAGCAGACACCCAAAAGGAGGTAAAAAAATAGGTAAAATTGCAGGTGAGATGAGGCATGGATCTGCTTTGCTTGGGACCCTGGCAAAGCTCCCTACCCATACTCCCTTCCCAGCCATACTTACAATGCACTGCAGGAATGTATTCTTTGATGTAAACCATTTTTTCAACAAGTAACTTAAATTTTTAATTATAATTTCTTTTTGGACAGGAGTAATTGTTGAGAGTGCAACTGACGGACACATTAAATGTGGAAGCTGAGTAATGCTGGGACCAGAGAAGTATTTCTGACTTTAAATGAGCTGCACTTACTGAGTTCTGTGTCCACATCAAAGGTATTTTGCAAAGAAATAGAGCTGACACACTGTCACACTTCTATCAAAGTATCAAATGTAATTTTATAGATAATTGCCGCTGTAACATATTCTGTGAAGAAACTACATCAGGAATACTGAGACACAGCTCAAAATGATAATGTGTCTGTTCCCTCAGGTTGTCAGTAGATTCTGAGCAGGAACAGTGCCAGGTTAAAGCAGAGCAAATATTTGCAGTGCAATATTTTATTCACCAGAAAATTCCTCAAGTTTCTTATAGATAATTTTGGCTGATAAAGCATTTCTTTAACTGCAAAGTTTTATTTTAGTGCTTTTGGAAGTACTACTGAGCGTGAGCCCAGGAGGACAGACTGGGTTATTTTTAGAATGCTAACTCCTAGACAAAACCAGAGCCTTCATTTTTGCAATACATTTTTTGTAAGTCTTTGTAGATTATTTGTTAGTTGGTTCTGGGGCAGACTGTATAGGGAATGATTTGTCCAGGACAGAGAGGTTCTTAAGCCAAAATCTCAGATCCTGGAGCTTTGCATACAGGTCTCCCTTTTTTCATTTTATTGGTCATAACTCTCAGAGCACAATTCCCCAGAATCTGGAGGGAATTTGAGTCTGAGTTTGAAATTAAAGTAAGGTTCATCCACTGAATACATACTATTATTTACCAAAGGAAGCCAAGCTCAAACCACATCATGTTGAACTTTGGCCATATATTCTATAAGATATGACTTCAAATGCAAGAAGGCATGCCAGCTTAAGAAAATACCTCTCTTTCCTCCTTTCAAACAGATTTTCTTTGCTTTTCTAAGGTTTGCCCTCTTCACTGCTCAAAGAGTAAGTATTCAGTTGATAAATGGGAGACCTCTTCCAGACAGAGTCCATCTTGGCTACACTCACACTATTAAAAAATGTAAATACAATTTGTAAGGGAATCCAAAATTTTCTAGGAACGCTTAAACCTTACAGAAGTGTCAAATTCTTCAGACTGAGCAGGGTCTGTCCAGATGGCTTAGTTGAGATATGCGTGCTCACCTCACCAGAGGAAACCCAAACTAGAATTTAGGAGCGTTTATTAGCAAATTCCACACACTGAGCTATCCTTATAAATACCTAAGGAATTAATTTATAGGTTAGCCCAGAGTACAAAAAGAGGAATGCACTGGCTTTTCCACAGATGGTTATGTGAAAAAATATTTCTCCACCAGTTGTTATTACTTTGAGATAATATAAATTACTCCTGGCTTCTACAAATGGATTTGCTGGCAGAGGCAGTCAATCAACTAGAGCCTTGCTCTGGATTTTAGCAGAAATTTAGGACAACAAACATAAATGCTTCACTAATATTTAAGATGGGATTCATTGATGTGACCATGCTATTTCATGCCCATAACTTATGGCTATCTTTTTAAAGATAGGCACTTAATGAGCTTTCTAGCTGGAGAGGGTCCTACATAACCTCGTAAAGAATCAGAACATGAAAACTCCACTAGAACAAGCTCCTTTCTGTTCATTCCTGATATTGTTTCACAGTGAAGTTGGTCAAATATTTAAATAATCCATATACAGCCTTTTTTTCTTTTTGCCTTCAAACAGTCACTTGGTTCTGTAACTTCCTAGGGCTCCCTGAAGCTCACACTCATGTCAGATTGCTCAAGTGAGCTGCTGTCTTTATTGCTGCCAGTCACACGGACTGAAACAATGCAGGTCTCTGATAAGTCCTA
This sequence comes from Oriolus oriolus, assembly GCA_013400235.1. Taxonomy (NCBI): domain Eukaryota; kingdom Metazoa; phylum Chordata; class Aves; order Passeriformes; family Corvidae; genus Oriolus; species Oriolus oriolus. The sequence goes on along the minus strand of VXBT01008205.1, from coordinate 1,039,667 downwards.
TGGAAAGCTGTGGATGACAGAGAAGCCACATGAGTAGTTCATATCTTGCTGCCCAAATGTGGTATATATTATTATTAGCATCAATAATAATATATAATATAAACCAGTAAAAACAGTAGATTTAAGGTGTTTTAATTATTAAATGTGATTGTTATCTTTCTATTAAAATAGATAATACTGCAAAAAGTGCAAGAGGCAAGGAACCTCTTTACTACATTGGAGGTATTGTAGCAGGGTGAAGTTTCTGGAAAAGGAGGAGGAATTGCACCTTTCCTAAGAGCAAGAGTCCACTTGTATGGGGGGGCAGCCACAGACAGCCCTGTTGACACAGGTAGGACAGGAAGGAAACTGGTCTCCAGTACGTGAGTGAATACGAAGGTCTTAGAAGACCTTAGAACATTTGCCAAAAATGTTGGGATTTTAGTCCCCAGAATTCCCGAGTGAGTTCTTCCTCCATTTTCACAACTGATACTCGTTTCAGGGGTCTGGCCTCCAGGTGAAGAAATGTGGACAAATGGATGACCAGAACTGCACCCTGAAAGTAACCTGCTCATGGAAACTGTCCTGGAATACTGGATTGGACTGTGATGGTCATGGTAAGGTTTCACCGTTAGGCTCCAAACCAGCTGAAGCCGCTTCAGGTCAAGTTCTGATAGCCAACATCAGCCCTCTGAGGTGGACAATGGGCTGAGAATTTTTGCCCAAACATCTGCTATTTAGTGAACATTTCAAAGTAGGTGTTTTGCTAGAGCTGTCCCATAAGTGAAGGTTTGTTTTTTTTTACAAAATCAGTGATACTAGGATCACCCCCTGTCCTAAAGTCTCCTGCAGCTGCCAGAGCGTGCGGTGGTGAGGGTGGTTCCTCAAGGGAAACCTGTGCAGACTCTGGTATTTTCTGACTTTCACACTTCTGCGAGGCAATCCTATGACTACATTAATGTCATTTTTGTCATTTAATACTGTTGCTAACCCACATAATTGTTAAGGGACTACACAGTGCAATTTAGCATAATTAAGACAATTATACAGTTAAGCACCATGAGCAGTCAGTAGCTGAAGTTTTTGCCCCAGTGTAAGGAAGCCTAAAGGCTCCTTATATTGTTCCTGTGCACACTTGAGGTTTTGATTGCTGATAAGCATGAAGATTATCATGGTGCACTGTCAGGCCATTTTACCAGGGGGATGATGTTGTTGAAGGGAGAGAGGGATCTGAGCCTATTCCTATCACCCCATAGGTTACCATGTGGGAACTTGACCTCCAAGGTTGTTATTTGAGCCAGGCTCGAGATCTCACCAAGGGAAGATACTTAACACATTTCCTCTGCATTTTACATCCATCTGAAATGTATTTAGCTGACTTTTGAGGTACCTTGCATGTTAAACCTTGAACCACAATTGTAACCTCTCCAGTTTCCCTTATTCACACAGTATTTGATTTGGATGACATATTTTTATAATATTTATTTTTTGGCCCATTTTGAGACTCTCATGTTAATGCCACAAGAACTTCAGTCTCCTGTATAATATTTCAGACATGGAGGGAGAAAAAATGAAGAAATAAAGAAAAATAAAAACCAACCGTCTGCATCCACTTAAACTACATTACAATAAAGCTCAGTAAAGAACTGATCAGCAGTTTTTTAGCCTGCTCTGATTTAATATGAAATAAATTAGTGGAAAACCTAAAGGCTGACAGGAAACTTTTTTGCCACTGTTTAAAACAGGACATGAATCCTTTAACATAATATTTACACATATTATATTAAATACTTTCTGCAAAGGTAAAATTTAGCACAGCCAGCTTCAGACAGACTGGGAAGGAAATTTGTTTACACTTAATAAATCTGATTTTGAGAAGAAAAAGTTTTGTTCTTTTTTCCTTTTTTTTTTCTCTTGTGTATACACTAGCATTGACAGAAAATCCTGATTTCAAATTATGTAAACATACTCATTAAAAAACTGCTGAACACTTAAAGGAGAAGACACTATTTGTATTCTATTTGATAGTGTTTTCAACTTGGCCTTCAGAGTTGCTATGATTTATTATCTCTGGTGGTCCAGAAAGCTTTTTGAGATTCTTAAAGCACCACCGCTTTCAGTGATCTCTATATCCCATCATAGCTTTATTTAACCATTGCTAGTAGATTTGGCATTAATTTTCTGACAATATACTTTAATATTTGGGAAGGAAGGTGTCTGCCAAGAAATATCAAATTGTCAGACATGCTATTTTCACCAGAAAGCACTGGCCAGTTTTTCCAGGGAAAATTTCAGGGCCCAGGGTCGAACCACTATTCAAAACAAGAAGAAGATGGACTTTTTCCAGGGAAGACTCCATAGTCCCCAGCCCAACTCTTTCAGAATGATTTGGAAGACAAAATAGAAATCTCCTGCTCTGCTGACCCAGAACAAGGACATGGCATTACAATCCCAGAACCTTAAACCTTCAGCTTTATGTTGGGAAGGGGTGTGAGGTGGGTAGGATTTAGCCACATGGAGATGAGAACATTCTGAAAAATCAAGAGAGCTTTCATGAAACAGAAAAACAGTTTCCTACAGAGCTGCAATTAAAATCATGCCCAATCCCTTGAAAACATACACTGTTTATTAAGGAAGTTACTAAGATGTGCCATAGCTCCCAGGCAGAGGTGAGAAAGAAGTCTTAACTCACCATCTATTTCTTTCATCTGAGATTTATCATCTAGCCAGACAACTCGAATCATTAGCACATCAAAGATCTTAAAACATCCCAGATGAAAAAAAGAAAAACTTATTTAAGACCATGGTATTTCAAAGATCAGCCATGTATTTGTAGATTTTAAGATCATATGGAAATTTTGCAGTCACCTTCTCTGACATCTGCAGAGCATAGCCCAGAGAAGGCTGCCCAGCAATTCCTAAATTATTTCCAATAAATTGTGGTTGACTCAGGGCATCTTTCTCGGAAAGATATTCGGTCTGGTTTAAAGGCTATCAGAACTGAGAATCCACCACATTCTTTGGCAAGCCGCTAGTTACAAATAGGGCAAAATCTCACCAAGAGGAATGGGAGCTTTGTCTGGACTCATATTCAATCTGCAGATTAAACATTCACAAAACTTCAAATTATTAAATACTCACAAGAGAAGTGGGTTGTAATTTACTCCTTCCAGTAATCTTGAGTCTGTAATGATAAATAAAGTAAGAAATTGGGGAAAGTATAAACAGGTTTGAAACAATTTTTTAAAGTCTGATTAAGGTGCACAAATATCCCTACAAGGAGCATGAGAATGTTCATCTAAGACACATTCTTCTATGGTTTTGAAGTCTAAAATCTTAGTGCTCAGAGATAGTATCTATTTAAAATACATGAGCAAACCGAGGCATAAAAAGTCTGTTCCTTTAACTTTGCTCCCAGTACAGGTCTTCTGATGCCAGTAAGAGTCCTAGAAAAACAGGAGCAACACTCATTGCACCAGTCAGAAATTGCTTGTACGGCACGACTTCCAACAAAAAACTGATTTTATCTTGCCATGACCCCAGTTTTGGCCAGTTGCTTTGCTATACTGACAGGCAGAAGACCTTAGTTAGCCCTATGAAAAGCAGACAGCCATAATGTAAATAGAGTTTCTGTTTACTCTGAAGTCAGAAAATTCCTTCCAAGAGAACAATAAATGTGGGACCACATGCATTATTTACTTATCTTTAGAAACATTGTTATTCCCCAAGCATGCTGGCTACTTCTCACTACTCTTGGTCAGTTCCTTTTGCAAATGCATCTCATCAGCTTCAGCTAATTCATCACTGTGGTTTGACAATATTCACTGACTTTCTTTCTAAAGATAATCTGTGTTTAAAGGGTCTGTTATATAATATGCTATAAGCCAAGAATATCTTGCAACATTTGGAAAGGTAGGGCAGTAATGTTCTGCCAGATTCCTCTCAGCATTTAAACATCATATTTTACATGCCAAAAGTTCCTTCAGTTACTAATGACTTGTGAGTTTCAAGATGTGTAATTTATGTCTGAAAACAATTAGGGAAGGCAGTTTAGAAAAACTTATCTGTGTTTTGGGAGATGTTACCACAAAAAATGTCACTGAAAGAAAGAGAAATAAATGGACTGAAACTCAAGCATGTGTCCAGGCCCCTTGGGAAAAGTCAGTATTAGTTCAGAGCCAGTTTCCTTCAAAGATAATTCTGGAGAAAGAAAGGTTTTTCAGAGACATCCCCATAACAGATAAGTGGGTGAATCCTTGTGGGCTTGAAGAAGCAAAAGAGAACAGTAGAGAGGCAAAGAAGGGGTTTTCAGATCAGTGAAAAAGAGCATCCTAGAAAAGGGAAAAGACATAAAGCTGAAAATCTGGGACAAAAATAAGTGGAAGGATATCTAAAATATTCACATGAGAGAGGAGAGGGGTTAGAGAAGTTTAGATCCTCAAGCAGAGCATTAAGGGTGGAAGCAGAGCTATCAGTGAATTAGAGGCAAAACACCATCCTCCATATTTCTCTGGCTGAGCAAAAAAAGCCTGGTCAGATTAGACAGAAAACAAGGGTCAAAATTAGAGAGATTCCTCATGAGAAGGACCTGTCAGGTAAAAGCACAAAAACCATCAGTTGTAGTGACAAAGAGCCTGTCTGGGGCCAACGGGCAGGGATGGGCAGCAGCTGCTGCTGCAGCCATGGCCCAGGTCACGCTGACCCCAGTGAGTACTGTCAGCAGAGACATCCCACCCACTTCACGGGAAGTCACCCCACAGCTTTTCTGCAAAATCAAGGATCTGCCAAGGATCAGCAAACAGATCCAAACCCTCAGGTCAGCACAGACATGCAAAGCTTTACATAATTCCTGTTGCCATTAGAAAATAAACAATTTATTAATTCTTTTTATTCTTGTTGAGAAACAAGAAAATACTACTAAGGGAGCACTTCTGGTTCCCCTACCTCACACACACAGACACATTTTCACTACAAGAAAGGTGTTACTTCAAACTTCTAAGCTTCCCCTGTTGTGCATTTAATTACACTATTGAGCACGTGTTGCCTAGCTAAACTGTTTTAACTCATTCCTCTTTGATAGCTGCATGATCACCCTACACATCTTGAACAAAGAAAAGCTTTGCAATATGGAATGGGGAAAGACATGCAAAGGTCAATCCCCAAAATCTGACTTCCGCGAATAATTCTCTTCCAGATGAATGGCAGAACAGATTTCCCGCAAGCTCAACGAGGGAAGACTTGAAGGCTCAGAAAGAAGAGGCCACCACTGAGGTCTCCAGTGTCTCCTCCAGTTCAAATAAAATGAAAAAAACCCTGCCTATATCTGCTTATAATCTACAGAGTGTGCCTGTCACAATTCTGATCATTAATTTAGTTTCGCAGTTTAGATTAATTACAGTGAAAGTTCCAAACACTCTTCATAGACACTAATATCTGTAGTTTTATGACTCTTGAATAATTAATTACTGCCATTTCATTACCTCCAATTGGGAAAAAAAGGCATATTAAGCCTAAGGCACTATCAGCCACCCAATAAGTCTGTGTGAAGGCTCATGATGGAGTCAAAATCTCTCACTATTCAGCTGAAAGATTCAGTCTCAAAGTGTACTGTCTCTGGTATATGGATATTTCCAAACGTCTCTGAAGATGATGAGTTTGTTAGCAACATTTTGCTCAAGATAAACGGGAGGAAAAAAAGCTCTTTTGTGGAACAACGGAAGTTACTGGTTGTATAACTAATCTGTGTGTCATATAGATCTGTCTTTGGTGGCTTGGCTGAGAACTAAATTAACACTTTAAATTTTGCTAATGGCATGGCAGACCTGGATGTGTCCGCACAAGCAACAGAAACAACCAGTGGCAGGCAGAAAGCACCACAAAGAACACCTATAAAATAAAACCACCAAAAAGGGGTGAAATTACTTGAGAAGGAACATGGTTTTATGAGCAAAGACAATGACTCCTAGTTCATTGCTGCAGGTCTCTGTGAACATTCTCCACAAGCAAACATGATTTTATTGAAGAAATACAGGTCACCAATCTCTCCTTCCAGTGAAAACAATCTCACACACCAGAAATATTTGCTATGAGGCAGGCAAATATCACCAGAGGAATCAAGTTTCCCAGAAGAGAAAGGATAAGCTGATATCGGCAATCAAACTGGAACAAACAATGGAGGTACTCACAAAGCTCAACAATGGCCAGAAAATAATTAAAACAAGATCAAAACAATTGCTGGAGCCCTCTATAAAGAATTGGAGTCAAAATTCCGTAGCTTCCCAGAAAAGGCAAAAATATGACCATGTCTTTGGGGGCAGAATGAAGTATGTCTGAGCAGATTGAAAAACCTTGCTAACATAAATACAATTTTGATCAGCACATGAAAAAGAACTTCAGAAAACTGCACTAAGACAAAATAATAATTATTGTAAAATTATATCCTTTCTTTAACAACAGCCCATATTAGAAATTTAGGGTGGAAGTGTGGAAAAAAAACCCTGTCAGATGATTCTTTTACCTCTGGTCTGCTGCCATAGATTCTGGCACTCAGCTGTTGAGGGACTTTTGAGTTGCACTCGGTAATGTGTTGACATAACGCTGAGCAATGAGGGATGATGGGTCACAAAGATTGTCATTAGAAGTGGGACACCTTTTTCCATTGGAATTTATTACTGCACTTCAGCTGACACATGGACTCAAGGAACTGAAAAGAAATAAAAATAAAAAGATCAGCTTTCTAAATAAGTTAGAGATGGACTCAGATTATCTAAAGGACTTTCACTCAAAGGGGACTGGTGGCTCTTCCTGCTCCAGCTTCTACTTGGGAAGATCCAATGGGACAGAAGGGATGTGTCAGCTCAGGGTCAGGCTTTTCTGGAGGCACACATACCTCAGCCAATCTCACATCCCAAAAGACTGGCTGGGGTTTATGTCTGAGCAGAATCACCCTGAGCATCCCACATGAAAGTTGCGCCCAGTGACTGTCTATGGACCTGTAAGATCATCTGAATCTCTTAGAGGTATGAGATAGACAGATAACAGGTTACAGCTGGATGGGGAGCACGAGAGAAGACCTTAAGTAACAGGAAGGATGTCCAAGGAGTCTTGTGCAATCCAGTTTGCATGGTCTTGGATTCAGACAAAGACTTGCAAGATGCAAAATACTGACATAGGGTTGCGTGCCTGAACTCAAACATTTCTCTTAAATCATAAAAAAGGCCCAGGATACCTTGGGACACGGAAGGAGTTGCTGTGGTGCTCGTGCTTTCCAGTTAAGAGTCCCTTAGCGGGAGGAGAGAGCAAAGAGGCTGGAAGATGGTATCTGTGAGCCCTGATGCTCCATCCCAGGAATGCCTACAGCAAAGGGACTCCAACTTGGCTCACAGCTCTTCTGAGCTAACAGGGAAACAATGAAACTCAGTCCTGTTATTTTTTTGTGCTTTTTTTGAGTGAGAGAGAGAAGGAGAAAAGAGAAAAACTGGCAAGTGCAGAAAATTCAGAGAACGGACCAGATAGAAGTTATTGTTACGAAATTTCTTTGTTTCATGGCCAAGACCATTATATATCTCTGGCTGGCCAGACAAAGCATCATGTGTCTTCAGCAGAAGCTTCTCTTCTACCCAGGGAGCTGGACAGAGGAAAACAAAATTTCAGGAAGGAGCTGGCTTGAAAAGGCATCAGAGCTCAACTCAGTGTGAAGCACAGATTGTCCACCCAAGGGAATGGTACAGGACTCCATGTTTAGGAACGGGAGACACCCTGTCTGTTGTACTGAAAATAGAAAATGCCCCAAACAAGGGGAAAATACACCAGAACAAGACCTGTAGTGAAGTGACAACTTTTAACCCTGGGGGAAGGAATGTGTCCCATCTGTGAGACCCATGGCCCAGGTTTGGATGTCTAAGCCTGCCAGCATAAGGATTTTTTTTTGAAACCCGGGTAACATGCCAGAGCTTTCTAAAGTCTTTGAGAAGAACATGTATTTTCATTGCTGCTCTCTGATGGCCAAGCAAGTGGGCTGTCAGTAGGAAAGTGAGAGCAAAGAAACATGAGTTAGTTTAAAAAAGGTATTTGCTAAGAAACCCAATGGGAAGGAGAAATCTCCTCTTGCAGAAAGAAAACAAAGGTTCTCTGGAAGATTCAGCTCTACAAATGTTTTTTAACATACAGTTTTCAGTGGAGTTTTTTGCTTACACAGGGTTTTGACTTTACATACAAATCATAGGGAAAATGTGATACAGACTTTGGCACTGCCTGGTAGAGTAACAAGTTCTCCTTGGGAAATCTACTCCCAGAAAAAATTCACATTCTGCTTCCAGTCCTTTCTGTTCATATGTTAGCCCTGTCCTCTCACTGTAAGCACTAGCATGTGTGCTTCCTGAAAGAAATAGGCAAACATGGGTACACTAATATTGGAGATGTCCCCTGAGCCTTTTAAACTTTGAATTCTAAGTGTTTTGTCTAGTTTATTAAATTCTATGTAGATAGAAATTCCACACTTGCCTCTGTACCAGCAATCTGATCATGTAATAGTAAGGTTCAATAGCAGTTCATCTGGTTACGTGCATCAAGCCTCCCGAAAAAGACTGGGAACAGCATATTCCATTCCTTCAAAGAGAAAAAAACCAAAACAACACTCTAAAAAGACAGTAAAATATATCACAACACTTTTCAAAGTGCTGGGTAAACTCAGGTCCTTCATAAATTCTCATTTGTGGTTCCTGAAAAGAAACACAGAAGTGTGGATCTTGAACAAGCCTTCTACATGGCAAAACTGAAAAAATGCTCATTTCTGCTGAAGAAGAAAATTTCAGTTTATAGGAGGTTTCTCACACATTCAAACAGTGAACTTTTAGAAGAGGTATTTTGCTTGATGTAGGCAGAGTTATGAGGAAGAATAGGCTGAATAAACTTGGAAGATGGCTCTGAATGCTGTGGGGTCACCCAAAAAAGTGTCACAGCACTATTTCAGGTTTCTGCCACAAGAGCCAAGAGTATCATTTCAGAGACTGAAACAGTTTTACTGGAAAGAACTTAGCTCCAGGAACCAAAATGAGCAGATTTTGAAGAAATAAAAGAGATTCACCAGAGACAGAAAGACCCATTCCACATGTTGAAAAGTTAATCAGGCAAGAAGAAGGTTTGAATGATATTTTGCCAGATCAGTGGGAGCTAGAATGACCTTGGGGGGGTTGTGTCTGAGTAAACCCTAGTATAAATATTTAAATCTCTATCTCCCCTAAATTACAGAGGACACTTGCTGTGGTATGGACATGATCAGCCAGGGCCAGTAGCATATTTGTCTCCAAAAGCTGCAGAGAGCATCAAAAAAGCAGTAGGTGAGGAAGGCCATGCAGCACACCTGGAGAGATATCAAAGGCATGTTTTGGGAGGGAGAAAGGCCTGGCAAGGACCTGGAACCACAAGCCACTGGCTTCTGTTTTGTTACTGCTGCATCCAGAATAATGCTTTCTGCCAAAGAAATACTAGGTTGTCATCTGTTTTTCCTGAGGTAAATAACCTTCATGGCCCCCACTTGGGCCAGCTGTGTAGAACAGAACGCAGCAATGATTACTGGAATTACACTCTCACCTGAAGGCTATGTTTGTAGCTGTCAGCACATACAGATAGTAAGGAAAAATTAATCTTGGTGCCCAAAGCAGTCTATAGTATTAACAGTTGCAGAAGATCTGTAGCAATGGTCCCAGAGGAGTTAAGCCCATATACAGAGGGAGAAGCAAACCCAGAACCCTGCTCTGAGTCCACTGCTGTGTTTGATTCTGCCTCTCCCAAACAGTCTCAAGAGCACCCCTCCAAATCCACCCCACAGAGACCGTGTGGCTCACTCCTCAAAGTAAACACGTTGTTTGCAAAAGCTTTTCCATTTCACCCTTTGGATTGAGTGTAAAAACTCACCACTGAGAAACTCATAAACAGACGCACATTCGGAACACTGAGCTCTGTACTCACGTTTCACTTCTTCATTAGACACTCACACTCAACTGCTCCTTCTCAAACTGATGGAATCAAGCCTTTGTGGTGTGAAGAATTTGCAATGAAATGCAGTCTGGGCCCACAGACTACGACTCCAAGCTGAAGACAATTTGATAGATGGTGCACTGACCACACAGACGGGTTCAAAAGAAATCAGTTTGGCATTCTGGAGAATTTTGAAAGTATTTTTGATCAATGGTGTTTGGAAGTCTCAGAAACATTAATTCCATATCCAGTTTGCCAAAATGTCTACCTTAGACAGAATTTATGAGCATACATGTCAAGATATATTTAAAATCCTTTGAGACTTCCAAGTACATGAATAACACACGTATCATTACTACCTTTTTTTAACATAGCATCATATAAATCAAATGAAAGCGCCAGGCTTTCTCAACTAAGGAAAACCACTGCACTTAAAATAACAAAGGTAATACTTATTTATTAATGTACAATGTCCAAAATTCCTATTAAAATCTGTCAAGAACAGTTTAATGCAGCACACTCTCAGGAACTGAAATTAACACATACTTGCTCAGAGGTTAAATCCACCACTTTGCTGTATCCGTATTTTTCATTTTAAAGGTTAGGAAGTCCCTGGTTGCTCCATTGAAAAAGTGCAAAAGTACCATGTTGAAAAATGGAAACAGCATCTGAATGTACCCACTGTCATTTGTCAACTGTCTTGTGTCAAGGTACCATTAGGTGTTTATCCACAAGGCATTTGAGGATGATAATTTATCAGAAGCATTTCCTCAAGCTCTCTGAGATGGTGTCTGTGAATGAGATTATGACATAGCTCATCAGCCAGTTCCTGCTATCTGATGGGGACTGTTCTCAGCAGTTGCAAACGGAATTCTCCCTCCATGGCAGATTATGGTAGTTGAGGACACAGGGAAGAAAATGGTCAACATTGCCATTTCCATGCTTCCAGCCAGTGGCAGACTTACACGGTCAAAGGCTTGGGATGAGCAGTTTTATTTTAAGTCAGCTGATCTGAGTGTATATTGAAGTATGAAGAGACTCTGGAATGGACACAAATTAAGTTAGGGCTGAATTTTTAGTGTGTTTTTTCCACAACCATCTTATAAATTTACCAGGAGTAATTCTCTGCTTACTGAGTCTTATGGAGCAGAAGAAATTTTGACTGTTGTTCCTTAGATAACCATCCAAACAACACAATCATAACTTCAGAGTCTATAAGAAGAAGATAAAAGAGCTTGTTATTTCCTTGGCTGATGGTAATATCCTGAATGATAAGCACCAGCATGTCATTCTGCAAAATCCTAACCTCATTCAAATTTGTTTCCTTGAGGCTGAACAATTGCAGTTGGATCCTGGTGCAATTCTTCAGTAACAGTAACTGCATTTACCTTTCCTGTCAGGGACACTCATTCAATATTTCTGTAAGACCCCCTGGCCACCTTGGGCAGCAGGCAAAGATCAGTTTTGTTGAAGAACACTGTTCATATATGCTCATATGCAGGAGACGTCCTCAGAGTGGGAACAGCACATCTCCTTCAGTTCTGCTATGGGATGGCACCCTATTGTCCCTGAAGGAGTATGGGCTGTCACTAGTGCATGATAGGAGGCCTTCTCTTGTGATTTGGTACAAGAACCTCTGGCTTGCCCAAGGCTCTATCTGCTTCTGGAACAACTCTTCCAAATCTTCAGGCACAATTAACCTTCCCCTAAATCTGGACCCTTCCTTTACTGCTTCCCATGGGGTTTCTTTATCTTCTCTTCCACGTGCAAAATTCTGATGTTTAGTACTCTTCCTCAGGCTCTCTGTTTTCACTCCCACCTCTGAAAAACCCACATTTCACCTTCTTCCTCTTGCTCATACTTTTGTAAAGCCCCTATGTTACTCAGTTCTCTTACTCTTCTTCTTTTCCACATCACTCAGTAACTCAAATCCTTGCTTAAGCATGACAGTCTCGTTTCAGGCATTGCACAGTTGTGGCAGATCAGTTTAAAAAGACCAAGGACAAACCAGGATATTTGTCAGTGTAACAGACAGAGATGTGAGCAAACCAGGATCTCAGCAACCTCTGCATTTCCTCATATGTAAAAAGCTGTTTTGAGCAGAAGAGACGCATTGCAGATATTCAAGTAAGTAAGAGTATTGTTAGTAATCACATCTTCCCTATGAAAGCTGTAAAGGGCCTTCATACAAAGCACAATCTGAATAATGGTATTTTGTTTGCTGAACAACTTCTGCACAGTTTTAAGCTGAGTCTTCCTTTAGCACTTCTTGCAATATTTATTATCACGGTGAGTTTGGCAAACTCAGAGACTCAGATTCTAGTGGGGCTCCTGGGATCTGTGACATCTCAGAACCAGACATCAAGCAAGAGAAAACACCATGAGAAAGACCATTCCACCCCACAAAACCATTAGCCCATCAGGTGAGGAACACTCAGTGGCATATTTACTTTTGACTTAAACTTTACATGAAGTCATGGAACAGCCCAGGCTTTGAAGGACTGCCAAGGCAAAAGGGACAGTTCTGCATGTGCTACATTGTGCATGTCAAACAATGTTAACTCTGAAAGGCTTATTGTTAGAGCCTCACTGAGGAGGTTAGCAAGAGAAAGGAAAATTGGATATAGAAGGAGATTACATAATTCTTTTGAGTTTGGAAAAAGAATTTGATTTGGCAAGTCTGAGCAGCAGAGATGTTGCTCTCTGAACTGGGAGTTAGTTTCAACTAGTGGAAAATGTCAGTTTTGAAAGAACAAGAATATGTTAATACACTGTAAGTCTGTAAAGACATTTCACAAGTGAGAATTGGCAACAAGAAGAGTGATTCCCCTCTATGCATTTCTTGGAGGAGTTTAAAGTAATTACAATTATATACCTCTAAGATCTTAAAAGAGAAATAAATTAACTCTACCTATAACACCTATATCTTCAAACCATGCTATGATTCTATAAATGTTTCTTCTCCTGTTTTGGTGTAATCAGAAACTATTTGTGGGGTTTTTTTTCATAAATACTGCACAGAAAATGATAGTGGTAACTGCAAAGAGACGGAGTTTTACCTGTCACTGAGTAGATCATTCCAAACAAAGTTTTCCACTTCTCCCAAAGATTTAAGGGCTGTTGGGGAAAAGGAAATGGGAAGAAAGGTGACGGTAAGAATTTTCCAGTTAAGTTTTCTACCAGGTCATCTTCCAGTGGGCACACGCACTGAGGTCTCTGCAAAGGAAATCTCTGCTTGGAGCTGATCACTGTGAAACACTCCAGAGGTTCATGGCACTTCCTGCTTTCTCTCACCGGCTTTATGGTCATGTCATTGAAGGCACTTGAGACTTTTCAGACTGTGTAGAAGGACATGCCTTTGCTCACAAACACACATATTCCAGTTGATTTTGGGGGTAGTCATTTCCACAAAACTTACATTCACACTTCCAGCAGAAGCAAGAAGGTTGGGGCTAAGCCAAGATAACCTGTAACAAAACCAGAGTGAAGGATTTCTCTCTTCTCTGAAAAGAGAGGGTAATGCAAGCAAGGTGAGGATCATCTCTGGTTGTGTGTCCTCTTAACGTATAGAAGAAGCTGGAATAAGATTCCAGTGCACTGTGTGGTTGGGGCAGAGGAGGAGAGTAGCATCAGATCAGGTGTAGCAGTGTCCTTCACATTTCTGTGCACTCACAGTGAGCTACACTTCTCTTATCCATCACAAATCACACTTTGATCTGTAAGAGTTTGGTTTGCTTTTCAATATTTAAGGAACATTGCTCTAACATGTGAATTAAGGTTATGTTTGTGAAGGTGCAGCAACTCAGATTGCTGCTGGGAATGGGCAAATCCTCTGGAACCAGTTTCAGCAGAAACTAATCCTAAGAAAAGCTTATCTAAAACTTCAGCATTAAAATCTGTACAGGAGTTAGAAAGAACTGACGGCCAATTAAATATACTGGAAACTGAAGGGAAATGTGGGGGTGGAAGAAAAATGGAGATATTTTGCTGTTCCCTGACTGTTGCCCCTGGAAAGTCATTCCATCCTGAATTTCTCCAATGCCATATCCTTTGTAAGGTTTCAAAACCAACATTTTAAATATATTTTTAAGGATAACCATGTCTGAAAGTTAAAGCCCTTTGGGGGAGAATAAAAGAAGGACTTCAAAGTAGCAAAATGCTAAATCTGGCAACTTGTTTTTAATGGAAGCAAAAACCTGCACGATTTAATACTTTAAAGTGTAATAAGAAGAGAAATGTCACACATAGAGTTCAATTCCTACCCATGGAATTGTGCCCCTGATTTAACAAATTCCAACTTAAATGCTTCCACCACAACTGAAAAATGTTTTACTGACCTCGAGCTCATTGTACAGCAGAGGTCCAACAGCGTTGCTAGGACTGGGATCAAAGAAGCCGTGGTTTTCAAAGCGGCCAGCCCAAAGTGAGCTAAATCCAGCTGGCGAACATTTTGCAGTTCAGCGAGTGTTGAACCCCCTTTTTTTGTGGAGTTTCGCTCAGGATGGGTTTTGACATGTTGCATTGAAAGCCTGTTTTAGCTTCAGAGGAGTCCCTGGTCTCTCCCTCACTGAAGAATATTGCTGCATGTGATGCTGCAGTGACCTGAGTTGTCTTAGATCAGTCTTCAGCCTTGCAGGAGGACCAGGCTGAGCACTGGCATTCAGCTACACTCACCCTGCTGGTGTTACAGCTTTCCTTTGGTCCTGAGCAACAACTTTCCACATGTAAGACTGCATGAAATCATGTAACCAGTGAGTTATTCCTAGTTAAATTAAGAGCAATATCTAGTCTACCTTTATAGTTTTTAAAAATATATATTTTTATTATTATTATCTTCTCACCAATTCAGCTTTCACATACTTGAGCACCTGGTTTTAATACTTTGGACATGAAACATAATTCTGGATGCTGACACCAAACGGATGCATGTCCTAAGATACTGGTCAGGATTTGTCTCATAAGGTAACACTGATATAACACATATTATCACTACGTGCCAGGCTATTTTCAGCTCTTCACTGTGGGAAATTGCTGTCTTGGATAACAGAATGTCTGCAAGTTATTACATTTTGACCATTGAACGTACTGGTACTTAACAGGGATGTTAAGATTAATGTTCATGATGTGTTTTGGAGATGAAAGAGGCACCAAAATGTGATTTCTGGTATGGCTGTTGAGCCAGCAGTGCAAACTGGTGGAAGCAGACTGAGCTGCAGTCAGACATGAGGACTGATCAGCTCTGCCCAGCGCCTGGGCTGTCTTAGTGTGCAATGGCAGAAGAGTGCCAAGGACCCAAACCAAGAGCCAAGATACTGAACTGAATGCTCCTCTTCTGGTTTAACTTGCATCAATGCCAGAAAAATGCAACGTTTGGGTGAAGGAAGGACAGGCTGCAGTGACAAAAACATGGCTCAGAGCACCTGCATGGGTACCTGAGGAGAACAGGCATTGTGACGTGAGCTTGCACAGCAGACCAGGGGTCTTGAAACTCAAACTTGGATAATGAAAACCCTGTTATTGAACAGTGGGGTGTCACCAATCAATTCAGAGTAAAATCACTGGTGCCTTTGGACTTAGGACCCCAAAAGGATGACATTCAAAGCAGGAAGCAACCTAGAGCTAACAGGAGGTGTTGAATACACTCCTGGCTTTGAACTGCCTCTCCCTGCTTGCTGAAGGTCTGGGTGATCTCTGCCGTCTTAGGAATCAAATTTATCTGCACAACTCCATGTGAGCACTAACCTGAACATCTCTAAGAAAAAACCAGCACCCAGCCCACCTGTGCTTTACTGTATGAAATTTAGTTTTCTCACTAAGCATATTAACTCAAATCATCATTCTCCTCTTGACAGGAGCTGTCAAGACACAGAATAGCCTGGCTGATACGAAACAAGACATCATATTCTATCTGTCCTATCGAACCTGTGCTGCAATAAAGCCCGTCAGGCAAGAGTTATACAGTGAAAGGAGAGAATAAGGGCTGAAGCCCAGGTCTTCCTTATCCCATGTGAGTGTCCTTCTATAGGCTACTGCCCAAGTTCCTCAGTCATCCTCCCAGACATGTCAACCCACTAATGGCTTGGGTCAAACCATTCACTTGCGACATGACTTATTAGCTGCAGAACTCTTCGGACAGACTGAAGCCAAGACACCCAGACTGATTTACTGAACCAATGCACTGCTAGCACAGTACTAACAACTCAAAACACTTGGAAAACAAACAGCAAAATAAGCTTGGCTTTCACCAAACTTCCTTTGTCCAGTTGCCCTGGAGTAATGAAAAGAAAGATACACACGCACAGAGGCGTTCACCTCAAGAAACAGCTTATTAAGGCTTTAAATGAGGAGAAAAGTCTCTCTTATTTGAGGAGAGGAATAGAGGAAGGATCAGGCAAATTCCTATCTGGCATTTACAGACATATCCACTTTTTGCTGCTCATAACAATTAGCATATCTGTGCCAATGACGATTTGCAAGTCTCTGTCTGCGCTGACTTTGGATGTGTCTCAGCTGCAGGGAGGGTGAGCTCCACAGCATTTTGCCATTCTGAGTTGCCTAGCTATCCATATTACCCTCATCCAGAAACCAGGGCAGACAATCAGACATGTCTCTTTTTAGTGCATAATGAGGATGTGGTAAGTGCAGCCTAAGACCCAGAAGTTGGGAAAGGATCCCACCATTTGGGTGTATCCATTCGGTTTCTGGGTTTTGGTGAAAAGCTTGGCAAAAACTATGAAACTACAACATAGCAACACTGCATACTTGATGGATGTAGATTATGACACCTCTCAAGATGTTTCCCTCTCTCTTGCAGTGTCCCAGATAACTTAGCCAAGCAGATGTTCACCATTACTTTGAGCCATGGAAAAATGCAAGATTCACACTAAAAGAAAAAATATAGAACATGGAAGACATCTGAACTATTCTCTGTTTGCCTTGTCTTGCAAGCAATGAGGAATTTGTTTTTTCTGAGTCAGAGCTGGAACTGGAACAGAGACACCTCACGTTCTGGAGGGATCTCACTATCCAGAAACTCCAGGCACTAGGAAAGACAAGGCCCATGTCTCTCCCTCAAAGAAACGTCCTGCTTTTCTGTAGAAAAGAATAACTTTTCTGTGAAACAGAGAAAGAAAGAAGAGATCTTTCTGATGATATTCCACTTATTCTCTTGTTCTAGCACATTATTTTGCCCAGTGGTTGAAGGAGAAGAGACAGACCCAGCTGCCTTCAAGGTGCAGCAGCTTCTGGCTCCATTGTACTTCAGGTGATAATGTTTGTTCTGTAATTATAACCCCAGCTCCCTCTCAGCCACGAAACTTTCAATTTCTACAACACTTCAAGACTCATTTCTATCAAGGATGAAATACATCCCTTGAAGTTATCTGGGAAAAGTGTTGGTGATAAAAATCTGCTATTGTCTGTTGTTGGCACTGAAGAAAGGCTGTTGGAACATGGCATGTAGCCATTCCCCCCCACCTTTCCTTCCCAGTGTTAGCACTATTGTTGCTGACCAAAATAAACGCACTGTTCCCCAAAGCAGGGAGAATGAAGTTATTCTGAACTGATAAGGCTCCTCCCTGACTATTCACCGCTTGGACTCCGTTACCAGAAAGATGGTCCCCATCTGACTTGGCTGCTCCTCTTGGAATAGCCCCAGATCTTCTCTATACTCCAAGCAGTTTAACCTTTTTTCTTCTCTGTGCAGCAGATTTACCCATGGAGCACCAAAGAATCACAAAACATCCCATGTTGGAAGGGACAAAAGGATCATTGAGTCCAACTCCTGGCCCTGCACAGGAAAACCCCCAAAATCCCACCATGTGCCTGGAAGTATTGTTCAAACACTCCCTGAGCTCTCTCAGGCTGTGACCACTGCCCTGGGGAGCCTGTTCCAGTGCCCAAACACCCTCTGGGGGAAGAACTTTTTCCTAATATCCAACCTAAACCTTCCCCTGACACAGCTGCACACCATCCCCCAGGTCCTATCGCTGGTCATGCCTGTTTGCAACATGGTTCAAAGACAACACAGCTTCTGGAATCGCTGCCCTTTCCAGCTGCCATGTGAAAGGCAATGGTTACTGCACAGAGCTTCTCCTTCCACTCCTAACCACGCCAAGCACTACTGCTCAGCTTGCACTGCTCTTGTAGGATCAGGAACTCACTGACCTGGCTGCCCCTCAGCTTCTGCCTGGGACCTGGGGAAGCGAGCTCTGGGGCAGTGTCAGTGTCTGGCTCCATCCCTCTGTGCCAGGCCTGAGAACAGTACGTTTTGTGCAGTCTCAGGAAATGGCAGTTCTGCCGAAGGTCAGGGTTTGTGAAACAGACACCTTTTTTTTTCTTTTCCTTCTTTTCCCTTTACTGGGGAGTTTCTTTTACTCCCTTCTCCCTCCTCGCCCCACACTTTCCCTGGGCTTGTTCCAAGAACAACCCTTGTGCCATTCTCTCCCACCGAAGGTACAAAGAGCTTCTTTTACCGACCCACTGGCTGCTCAGGATAGAAGTTAAACTAACAACGTGGCGATGCAACAGCCCATTACAGGCAGGTCTGGATGAGTCACAGAAATATAGAGTAGGAAGGGATTTAAGGGGCCACCTTCCCCTCTCCCCCAAGGCAGCCCATGTATTTTCTCCTACTACATTTTCCAGGGACCTGCTATTTCTGTTCCTTTGGAGTACAGCAAGGTCTCAGTTTCTCCTCAGGAATGGTATTTATTGCCAGGATTTATCACTCTTCGGAACAAGTTTGTCCAGTCTTAATGCTTATTTAGAGAATACACCACATTTAACTGTGGAGTTCAACCCCAGAACAAAATACCACCTGAAAACAGCATTTTAAGTGCACATTTAATCTTGTAAAGAGACTAATATTCCTCTCTGAAAGAGTTTCTAAGATCTGGGCTGCCTAATGGCTAAGTTCTACGCAGATTCTGAGGCAGTGAATGGTACATGCATCATACGGTGACTGGCACCATTTTCAGGTACCTGCTGTAGTTCGCAGAGATTTAGAAAGGAAGCTTGAAGATTCAGAAAGAAAACCAGAATTACTGCATTCAACTGCTTAAAAAACTCCCAAAAAAACCCCAGCCCATAAAACAACAAAGCAGATGTTAGTTCCACACTTGGGTTTCCAGTCAGTTGTGGTTAGATGTGGCATCATCTCAGCTTTATTGGCATCACCCATCAGAAGTTTCTGTCCCTTCAGCCAGCCATATCAGAGACATCCACCTGGTTATCCTCATCTTGCACATAAGTGTGTGCAAGATAATTTGTCCACTCATCTCTGGACACAGCTCCAAGCCACACACAGTATCTTCCACTACCACTTGTGCCTCGTTTGCAGACTGTTTTACCTATTTTACCCTGACTAGAAGGGTATTCTCACTGCTCTGCTGATGGGGAAAGATCTTGATCTTCTTTTGGACTGAACACAAGAGGTTGGTACCATCTCTTTACATGCCTCAGAGTACAGACATCATCCACAGCACTGTAACATTGCAAGAGGTCCCACTGAATAAACAGCCCCGGGAGTGTGGCAACCCAGACGTGTGGTAGGACAGTCCCCCAGGGCATGG
This sequence comes from Oriolus oriolus, assembly GCA_013400235.1. NCBI lineage: Eukaryota > Metazoa > Chordata > Aves > Passeriformes > Corvidae > Oriolus > Oriolus oriolus. The sequence goes on along the minus strand of VXBT01008205.1, from coordinate 1,020,138 downwards.
TGGTGTGGTGGGACCAGGACCATGATCCCCACTGCTGTGAGAGCTTGCTGTCTTGGGAGGAACCCCTTGCTGGGCACAGAGGCTGTAGAAGTGCCTGATGGTGATACTCTCACTCTCCTCCAACACATGCACAAAGCCCAGGGAGTTCTGCTTTTTATGGGAAGATGAGGCACTTCCAAGAGTAATAAAACAACCTGAAAGAACACACAGCACACATAAAAATGCCAAATTCAGTTTGTCTTCTGCATGCCAAAATACAGAGGCCAGTGGGGACCTACCTGAGTTTTTCTCTGCCGAGGCACAACATGGTCTCACCTGGAGGCCAGCTGAGCGTGTTCTTGCTAACAGACAAATAACATTCCTCAAAAGAGCCCATTAAATTAAAGCCTGCTACTGTGATCCAAGCAGGTTTGCAGTGTGCAGCTGCACAGCACCTGCCTGTGACTGTCCCTGGATTCCTCCTCCCTCACACAGAGTTTGAGGCTCTCCAGGACAAGTCAGACCCTGTCACCCATGGCATGCCACCCTGCCAGGCACCAGCTCAGTAAAAGGGCACCTGTGTTTTGTCCCTGTGCCAACACCATTTACCAAATATCACCCCCATTATTCCCAAAGAGGTCAAAATGATTTTCACATCAAGGTCTGCAAACAAAAGAAGCCCATCATCCACAGGGTAAATATTAACAACCCTTGGACTATTTGCAACCTAATTAAACACTTTTATGGAATATTTCCTCTGCGTGTGTAAAATCTGGATGCTATTTCTGTTCAAATCTCTGAGTGTATTAACTATTGTTAGATAAAATAAAACAAAGGACAAAAAAACCAAGCCCAAAATAACAAGTTCTTTAATGTTTTTATTTTAAGGACATAATTTCAGTGCTGAATAGAATAAACTGTCTGACTGAGCTTAGTCCAACCTCATCTACAGTTTCATAACACTAGATGGAGATCAGTGTTGGCTGATAGCACTAAAATCACTAGTAAGGTTTTTTTGATCTTTTAGCAATGGGACTTTAAAAAAAAGTTTGAATCTCTAATTCCTTTATTTTTTTTTCTTTAACCAAAACCATTATTATGAAGTTCTCTTCAATTTGTCCTGGAACAGCTTCAGTCATGGCTCAAGTAAAGTGGAAACTGAACTGAAAAATCCATTGGTTCCTGTCTCTGGGCTTTACTAAGTAATTTTGTAACAAAGGTGCATGGAAACAGAGGTCCAAACTTCCACTTTGTGAAGGAGTTTGGAAATTCCAGACATGCTTCTGCCCAAATCAGAGCAAACCCTCAAATACTGCAAGATTTTACACGAGTGAAAAATTATCTAAAAAATTACATTTTTATTTGACCAAAATATTTTTAGAAAACTTCTTTTAATTTGAACTTTTAAGGACTACTTGTACACAAAGCAAAAAAATTAAAAATCGGAAGATGTTTCAAAATGGAAGGAGAGTGGGCTCAACTTCTAAACTTACAAATGGAAAGTTTTAATTCTTTGGTAACATTTTTAATGACTTTTTTTCCCAATAGGCAAGTAATTGACCACCCGTTATGAAACGTACCAATTTTGGCATCTTTTTCAACCTAATTATGTTCCTTCAAAATTTCTCCGACCAATCCTTTTATAATAAAAGAAACACTAATTATGTGCATGCGGAAAGCGTTTTCCATTAAAAATGCTTTTTATTGATGGTGAGGATATGTGTGAGCATCACAGGCTGACAATAATTAACAGCACCATTGAAGACCTCTTTCCATTTAGGACAGCATTAGATACGGCACTTGGCTCATTTCAAACAGAGAACTTCACAAAGTTGATGGGACTAACAGGACTCTTTTCCACCACAAAATGAGGCAGCACGTGTGAACTGCTTTATTGAGTTGGAACATAAGAACACAGTCTCAGCAGATCTGATCTGTGCTCCTGCCTCGGCCATAAATGTGACAGGTGGCTTTTCGTACCTATAGGTGTTACAAAGAGGGACAGCATCAAATGAAGCTTAAATGCATGAACAATAACAAAGATCTGAAATTCCTAAGTGCTCCTAAGAGGTTTGAGCACACCTACACAATGCAAGTAGCTCTCTAGACAGAACAGACTCCAGTTCAGGATCCACATACAAGGCATATTAACACCCTGAATAGTGTTGTGTTAGTTAAAGCTGCTTGCTGACTTGTTAATCAAAAGCGAGTTTTCTCCAGGAAATAATGGCTCCAAATAGTGATCATGTGCTGAGCCTCAGTCACTCGAGAAATTTTTATTTTCTTTTATTTTTTTAAAAATAAGCTCCTGATTTTAACTTGCAGTAAAAATACCTGTAAACTTCTAGTAGGTTTAGTCAGCTGAGACTGATACAACAAAAGCAGGAGAAGTGAAATCCTGGCATGATCTGTATAAGACTCTTTTTAGCATACATTTTCCATACACAGGCTTATATTACAGAACAGTTAATCAATGGAAACATTGTGCTGACATCTGTGTGTAAAATCAAGACCTTGATGTTGACACCTTTCAAATATTTATAGTAGTTATTGTACCAACACTTTCATGATCTTTCAGCCAAGTTACACACACGTGCCCACGTTTTCAAAGGGTCTCTCAAGCCGTGTATTTTTTCCTGTGGGCTGCAGTGCATATCAAATTTGCAATAAGAATATATTTGTGCAACTTTCCACCCCAAACTTAGGATCACTGTGCATGAATAACACTGATGTGAGCAGTGTTTGATTGCCAGCATCAAAAGCTCAGGTCCTAATTCCACAAAGTATTTCAAATTAAAATGACAGGACTTTTAAGGACTCGTGAGGTTTTAATGCAATTTAGCTGGGTGTTTTCCCTCCTCCACACCACGTCAGAGCAAATGCAGGCTGAGTCTAGAACACAGGGCGACACATCCACGCTATCCCTGCTCCAGGACATCTTGCCACAGTGATAACATGACTTGTCCCAAGCATTTCCCAGTGTCATAGCAGCACAGCTGTACAAGGGACAGTCACTGCTAACTCTACATGGATCCACGTAAACCTTCTTCCCCCTGGAGCTTCTCAGTGCACAGTATTACAGCATGGACACCCAGGGATTTGGGAACCAGCAAATGCTAAACATAACCTTGAGAGAAGGCACCAGATGGGGTCCACCTCACTTGCACATGAGGTGCTGGGTGAGCTGCCCAGATCCAGTGGTGGGGAGGGACAAGAGGAGGGGGGAAGAATGACAGACCTTCTGGAGGCATCTCCCTCACCCTCCACATTACACAACAAACCTGAACAACACTTTCACACTGAAGATGGAGCCTGCAGGGAGACCAGGCTAGAAGCCCACAGGGCCCACACTGCAGGCAGCCAGCTCTGGTTAGTATTTGCATCCCAGACTGGTCACAGCCTTTTGTCATCACTTGGGACAAATAATTCTCGCTGCCTCATTTCTCACCCATAAAACACAAAGTTAGCACTCCTCTCTGAACAGCTTGTCTTACCTTTTAATTTGAAAATCCAACTTAGCAGCTGCACATTTTGGTGTCTTACTGCTGTGCTTGTGGTACAAGCCATATGTTCCTCCAGAGACAAGAAGCTTCTGTTGATCTCAGACTGGAACATGGAAAAAGAGATATTACAGTCCCCTTGAGAAGATCTCATTTGTCATTTAGAAGTTTGCTTCAGATTATTTAATATTTTTTTCCAGCAGAGGGGAAAGTGAATAAGGATCCAGTTTTCAGCGTGCTTTGTTTGCTTGAAACTGCGAAGTCTAGAAACATCCCAGGCAGACACATGGAAAACTGCTTGTGTGACATTGGTCCAACCCTTTTCAAAATACTATAAATATTTAAATAAAATAGGCACTTGCAAAGTTCAGACACTTACATGGATGTTTTTCTTCTGAGCTATAGTTACTCTCTATTCATATGTAGAAATTGGATGAGTATCGTATTCATTGCGCAGGCAATTTCTCTGGTTAGATCTCACAGCCAAAAATAAGTCTTATTTAGGAGCTGCATCGGTGTTTTAACAGACTAATAAAAGGCAGCCCTGTGTCCCATCTCTAAATATTGGCACTCAAGCTGTTTGGTTGGAAGCAGTTGCCTTGTATACGTGTATACTTACAAAGATTTTCTGTTTCTGTTGCTGACAGAAAGAAACTACTGTTCTTCTACTGAATAAACAGGTCATTGTGGATTTCTCTCTTCCATTGCCTCAGCCACTGCAGAAGTCCTTAGGTCAAGAATTAAGTCATATTCCTTGGGTGTGGGGGTTACTCTTGATCAGTAAAGAGGTGACAAATGAAATGTAGCACCTTTGCCCCATGTTGAAGTTAATCCATAAATGCATGAAGGAGTGGGGTACATGTGTAGGTTTTGTATTCAGAGAAGTTCTCTGGAGATTTATTTGGTCTCCATATTGAAATATTAGATTCCATTGCAATGATGACAGACACATGCAGTTCCTCCGAAAAGGGAATGAACGTAGACCTAAGCTGGATTTGACCACCACACTGGAGTCACCCTCATGACTTGAAAGTGTTGGATCCATGCAGAAGTAGTAGTTTGCAGTTCATTTTTCATTTGTGGGCTTTGAGAGCAGAACATCGTTGTATCAGTGTGTCCATATAACACAGACACTTACTCTCTTGGCCCCCAAATGGGTCCAGTGAAGTCTTTACTCACTGCAGGTCTTCCAGCAGACACTGGCTTAAGTCACTTCACAAGAACTGCAGGAGGTGGAGAATTCAGTAATTTCACATGGGAAATTTTCACAAAGGTTAATTGTCCTTCTGTAAAAATATGTCTGGCTTCAACTTGGTCGTGTCTCTGTCCATTAGAGTGGAAGTATGATTGGTCCCAGTAGTTTTCTGTGTGAAAGAACATAGAGACTGAAATTACTTCATCTCCTGACCTTCATTTTCAGTCTTCTTCTGATAACCTAAGAACTTGCTTCATAAATCTCTCATTACAACTTATTTTCTTTGGCTGTGAAAAACATTTCACTGCAATAAAACCTTTCCTATTTTTTTCCCCTTGACCTCTCTCCCATCTCATAATATCTCTACTAAAATATGGGTAGTACAGACACAGCATTCCAGGGTCTGTCTAATTAAAGCATTTAATGGAGGTAAAATCACATCCCCTACTCAGTTTTGCTGCTCCTGTTTGCCAAGAAGACTCACGTCTCTTATAGCACTGTACAGAAGAAATCACTTTCACCTTGGCATGTCCTTAGTAGGGATAAGGTTTCACACACATCACTATGGCCCTATGTGCAATATTATAGAGCCACCATACCCTGAGATATTATTAGAAGCAGCATATTTAATCACTTCTAGCTGCAGTTAAATCATCAATGATGTCCCAGTGACACTGTGAGTAACTGCTTGTCAGCGTTGCCATTATATTTGTCTGTGGTTTGGAATGTTTTGGATTACATTAAGTAGAAAAATGCAGCTTGCTTGTTTTTTTTTTTTTTGCCAGACAGGATGCAAATGGCTTTGCAATTTTCAACAATGTTCTAACCCGAATTGTGTGTAAGAAACAGTGTAATGTTCCCACACATGGGGTTAGCTCACTGCCATGAGGACAGTTTTATGGCCTTCTTTATTTCTTTGAAATGCAACGTGAAAATGTGAGGATTTTATTTCTGTTATTTAAATGTTGCTTAATCAGCAGTCTGACTCCTGTTTCTGTGGCCTTCTCCTGGGAATCACAGAGGAGTCCAACAGGCAGGTGCCCAGCTCTTCAGGAAAACATTACCATGTAAAATATTTCACAATGGCCCATTTTCTCCCAACTGTTTGTCAGCCATTTGAATAAAACATTTGATTATACCACAAGCTGCCACAACATCATTTAAGCAAATTGCTTGGGGAGAAGAAGAGTGGAAAGATGCAAGTCATAAAACATCAAAACTTTTGTGGGAGAGGAATATGACAAAAGTATTTTTTCCTTATTTCTTTAACAATGAGCAGCGCCTGATGCCTTTTTATCCAGCACTACAAGATTTAGATTAAAAAAAAGTCTTCCAAGACTAAAAAGTGAATGTACAATAGGTACAAAGATGTTTCTTTCCTCTTCATGTCATTAACACATACTGTGTCTTGGCTTGCTATTTTTCTACATATGCACATAAAGAAATGCAATTATTATACAAAATGTAATACCAGATCTTGGGCACATGTTTTCAATACCACACCCACAAAAATTCAGAGCATAGATGTACACACAAGTCTTGATGGTTGGAGAGCTGGGAAAACGTGCCTTGCAGAGCAATGTCAGGCACTCACTCTTCTGAAGTCCTCAAAAAGATCAAGGCGGGGATGTGATTTTAGTGTCAAAAAGAATACACTTTTTCTTTAAAGACAGTGTATATCAGATATCAAAAGGCTTTTTAACATAGCACAGAGTGACTGAAAGTTAAAGAGAAAGACATCCCAACAAGAAATATGTCACAATTATCTAGCAGAGTGGGTGAATCTGAGGAAACAAATTGCCAAAGGAAATGGTGGGTTCCCAACTCCTGAAAAATCCCCCAGATGTTGCAATCTTCATGGCAACAAGGCAGCTGGATGTGGTAGAAGTTACTCAGTAAAATATGAAGGCTCTGTCATGACAAAGGGCAGAGGAGAAACAAATCTGGCTCCTTTTTCCCTTAAAATACATAACAGCAAGGCTGATCAATCTCTGCTCTCCACCCTCCTTCCCCAAAATACCCGGGGAAATTGGCAGTGCTGATTACCAAACTCTACCCTGCTGTTTATTATGATTCAATTTTTATCATGATAGTGCCTAAAGTGCAGGACACAACATGATAACCTTTACACAACCAAATTGCCTCCATCTATGGGCCCCTGTGTTCACATCCAGGAGAAAACCCCTCTTCAACTGTGTCACTTTTCACTGGACCTCATGGGATGCCACAGAGCATTCGAGTGTCCCACAAGCAAATTCCAAGCAGAGATAAGTGTTTAGGAAAGCAGGTAAATATAATGAGTGATATAACCATCACACACATCTACAGCTAATGGCAGAATTTCCATCCCACCCTCCTTTTACCCTAAGGACTATTTGCTGTATTTAATGTGAACCTGTCTCCCTGTTATATGTGGAATAGGGGAATTCCAAAGCCTCAATAACTGTGATTGTCCTCAGCATCCTCTCCTTAAAAATACCAGTTGTGACCAAATATATGCAGCCAGCAAAAGCCTCAGCCTCCGCTGAATGCTGCAGCCAGCTGAAGGTTTTCAGAGAAGAGAGCTAAAGGACTGCTAGAAATCCCATTCTTCACATCTGCCACAAAACAGACCCTAATCAGAGCATACCCTCCAATAACTCACCTAAGCTACCGAGCTTAGGATCACAGGAGACAGCCTGTTAGACTGGACTGGCTAACATTTGCCAGAGCTTGGCTTTGGGGGTGCTCAAACACTGTTACTGCTGGCTGCCTTCTCCGGTTTTCATTTACAGCCTTTTCCCTCTTTCAAATCTGTTACACTTTATTGCTTCTATTTCAAGCTTTTAGCAATTTGGATATTCTGAGGCGTATTTTTAGCATATTATTTGACTTCACGAAGTAGATATGTGTTTCTAACTATGTTCAATAGGAGTGAAAGGCTGCAATTTTTTAAATTCTGTTACGATAGTACAACCTGCAAAAGTCTGGCTTTCTAAGGAATGTATTGTAGCTAGAATGGTTCTAATGCACAGTGAAGTAGAGGTAAAACTACATATGGCCATTAAAACACCAAATAAAAAAAAATCCCCCCAAAAAACCCCAAAAAAACAAACAAAAAACCAAACAAAAAAAAATGAGTCATCTTTCTCAGAGATAAAGCAATATATATAATTTCATCTTGTTTCCAATATTGATTTTTTTAAAGGAAATTTCCTTGCCTGCTGCAAAGTATGGAGGTATTGTCATCTCTTTCTTTTACATTACCATTCAGTTATTCACAATGGCCCTATCTCTGTTGCTTTTGCTGCTATTGCTCCAGGATGCACAAGGTTTTTGTGCTGAACTTATGGGTTTATGGTGATCACAGCCAGCCTCAGACTGGTGGGACCATGGTTCTGGAAGCAGCATTGCTGATGCTCCTAGCAGGGAAACGTTTCAGAGCAGAAGCCTCTGGGCAAAACTGAGAGCAGAGATATCTAACCAGGTGGTTGTGGTGGCTCCTTCCAGTTGTAGCTTCAACAAAGCTCAGTAAGTCATGAGAAATTACAAACATTGCTCTGAGGGAAAAATGCAGGGATTTTTGCACAGCCAGCTCTTTTTCCAATCACTTTAGGTACCTCCTTTGTTTGGTTGTGTTTGAAAGGAAAGGTGCTTAAACCCACTGCACAGCTTCTCATACCTGAGGTCACTTCGTGAAAAAATCCAGAGTGTGAAAGCACAGTCTGCCAGAGGAAGCAAGCTACTTATGTTCAGGTGCAGGGAAGAACAGGGGAAAAAAGAATGGTTTTGTTTTGTTGAGAACAGTTGGCCCTGAGTCCATCCCACTATGTGGTTATGCTCCGAGCTGCCCACACTCTTTACATAGCCAACACAGAGACAGACACGCTTCCAAAAGAGGATTTCCCCACAAAAAATGTCTAAATCACACCTGGGGGCATCTTTCTCTGCACTGAGCACAGAGATCTACCCCTGGTAGGTCAGGTGGGATAAATCACAGCTAAAATATGTGGAGAGTGACCCAGGTCACCCAGGTAGTGCAGTGATGCTCCACATCACACCCAGGGCAGAGTTCTGGGGAGGTCATCATCTTCTCTGAGCATTGTGCTTTGAATTCCAGTCCTCTGTGAGCTCTTACAGACTGATCTATAAAATGGAAAGGGTTGTATCTCACACACCACACCAAATGAACTCCCAGAAAGCAATTACCTTTGGAAAACTGATAGATTCCAGTCGGTTTCTCAGGGTGGGAGCTACTAAAGATGACATGTGAGAACTGAAAACGAGATGAGAGGGCACCTGTGAAACCCCATTAGCAGCTCCCTTACGAGCTCCCGTTTTGCTGGTCTGAACCCCTGGCAGGGAGATTTTCTAACGATATGAATCACAATGACACGACAAGTGAATTAAATCAGCAAAGTCCCCTTTCTTTTACAAGGCTCAGCTTTCATTATTTCCCATTGCAAAGGAAGTGCAAGACTAAAACATCTGGTCCTGTCGATGGGCTTTCAGCCAAAGCTTCAACGTCTGCCACTGAGCTGAAACAACAGCAGCCTAATCTCACTATTGTCTTTAGCTTTCTCAAAAACTTTTCCTCCCCAACGAGAAAGCAGAAAGAAATCTTCCCTCGGTGTTTTATTTCAGGCGTAGCATGTTAAGCTGCAACCACACACCACCAGCACATACTTTCCTTGCACAATCCTCCCGCTTCCTAAAGGCAATAAAGGGGGTTCATCAGGGATAAGCAATTAATTTTTCTCAAAAGATACTTTTTACCAAGGTCAGTTTTGCAGGAAATGTTACCTTGTTTCTGAACCGCTGGGAAATGATCCCAGGGAATGTGGGAGAGCAGCGAGAAGTACAGAGGTCCCAGTAGAAATGAAGGAATTTTATGTCTGAGATCCTGATAAGATCCAGGAGAAAATATATTTCAGATTCTGACACCCGTGTTTCTACAAAGTGCCTGAATGCAGATAGCCTTATAAATACATTAAATTTTGCACTTCTAAAATGTCTCCCATGTCACTAGTGTGAATCATAATTGATTTTAGTACATCAAAGGCCAAAAGTCTGAGTAAAGAGTTGAACAAGTTGGGTGGTTTGCTGAACAAGATGTACTTAGACCATTTTGTTAGCAAAAATATAAAAATAAAACGCTCTAAAGTCTCACAGGTTCTATCTAAGCAACTACTGGCTGCTTCAGGAGAGAAAAAAACCTCTTGCAATAAGCAGATTATCTGCGTGCAGTAAGACATCAAAAATACCCTAATTCTATAAATACATCAGCAAGAAGATTTAAGAAGAATCTCCATCCTTTATTGGATGGGGAGGAATCGCAGTGACACAGGATGAGGAAAAGGCTGAGGTATTTAATGCCTTCTTTGCCTCAGTCTTTAATAGCAAGACCAGTTGTTGTTCTCTGGCTACTCAGCCCCCTGAGCTGGAAAACAGGAGCAGGGAGCAGAATGAAGCCTCCATAATCCGAGGGGAAATGCTCAGAGATCTGCTATGTCACTTAGACACACACAGGTCTATGGGGCTGGTGGGATCCACCCAAGAGGACTGAGGGAGTTCATGGATGGGCTCACTGAGCCACTCTCCATCATTTCCCAGCAGTCCTGGCTCACTGGGGAGGTCCCAGGTGACTGGAGGTCAGCAAATGTGACACCCATCTACCAGAAGGGCCTGAAGGAGGATCTGGGGAACTACAGGCCTGTCAGTGTGACCTCTATGCCAGGAAAGGTCATGGAGCAGATCATCTGGAGTGTGATCCCACAGCACGTGCAGGACAACCAGGGCATCAGGCCAGCACAGGTTAGTGACAGGTAAGTCCCTCTTGAATAACCTGATGCCTCCCGGTTTATTTCTTCCTGCTTTGAAATAACTGTGTTTCTAGATGATACAATGTCTAAAATAGTGCTTGCACATTGAGGAAGATGGATACAACTATTGTCCTGCAAAGGAGACAAGAAAAAGTGAACTGATGTGCTTGGTCCCCAGCTCTGCCTGTGGCTTTGCCAGCAGGACCTGTAGTGACTGCCTAGGATCTCTAGGAAAAATCACATTGGTGCTTTCTTGGATATTTGGGTGTTAAATCTCTCTGATTGATCTTGCAGAGAGGACAAGGTGATGGAAAGCAATCTGAAGCAACTACTCATAAAAAACAGCCAGCTCCCCAGGAATTACACTAACAACCAGGAAAGTGCTGGTTAAGCTCCAGTAGCAATCACCGAAGAGAACTTGCCTTGTGTCTGAAAAGACAACTGATATCACAGCCTCCTTTAAACAGCCATTACTGCTCCTCATGCTGGGAAGTATTTCTTAAGTCAAACATGCCTCAGCAGATGTGGTATCTCACCCTTTTGGTACTCACAGGCAACACATTTTTGGGTGAGCTTTCAGCAGAAACTTTACATTTTGTCCCTCTTTCCCTCTTCCCCCTCAGCAGGCAAATGAAGCTGAACAGACTGAATTTAGACCACCCTAAAGTGAGAAAATTCCAGACAACTCATTCCAGTTTTATGTCTTCCTTCCTTCCTTCCTTCCTTCCTTCCTTCCTTCCTTCCTTCCTTCCATCCTATTTTTCATTGCTCAGAGAACATGAAATACACAGAATACATGAAAAATGCATCAGTAGCCTCTTTGTTTTTCTTTGGATGACAATACCTAATAAGTTAAGCTTAGCCTATAGCAAAGCCAGGTCTGTGGCCAGGTCTGTTCTAAATAAGCTGCTTTTATGAGACTGGGATGTCTAAAAGAAACACACTTCATAAAACAAGAAAATGTGCAAGACAGAAAAAGCCCAGTAAAAGAAAATCTCTCTTACAAAACGACTACTGTTCAGACTCTGTATAAACATGATTATCGAAGACATACTTGGGTTTTGTGGTAATTTTTTTCCTTTTTTTTTTCCAAGTCTAGAAAGGAAATATTTTAGTCAGATATTTATATACATTTCCATTCTCCCAATAAAGAAAAACCTCAAAGGTTCCCTTCACTGGATGTGAAAGCTTACGTGATAAAGAGACATCTGAAACCCTTACCAGTGAGATATGCACTTACTATTAATATATTAACTGCTAAAATTGCATCATTTTTCCAGAGAGAAAGGTCTCAAGGGTGTGCTCATTAACTTCCGACTTACAAGGAGGAGCACATCTCTTTTAATCCATGCAGACCTCCAACCTAGATTGTACTGTGGCTTTGTAACATGGAGATTTATTCTGGTTTTCCTTGCCTTTTACTTTCATAGAGATCCCAGACTATTCTGAAACCATCCTTTAAGAAACAAATAAGCAAACAGGTAAAGGTTTAAAGTTTGTCATCACCAGGGGATAGCATAACCAATGAACCATTCTCCATCAGTCAAGTGTTGCCAATCTCCAAGATCCAAGCAAAACCCACTAATTTGTTCCAAATCTTATTGAAAGTAACACATTCCACAAACAACACAACTACTGGTATCTGCTTTCCCATTATTTTGTGCCTTGGAGTTGGATTTTCAATAGTGAAATAGGATTCACAGTCTTGCTGACACTTTGTCATGAGTTTTTTTTCAAAGTGTGTAAACCCTGTTGAGTAGAATGTAAAAGAACATGTTCACACTGCAGCCTCTCCCTCTGTCACATCCTGTCCTGGGACAGCTACTTTTATGACACAGAGAACTCTGTTTCTACTCCTTTTGGTTCCAGAAAAATGACCTTGAAAAGACTTAAATGTCCACATTCTCACACAGTCCTGGATGATCCCTAAACCTTTGTTTCTTCAATAAACCAAAAAAAAA